>OY293415.1:54272285-54596285 GCA_958502065.1 Chrysolina americana
CCCATATGTCAAGTCCTTTCGCAACAATGACGTCATTGAAATCAATATCAATCAATCTGACGCTTACGATGCTTTGTATGATAGTCTGTTATTCATCAGTGGAAAACTTGTGAAAATCAAAGGAGATGGTCGTGTAACATTCGTAAACAATGCTGGTGCTTTCATGTTTCAATCTGCTAGTTATGAACAGAGCGGTAAGGAGTTGGAGACGGTTCGTGAAGTTGGAATTGTTAGTACTGTCAGAGGCTTTCTCACCTACACCGACGAAGATATCAAGCACTTGGCCAATTCAAGTTGGACTTTTCCCAGCAACGCTGGGGTTATCAACACCACTGATCTATCATTCAATATGCTCATACCCATGAAGCATTTTTTGAATATTTTCAATGATTATCAATGTGTTTCCTATGGCAAACATACCATCAGATTTGTACGAGCTGCAGATGATAGCAACTGCTTCAAAATAGAGGAGACCGCTGGATCGCCGGCTGGTACGACAGCAGTCAAGTTGGAAATTGAAAATATTGAACTCAAAGTTGAGAGAATCTTTCCGCACGATCAAATTAAATTGCAACTCTTGAAGGCCATCCAAGCTGATACTCCTATTCTCATGCCGTTCAGAAAATGGGAACTTCATATGTTGCCTGCTCTCACACAAGGTGCAAAAAGTGAAACATGGGCCGTCAAGACTTCCTCGTTTCTCGAAAGTCCTCGCTATGTGATTGTATGTTTCCAAAAAGACCGTGATTACACCAAATTCAACAATGATCCAACAATATTCGCTCATTCGAATATCGCCAATATAACGCTCACTCTAAACGGCGAGAATTATCCCAAAGAGAATATGCATCTGAATTTCGCAAAGGGGAATTTTTCGCAGGCCTATTTCAACTATGCACAATTCGGTCTCAGCTACAAAATTACTAATCAACATAATCCTCTGCTGAGCTCCACCGAATTTGTTGGTGAGACTCTCTTTGTCATCGATTGTTCCAGAAGGGATGAGAGCATAAAAAGTTCCACTGTTGATGTGAAACTCGAAATCGAGGCATCTGAAGGATTTACTCAAAATACTAGAGCCTATTGCATTATTGTGCACGACACTGTTATTGAGCACCTCCCACTCAGCGAAATCATTAACAAATTAAACTGAACATATGCTTGTCACTTCAGTATCAATCACAGAGTCAACATGAAAATAGCTGTTGTAGATATTCAAGGCTTTACCATCGAGCAACAATTCCATCCTAAGGAGATTGCCATTAGGATTGGAATTCAATGTAGTAATTTTCTGCTGCTGCCAACTATACCATTTTCCTCTTTGAGTAAAGCAGATAAACGTACCGCCTGTTTCTTGGAGCGAAACGTTCATGGATTGAGGTATTCCTCTGGCTTTGTGGAATATCATCGATTAGATTCCATCCTCAAGAAAAATTTACAGAATGTTGATATCATTTATGTACGAGGACTCCAAAAACGTGACTATCTTACAGAGAAATTTCATCAATTGAACCTACCTACACGTGTTGTGAATTTGGAGGACTATGATAATACATCGTGGATGGTTCCTACATTCGGAAACAACGATGGTGTATCACCTTGTATGCATCACATTGGGATTCGGACCAACTATAATTGCAGTCTCCGAGACGTAGATATTCTATACAATTGGCTATGTGATATGTTACCAAAATGAAACTGTACAATAAAATTTTTCTCCTCAAACTGTTTTATTTTTTACCTAAATGTTAGGTTGGTCAATTTGAAACTCTAAAACGCACAAAAATGTGGTCTATATAGACGTTTTTCACGTTCCAAAAAACAACTAAAAATACGAACGCTTAAACGCATAAAATATGCGGCAAAAATATGCGGCAAAAATATGCGTTTTAGCGCCCCAAAAAACAAGTAAAATTAGAAGCGGTAAAATTACACTTTTTACATGTATTTCTTATAAGGATTTGACATTTTAAAGCATACAAAATAGTCGTTTTTCGCGTTCAAAAAAACACCTAAAATTTTAAACGTTAAAACGTGCAAAAATATTACTGCAATAAGCGTTTTTTGCGTTTCAAAAAACGAGTAATATTTAAAATGCTAATTTCCACTCCAAATCGCACGTTAAAAATGACGGACCCCTCACGAAAACATTTTGAATCCCCCCCATACCCCCAATGGTATTTTCTTCGACAAATGGCCGAGGCAACCATGTTTTTTCACTTAAATATTATGTTATGACCTGTATAACATTTGACAGCCGCCATGTTTTTTTTTTCCCATTTTCCAAACACCACTATTATCATCACACTTTCGATCATTATTTTTTTTAAATATTCAAACACCGTGCTCTGGTAGCTGGAGAAATATATATCCCACATTTGTACATCAACTTGTACGAAGTCTCCGTGGAGGAAAGGCTAGCGTCACTCGCTACCAAACTTTCGCCGCTGGTTCAAACCTCGTTCTCGGAAATCTTTTTTTCTTTTAATTTATTTTAAATATTCAAGATGCGCGCTCTATTGGCAAAATGTTATCAATCAACTGGATCTCTCTCGACTACGTCACACGATGAACGCAGACCAGCGACGGCCGACTTCTACCGATCTCCTCCACGACTATTTCCGATGGCCCGTGTCAAGCTCGACCGTACTGCGCATGCGGTCCCAAAACCCCCTTTGTATATCTACTAGGGGGTAGCTCAGGATTGGTGCGTTGATCAAAGCTCCTTTCAACTTCCTGAATGAATCTTGGCATTCATCTGACCACTGGAACTTAGTTTGTCCTTCCGTGAGCCTGGTCAGTGGTTTTGCGATGTTAGCAAATCCCAGCACGTATCGGCGATAGTAAGTGCACAAGCCAAGAAAACTTCGAAGCTGGTGAATGTCTTTCGGAACGGGCCATTCCTTAACAGCTTTGATCTTCTGCTCATCTACTGCCACTCCTTTCCCAGAGACAACATGGCCGAGATAACGTACTTCTTTTTGAAACAGATGACATTTCTTTCTTTCCTCGTTAATCCTTGGCTCGCACAAGTTTCGACTTCTGAGGGCTGTCGTTCGTAGAGGGATGACAGCTGGTTAACCGAAAAAAACAATTTCAAACAATTTCAATTTGGTTGGCCATGTTTGCAGTTATATTGGCAAAATATTTTTTTACGTGTTTGCGATAATAAAATCTTTTTCTTCAGCGACAATGGGCTAATTGAACAAAAATTCAAATATTCAATAACTGGATGATGGTTTATATCGAGTAGAACAGAGAATTTTACTGCCAATCGAAGCAACACCTTCAAATATATGTTGAATGTGATACCTCAAAATAAACACATATCGATTTTGGATTGCATCGAATCCTTAATGAAACAAATTTATTGATTAGTGACCGAGTACAACAAATTATTACGCCCACTTTTATATTTACCGCTGTCGAAAAATGTTGAATATTGTAGACCTGTTATACAGTGTGTCCATAAAGTAACCCCCCCCCCTGTTAACTTTCGAACGGATTGGAATTTTCCTATGAATTTTTTTTTGGAGGAATGGCAGTTCATATGCTACTTTCTGACGATAAAAAATGTCTATCTTTCAAAATGGCGGCCCGACGCCATTTTGAAAAAAAAAATTAAATTGTATGGGGGGTTGAGTGATATCTCATTCGAAACGTGGTACAATTCTCTATACGTCCCCAAAATTTTAAACAAAAATATATATCCGAAACAAAATGGCGGTACATAATGTTATGTACCGCGTGAAGATGGAGAGAGATGGTGCCGAAGATGTCGGAAGTGTGAAGCAAGCAAAGGCTCCAAGACAAGATCGAGAGGAGAGATGAAACAATACAATGTAGGTGCACCCTTCGAACGAATCGCCATCGATGTGGCTGGACCGTTTCCGATGACGAATGATGGCAACAAATACATCCTCGTTGCCATGGATTACTTTAGCAAATGGGTTGAAGCGTATGCCTTACCTAATCAAGAAGCATCCACACTTGCAAGAGCTCTGGTGGATAACATGTTTTCGAAATTTGGAGTGCCAATGGAGTTGCATTCCGATCAAGGGAGGAATTTTAAATCGAACTTATTCAAGGGTGTTTGTGAATTGACGGGAATTAGCAAGACCAGAACAACTGCACTCCACCCACAGTCTGATGGCATGGTTGAAAGGTTCAACAGGACTATGGTAGAGGAGCACCAAAATAACTGGGATCGACATCTTCCACTATTCTTGATGGCTTACAGGGCCTCTGTGCACGATTCCACAAAGCTCACCCCAGCCAGCATTATCTTCGAGAGAGAACTTCGTTTGCCCTGTGACTTGGTGTTCGGATCACCAAGCGCTGTAGAAAAAGAGATACAGGATTATGCAGACGAACTACGAGATAGTTTGAATGGGATCCACGATTTTGCAAGAATAATGTTGAAGATAACCAGTGACATAATGAAGGCTCGATACGATCTTAAGGCCAATACTGGTGAATTTAAAGAAGGAGATCGAGTATGGCTGTACAACCCTCGTCGTAGGAAAGGAGTGTCTCCCAAATTAACACCATCTTGGGAAGGACCCTATACGATAGTAAAGATGATAAACGACGTGGTTTATAGGATTCAATGCAGCCCGAAAATGAATATCATTCACCTAGAGAGACTCAAACGGTAGAATGGAGACAACGACACATTGTTTGATCGGAACCATCAAAACTGAGAGGGGGATAATGTTACGAGATTGATAAAAGTCTCCTAGCTGCGCCGTTGAGTCGATTCTGCGGGCGCTTTATCGATTATTATTTCCAAGAAAAGATTATTAAAGTGGAATTCAGTTGTGACTAATCTAGAGCGGAATCTAGAAAAATCTGGTTACACTACTTAAGTATTTAAGGGCGAGACATATCACTGGGAAGATTAAGAAGTTTATGACGAAGTGATAAACAGTTTTTGAAGAAATCAGTGAAGTAGTTGTATGTTTTTAGTGAAGTTAAAAATGAACAGTTTAGTAGTGTGCTAAGCTTATTATTTAGCAAAATCGTAACAATAGTCTAACATAGATACATAACGGAGATAATTCAAAACGATCCGTGGGGCCTTGCCTACAACAATCTAGGAATAAAAAGAGGACAAAACCAGATGATAACGTTACAAAGGATAGACGGAACATGGAAACTGACAAAAGAAAAAAGACATACAGGGTTATTAACCGATAAGTTCCGACAGAAACTGTGACCGAGGAACAACACACAAATAAATACTCATGAACGAAGGACACAGGGCATTCGGCGTAGTGAAAATCAGAGATCACATAACATGGGACACATTCGGTGGACGCATGTGGGATGGCCGAAACATTCACAACATAGAAAACATTGTCGTACACTTATCCACACAGCTTGAAAAGATTCCAAGCGAGCCGTCAACAGCATAGAGAATATAAACACAACATATATCACTACAAGCAGAACACAAAAATCCATACAGTATTCACATCACGAACATACCAAGGCATCAAGAAAGTAGAACAAACATCAGAAGAACACCCAACATATGAACACACAACAGGAACACACAAAACAAAGAACGAACTGAAAACACAGATACGAAACACAAATATGGCAACAACACTGGAACACAATACAAACAGGCAGATCTACACACCGTATATTCTCCACGTAACGTAACCGGGGTTACTTTGATTGCTCGGGCTGCTGAGCAGAGAACGGCGTAGGTTCTTTGGACTATATTGCCAGTTTCGGATTTTTTATATGGCAGGCAAGTGTTTTTAAATTTGAACTGTAAGAATTTGACTGGCTTGGATGCCAGTAACTTTCAGTTTGACAGGTTAAAAAGTACAAAATACCTAATCTACGAGAGATAATCAGATAATTGAAATGAGATAAATTGACTTCCTTCTGTAACCAGATCAACAAGAAAACAATATTTCAAAACAAATATATATTAATAAAGTCTAACTGACTTGAAATTCAAACAATATTGTGAGGTTAGACCTCTTATTTATAACAAATCTGTGAAAAATTACTGAATTTGCTTTGGGGACACATGTTACCTTAGTTCATACAATGTGGAGATTCACAGGCTAGTGATAACTGGAACGTTGTGATTGTTGTTCTGCTAACCCCAGTACGAACGAGATTACACTTCAGGCAACAACTTCAGGCAATCCTCTGGTATGGACTCGCCTCCAGTTTCTACTAATTTCCTTGTGTTCCCTCGTGGATAGGGGTCGACTTCATGGAAAAGGTTTGATAGATGTTAGTTCATCACAGATTAGAAAGTCAACATTATACAATACCCTCCTCACTGAATATGTGATATAATATTACACTTTAATGAAATGATGTACTTGTCAACACAGGAGTTTACTTGTATGAGTACTTAGATCTCGGATAATCTTAACAGCAGGATATTAATGGTGCACCATGAAAAATTTTACTTGAAATCATTACTGAAAATGTGATGAATATATATAAATACAAATAGAAAAAAGATATAGAAATAAAGATTAATAAATGTCAATGATATTTAAAGTCCACAAGTTTGGAGGTTAGTTGTCCCGAAATTCAAAATTGACATTTTGAGGTTAGCACTGCGATATGTATGTTAAACTTGAAAATGTTTAACTTGACGGTAAACGAAAAGATAGAATTGCCAGCTTGACAAAATGGTGTCGCTTTCTGGTATGCAACATGCACAAATAAATATTTTATTTGAGACTCACAGCTTTTAAGGTTAATTCTCTTCCACTTGATCACACCTCAGAATTTGCCCTAGGTGATTGAACTGCTTTGCTTATCGTCACACCACTGCATTGCAATTAACCAAAACGGCCATAATCGATGGTTGATCAACAGGTTATACGATCATAATTTCCGTTTCAATTGGCACTGTATTCTGGATTGCAAGTATGCATCACTTAGGGTTCATTCAAAAAGATTTATGATGGAATCAATCCACGTGGATTTAAATTTACTACCGTGACCTGATTCACACCATCAAGTCAGTTGAACACACCCCGACAGCCAAACTAAGAAGAGAGCGATCCTTCCTCCCCCATTCTCAAATTAAGTTACTGACATCAGGTCAGTGACATCTATAGAAACCCAACGCATCAACCAATATGGCATTAGAAAGGCCTGTTTACGATTTTAGTTATTAGGTATCGCTCCCAGTACGATTTTGGAAATAAGTGAAAACAAATTGAAATATAGATGTAACGATATTTTCGTTACAATATACACACAACGAATTGCACTCTTCTGGAAAACTACACAAGTCATCACAGGACACAGACACATCAAAACATATCACAAACGCTTCGGCCTGAGGGTTACTGATGAAGCTTGTCAGTGTGGGCAGGAACAAGAAGATTCGGATCATATCATCAACGCATGCACACTATTACAAAGAACACAAGCAATACAAACCCTAACAATGCACCTACAAGACAAAAACATGATATACACACCAACGTTCGCAGACAGAACACTCATGGACAAAGAAAAACTAACACATCTAAATACCTGGGGCAATCACTAAGTAGCACCCTCATCAGCAAAATGCAACGGCACAATATAAATAGAAATAGGGGTCAATTAAGAAAAAATACCAAATGAAAGACAAATGGAAGAATAAAGAGATTTTAACCCGCTGATTTTTGATGGAGTGGTAGATGAGATGGGTTTTTCTGACAGGGGTCACGCTAGATTTGATAGACGGTAGTCGATACAAGGCATCATATCCAACGGTGGGCCAGGCATCTAGGTTGGGAAACATGAAAAATTCTCCTACACGGAAAACCAGCTCTTTATGTCCACTAAAAATTACGGGTAACTTGACCCTTACGGGATCCGTCTTCGAAATCGGATAACGCATCCATTTTACCCTGAACACACAAGTCCGTTTAGCTTTAGTTCCTCTCCCCCCGACGTTCTCAGATGATTCAAATATAACGCCTCCGCCCTCAGCATTCAAGCTGCATATCTGCATATTATTGGTGAGACCATCCTCAGGACCCAGCTTCACTACCTTCTTGGTCGTTGACGTGCTTCCTGCAGCGCCTCCGTTGGTGGACTGGTATTCTGTTCGAGCTTCGGTTTCTTCTTTTTCTGGGTCATGGGTGAGCTTTCTGCAGCGCCTACATTGCTCTGCGGACCTATAGCCTGTTATTACGGATTTGGTTCTTCAACCTTCAGAGTCATTGATCCACTTCCTGTAGAATCCTCGTTGCCATTCAGTAGACTGCAAATCCTTCATCCAACGGACTCGACCTTTGAGCTCCTTCCCTGAAACACTTGTAATCAATAGATCGGATCTGTACCTCGACACGGTATGACGCTAACTGTTGTTTGCCCCAACAAGGAAATCGCCTCCCTGGGATTTTTCTTTCTTTCACAGAACTCAAGCAGCACCCTGACCGATTTTTTTAATATTTGAAAACAGTCCAGTATTAACGCGATAATAAATCAGATTTTTATCTCGACGCTTATCGTCTCACTTGTCTTGTCGCTTCGTACTACGTCTCTTTACTATGTCTGGCACACACGATGGAATAAAAGCCGCATCGCATACCTCGTCGCTGTGCCTTTAGCCTCTTCGTTCCACTATGTTTGTACCCTTAGATCCAGTTTGGCTCACCCTCATTGCAGTCTCTTTGATCCTTTCTACTAGATCCTTCAGTTCCAACACGACCGTTGGAATATCGTCCGATGACCTGATTTTGTCAATAATAATAAGCATAATAATAACACTCCCTGATTGAATCTCACTGAGTGGACCCAATGGCATAGCTTGTGCGGGTAGAAAATGACTATAGTTATTATTATTTGCCGTGGAGCTTCGAGTGACTTACTGATTTTTGGTGGCCTATTCACTTTTTAGCTCTAGGAATACCCTGAAAACCTACAGCACCACTCCGGGTGGTCGCGCACACCAAGCAAGCACCAGACGTCGGGATTGGCATCTAGACAAATCACATTGCCTATCGTCTCCTATGAGATGAAGAAAGATTTTTCCATTCCCAGGATTCGAACCTGGCCAAATGCCAGCGGAAATTTTGAAGGTCGGTATCTAACCACCTCGCTACCGAGCACCCCTAAACAACACCGAATTGAGTTCAGCGTCCACCGACGATTTCGACTCTAGAGCTGTTTTAAGTTCCTTGACCACTGAAATGACTTTTAATGTTCTCCGACAATTTCCTCACTGGATGTGGACTACCCTGGTCTTGGATCTCGCCCCCCGGCAAGAACCGATGAGATTTGTGGCTTTCCAGCTCCACTTATGATACTACAATGGAGTGTTTTCGGCAGAAACACTCGACTCGACACTCGAGTGCGGGAAAGTACTTTTTCGTACGAGTTAAAATGAAGGTTTTTCCTACTTAAATAATCTTATGTGGCGCTGGTTGAACAAACTTCCACTTGCGGAATTTTTTTCCTGCACTAGTACGAGAAAAACTTACCTAAAACAGTTTAAGCGGACCGGAATTTTGATCATGTGGTGATTTATGTTCATCTATCCTGATTTTTCAAATTGAAAATGAAACTGCCAGGAAAAAAGTTGAGGAATATTTGTTCAATGAAGAGTTCAAATGAGCTTTGTGGCAGGTGTTCTTAGTTTGATAGAAATACTACTTCATTTTATGATTTACTTATGTATTTCATCAATAAACAAAATAGAGAAATAAATAAGTGAAGGGACGGTTTTGTGATTCGTCAACCATGAACAATAGTATATTGTGTATCTAGTAGTAAAAGCAATACATTCCTGAACGACAATGTAAATGTAAAGCATTGAAGTCTGGGAATGTGCTTTTACTACGAGGTACATATACTATTTTTTCTGAAATCGCAATCAGCATTATAATAAATTAAGGAATTATACTTATTGTTTGCGTGCATTCATTTACTGTCTAAAATGTATACAAGCCGTCAAAAATTTTCTCGGATCGTTAACTATACGGGAAAGTTTTTTTCCTACAAGCGTGCGTGTTCCGCCCTATTCCCGCACGCAATTTAGTTTGAGAGGTGTCATGTTCCCGCACTAGTGCGGGAAAAATTTTCATGCACGCTACTGTCACTTTAAGTGAGTTTTTCCCGCACTAGTGCGGGAATAATTTTTCCCGCACGCAAAAGTTTGTTCAAGAGAGCAACATAAGATGTTTCAATGCGCTTGTAGAAAAAATATTGATCCTAACTCATACGGAAAGGTACTCTCCCGCACTCGACTGCTTACCCGAACTCCGCTTTGCGTCGTTCGGGTAACGGCAGTCTCATGCGGGAATGGTACTCTTTCCGTACGTGTTAGGATAATAACTATTCCCGTACAGTTTAGTTCCGAAAACGGTCCGGGAGAGTTCGTTGCCTAGCAACGGACTAAAATACTAGATTAGCGTATTTTGAGGCCTGAAGTTGCTCCGAGAAAGTGGGCATTCCTGATCGATTTCAGAAAAATAAAGTTATTCCAAATCAGCGCGCTAAGTCATTTCTTTTAAAAGACAATATGCGCCCTGTTAATTAGTCGAGTCACTTTGTTAATTTTGTTTACATTTTTTGTTCTCTTTTCTCATTGTGATGATAATGATTGTCAGTTGAAATAGTTATTGGAATAAAAAAGTCATCTACAAGTCAGTCAGACGTTTTGTCCAAAAAATTTATAAAAAGGAGTCAACCGTATTCAATATTGGTCTTTTGAACCTTCGAACAAGCTATGAGAGTAAATAGAATCGTCAGTATTCGTAAAATATGCGAAAAACTCCAGATCCTATGGAAGGCACGTCAGGCAAAAGTCGACTTTAGAAGGGTGTCACAGAAATTTGAATCCTGATTTCGAATTGCTGCTTGGATTTGGGATGTCATCCAAACCCAGCGTGAGGTCAGACGAAAATTTGAGGAAGAAGGAACCTGCCTTATACCAGAAAAATACAGAAATAAATCAATCGAAAGTATTACAAAGCAGCATAAGGAGTAAAGGAAGATCTACTCTTATCTCCGCTACACCTTGCACTGAAATTCAAAAGGAAAAATTATTATTTGGGGCTGAGAAGAAAAAGCAGTGTGCACAGACAAGAATGCTAGAGAAGGAACTGGAACTGGAAAACCAAAAATATTTTCAGGAATTGAAATTGGTTGAAATTGAAGCTAAAATAAGGGAAGCGGAATTATCGGAAATTGAAATGAGATTACTAAGATCGAATAGTTCAATTTCAAGAGATAATATGAATTTTTCCCAGAAATTTCCATATTGCAATCAGCGTCTTGTGCAAATCAAGGTGCAGAATCGAATGATGTGGAAAATATTTCCAAAACGACATGTGTGAAATCCTTCGTTGCTGATTGGTTTCAAAAAGTACAACCATATCATATTGATGTTCTTGAACCAGATATTGTTCACGAAAAACATATAAACGGGAAATCCTTCGTTGCTGATTGGTTTAAAAAAGTACAACCTT
Organism: Chrysolina americana; assembly: GCA_958502065.1. Taxonomy (NCBI): domain Eukaryota; kingdom Metazoa; phylum Arthropoda; class Insecta; order Coleoptera; family Chrysomelidae; genus Chrysolina; species Chrysolina americana. Next base: position 54,283,745 of record OY293415.1, read on the forward strand.
ATCATATTGATGTTCATGAACCAGATATTGTTCACGAAAAACATATAAACGGGAAATCTGTTGTCAATCAGTTGTGTGAAACTTTGAACAATATTTTGAAAAATGACAATTCAAACGGTGGAAACTAAAATAACGAAAAATATTCTACAAGACATTCAGTGGCGAGAGACTTTCCAATATTCGACGGACGATGTGAAGACTGGCCAACATTCATATAAAGTTTCAAGCGAATATCTGAACTATGCCAATATACAAACGGAGAGACAATGATCAAGCTCCAGAAATTTTTAAGAGAAGATGCAAGATCTGCTGTTGCAGGAATGTTGATTGGTCCACAGAACTAAGAGCAAGTGTTCGAAACATTGATAATGAGATTAGGAAAACCTCAACGTGATATATACTGCATGCCAACAGCGGTAAAACCACCCATTTTATCAGAAAGTTATATTAGAGGGCAGAATTAGCACGAAATTCCTTTGAATTGAAATAAATCGAGAGAAATATTTTATTGAAATGTCCCGATCAAATGAATTTACTCAAAATATGTGCAGGAGTTATACTGTACAAAAATCAAATGCCAAACACCTGCACCGCAAGACTGGACTGGATATTTGAAGCGGCTGAGATCGATTGACTTCCACTTCTGCAGTTCTGACGGACTATACTCTCGATGTCCCCATCTGCCAAATTTTGATGAAGTAGGGCTTGATGCCACTTGATTCGGACGTTCGATGAGACCTTCGCAGCCCCAATAGATATAAAAACAAGATAAAGAATTTCCAATTTTTTTATCATTCTTACAAGGTAAGCTACCAGTGTCGTAACTATAGAGAAAGGAAACCCGAATTGAAAAAGAGTAATATTAATGAATTATGAATTAGAGCATCGGCTGTTCTCAAAGTCCATCATAATTTCAGGTTTCCATTCCATATAGTGTTTCCATTATTTCTATTTATTGAATCTCAATATTTCTGTTAAAACAACGCACGACACTGCCATTGGGTCCTTACACACAAATTTTAATGCGTGTGCAGCGAGTTACTCATCTAGGTTGTGTTATTGATCGAAGAACACGGCTCACCCGTCAAAACAACCAGGATCTCCGTTTCCTTCGTTCATAGAGCCGGGACACCAGCCACCTCTCACTGAGTCTGGTACTTCTTTTTTCCACTACCAAGCAAACCCTCTTCCCTGTAGTCCATCGCCAAATGAAGAGGCATCAATTGTTAGCCTGCTGAGCAGCCCTCCTCCCTCTTGTTAGTTAGATTCCTTCGACTCCGTTCGAAGGGTCATCGTTTGCAGTCGTTTCCACACAATACGTCATATCCATGTCAGACTAGATTCCTTTAACCTTTCATGTTCACTGGACTGGAACTAGCCAGCTATTAACCAGAATGCCGAGACAATGGCACTGACGTCGCTGCAGCACTATCGCCCGGCGCCGAGGGCACACGGTGGACCCAATACAAAATAGACAGCGCCAAAAGACCAATAATTTGTTCACTGTCAGGTAGAGTAATGCTCTGTTTTGCCAAATTTCATTCGGTAATCTCATATGGAATAGCAATATGGAGAATCTGCTTAGACTATCAAAGAGTCTTTGTTCTGCGAAAACGAGAAGTTAGAAATATCCAAGAAGTCAGTAGAAGAACTAGTTGTAGGGAAATCTTCAGACAACTGAAAATTCTAACAGTTCCATGTGTTTATACATATAAAAATAATTATCAAAGAAACAATCCTCAAGCCTCACGCATCTGAGCGGTATGTTTTATGGTTCGCCTCGTTAGTAAACGGGTCGTGCACATCAGATGCATCAAGAAGGTCGCTTATGCCTCATCTAGCGCTGGCGAACCCCATTCCTTCTCTCCTAACGAATACGTTCCGCAAGATGTATTACTCCGCGATCATTCACTTCACGAGTGGAACGTCACGACAGACGCTCTGTTGATTTGGCCAGGTCTGGTGGTCTAGCTCTGGGTTGTTGTGCGACCGATCCACCTACTTCGGTGAGCCCGTCCCAACTAACCTCAGTCCAAATGCGATTCTCTTGAACGGTTTGATAATGCTTATTATTATTATCAAGCGAATCCCGTACTTCGTGTACCCTTAATGACAAAAAAAAATATTTCAGTGTCAAGCACCCCCAGTCTAATGGATCTATAGAACGATTCCATGTAACAACAGAGTTTATTTGAAATATTTCATAAACTCAAACACATAACATGTTTCTTTTGCGTGCAAGTTTCATAAGAAAATCACAAACTCAAGAGATTAATGGACTGTAATTTATTATGCGGTTGAGAATTGACGAAGTGAAAGAATGCGAGTTGTGAAATGATCAAAATAATAAAAAAAGAACTAAGGTCTCAAGATCTTACCTATACTCTTGAGTCTGGGCAGCGAGACGTTCTTCGTTCTTTTCTTCAGCGGTTTTCTCTTAGAAATCTCTAGGGGTCAATGCTTCTTCTAAAGTTATGTTAGTAGCGTAGAATCATTAGGAATTAATGTGATGTTCTGATCACTGATTAATTTCAGTGATCTGAATAAAATCAGTGATTTAATGAGTGGGCCGTGATGGTCATGATGGTACATCGCTTGTATCTTAACCTAAGGGTCATGAGTTCGACCCAGCATGGTCATCGGTCTCGTGCATGGCATCACACGTTAAAAGGTAAGGGCTGCGTCTTCCCTAGCTCGGACAAGTCTTTCGAAGACTTTTGAGGGTTGTACTCTTAAGGGTGTGCAGCTGGTTGACGGAAATAACAACAATAATATATATGGTTTATTCAGATGTCTCGAACAGTGTAGATGTTTAGAAATGGCTCTGCCTGAAGTTCCAGTCAAACAGCTCATAAACAAATAACAAGTGTACTTTGGAATACTGAATGAATCTGAAATAACCACTTTGGTCAAAGATTCCATTAATGAATTCTTCCTAGACGATGTATTCATCAGCCAGCTAACAAAGAAAATATCTGATAGTATAAAACAAAAAATGAGGAGTCTCGAAGAGGAAGTAAAAACGCATGTTATGTAACGATTCCCCGTATTGTGCAGATAACGAAGACAGCATCCCAGAATGCATTTACATTGAAGATCATCGGTCTGGACACTTAGAATCCGCTGAATTCTGCATTTTTATCCGAGATAACATGATCTTATAAATATATGTTTTTTCCATTTTTTATAATTGTACCATTAGCTTTGACATTGCTAACAAAAATACGTTGTATCTCATAATTTTTGGTTTTCGAGTTTTTGAAAGTAATTTTTGTATTTTTAAAAGTTGAGTTCGGAGGCTCCCAAACTTAATTGGCGCAGTCGTTGTAGGATAGCACTGGCCCTTGGCGATCTAATATCGACACTTACCCAGTGTTATTTCGTAAACCGGAAGATTTCGTACAAAATCGTCGTATTTATTTCCAACTATTTATAAGAACTATTGAACTTTAATTGAACTTTGCAAAATAAGTGAATCGAACTATACACTGGATTATCTGTGCCAAATTATTGGATTATCAGTGCCAAATTATTGGATTATCAGTGCCAAATTATTGGCTTACCAGTGCCAATCAAGGATATACCATTCCATTTGTACCAATGGAGATCATATTTATTTTAATGTAAGTGATTGCTCAGTTCCTTATTTTCCTATTATCATTATTCCCTTGTTTCTTCGCAATTTTATGTCTGACATTGACCAGCTCACCACTCTCATTTCAAATATAAATCTTGAAAACAACGCAAGTGAAAATGGTCTAGAGGGGGAAACCAACGAAATGACGACCGCATTTCAAACTAGCTATTCCAAAATTTGAAGGCGAACCTGCAAAAATTGCCGATTTCATCGAAGCTTGTGACCTCATAGTCAATCAGTTCTCTAAACCTTTGGAACCACTTGCATTCATCAATAAATTTTTGATAACCTGTATCAAGAACAAGCTCACAGGGAGAGCCAAAACTATTACAGGAGCAAGAGAAGTCAAGACATGGGATGAACTTCGGAACTTACTCTAAAGAAACTTCGCTGATCAACGCGACGAAAATTCATTACTCAGAGATCTCATGCTCCTGAGAAATGATCGAATCACCCCAACAATATGGATCCAGATCTCAAGACGTAAGAAGCTTACTTCTTTCAAACCTCGCATGCAACGAACCCAATGCACCAGTGAGAGCAGTCAAAACCACTTTATACGATAACCTCACATTGAAAGCTTTCCTCACAGGACTGAAGGAACCACTTGGATCAATAAATCGTTCAAGAGGACCCGCAAATATTGAAACAGCACTTGCACAAGTTTTATGTGAAGAAAATATTTCATATGCGAGGAACAGAACGAACAATCTGATTCAGCAACAGGGAGGAGAACCTAGAACATCTCCACCAAATTTCAACAACTTTCAATCAAGAAACTAACCAGTTAGACCAATGCAAGACAAAACCGCCAAAATTTTGTACCCAGACCGATAAGACCATTCGTACCTGCGAACCAGCCAATGTTTCAGAGACCACCTTCAAGGCAACCTTAATGGAATTTTACCCAATCTCAATGGACACATCTTCGGGAAATTTTTCAAAAAATACGCAGCCGAAACCTAAACCCAATTTCATAGCAGAAGAACTAATCTGGCAAAAAGATGGAGACCAATAAGCGGAATATCAAGATTATCAAAACGATCAATATTATCCAACCGATCAGATCGAAGAAAACTACTATCCAGGATATTCAACCGAAACAACACAACCCCAAAATGAATATGAAAACGAATCGCATGAAGATCAAAATTTTCAGATTACCCCATCAAAACATTAGACAACGTAGTAATTATCAATGCAACAACGTTTTCCAAACTTCCATATATTATTATACCAGAAACCAAAACAAAATTCATGATCGATACCGGATCCACAAAAGCACCCATTAGCCCAGGCGTTGCAAGTACGTTTTACCCACACCACATTCAGGAAGATCCTTTTCAAATACAGTCTGCCCACAACACATCTACGCACAAATATAGTATAACTATACCACTACCAAATATTTTCAAAAGGCAGGACATCTACCAAAAATTTTATACAATCGATTTCAACTCCAAATATGATGAACTCTTGGAATCGATTTACTTCAAAATATTGGAACAACTGTTAACCTGAACAAGAAGGAAGCGATCATCCCACTCAATCAAGCTAACCCAAGACGATCTACGCAATAAAAAATCAATATTCCATCTTGAATTATGGCCAAGAACAGAATACATTGTGGAAATACCCGTCAATAAAAACTTAAATGAAGGAGTGATACCTTTCAGAAAATTTCAAGAATTGGAAATACGTGTTAGTCAAAAATTGAAAGGCTTTCACGACATTGATCAACCCAACTGATCAAAAATTCTCTTTCGATCTATTCGTACCCATCGAAATTGAGCCAATAGAAGCATTTGAAATCACTGCTTTTGACGAACCAGGAGTACAAATAAATGAATCCTGAAAAAAAATTAGCGATCCAACAACTCTGCCGTGACTACAAGAATATATTTTACTGCTAAGAAATTCCTCTCAGTTTCAATAACTAAATCAAACACAATATAAAATTGACAGACGATACCCCAATATTCACCAAATCTTACAGATACCCTCAAATACATCAGCAAGAAGTCCGATCCCAAATTCAGTCTATGTTACAAGGAATCATACGACCATCTACGTCACCATGGAGCTAACCTATATGGGTAGAGCCCAAGAAAATGGACGCATCTGGGTAAAAGAAATAGAGACTAGTGATCGATTATAGGAAGCTCAATCAGAAAACAATGGACGACAAATATCCACTTCCCAATTTCACGGAAATACTGAACAAACTTGGGAGAAGCCACTATTTCACGACCCTTGATCTTGCTTCAGGCTTTCATCAAGTGCAAATGGAAGAACGTGACATTGAGAAGACGGCTTTCAGTGCATCAAGTGCAAATGGAAGAACGTGACATTGAGAAGACGGCTTTCAGCACTAAAAATGGTCACTATGAATACCAACGCATGCCATTCGGGTTGAAAAATGCCCCTGCAACTTTTCAACGCGTTATGGACAACATCTTACGAGGCATACAGAATGAGAAGTGTTTGGTATGTCTAGACGATATTGTAGTTTTTTCGACATCTTTGCAAGAACACATAGAACGTCTGAGAGAAGTAATCGAAAGAATAAGGCAATCAAACTTCAAAATCCAACTAGATAAAAGTGAATTTCTAAGAAAAGAGGTCGCTCGGGCATATCATCACGCCAGAAAGGGTCAAGCCAAACCCAGAGAAAGTGAAAGCTGTTCAACACTTTCCTATACCGAAGACACAAAAGAGATAAAGGGATTCCTAGGCTTACTTGGATACTATCGAAGGTTTATAAAAGACTTCGCTAAACTCACCAAGCCATTGACCAGATGCCTGAAGAAAAACGCCAAGGATTCATTGAAAGCTTTGAAAATTGTTAGAAAATTTTATTGAATGATCCAATATTACAGTTTCCAGAGTTTTCAGGGTCATTTATATTTTCCAACTTCACCTTGTCATAATACGACTCCAAGGGCAATGTTACTGGCATCTGTAAAGACAAACCAGTCGCCTATGCATCAAGGACACTAAACGATACCGAACAGAAATATTCAAAGATTGAGAAAGAATTACTAGCCATCATTTGGGCACAAAGATATTCCGCCCTCATTTATATGGAAGGAAATTCACCATCTACACTGACCACCGCCCACAACAGTGGCATTTCTCTTTAAAAGAACCTAATATGAAACTAGCCGGATGGAGACTACGCCTCGAAGAGTATGACTATGTTGTAGTATATCGAAAAGGGAAATACAATACAAATGCCGATGCCCTCTCCAGAATACAAATTAATCCCATGGACATCGATGTCAGATCGACACAGGTTGAGATAGATCCCGAACTAGATCAATTACTTGACGATTTAGTAAATATGGAAGAAGAACACCGTAGCCAATTGAACATTCCAGAACTAATGGATCTTGATAATCAAGAAAGAAACCATCAATTACCCAATTCACCACCTGAACTTCCAGAACAAATGGAACTCGCAATTCCAATACTACCGGAACACACACCCGAAAATACGGAAATCACTATGAACTCCAGACAAGCATCAGACCCGCCAGACAGCATATCGATTATTCAAGATGCGATCGACAAAAAACAAAAGCAGTTCATCATCACCACTGTTTTCAACAACCCTGTGCAGCCCAAAATCATTCGACGAGGTAAACAAGTCATCATCCATGCCCAAATATCGCAAGATAACAACAATGATGAAATCAAATCTTTTTTGATTCAATATTGCGAACATCAGAAAAAATATTTCTGTTTCTTCGATAAGGAAAAATTGTACAAAGATTTCTGTAAGACTTTCTGTACAATATTAAATAAAGACCACCCGATTTTGATAAGGTGCCTGAATAGAACCATCACCATAGATGACCCTGCAGAGCAAAAAGAATTAATGTAAAACTTCCACGAAGGAAAAACAAACCATCGCGATATAAATGAAACATACAAAACATCAATAGAAAGTACCTTATTCTCTCCTTAATTTAGGCATATATCTGACAGAAAACAACTACTTCCGGCTTAATACCACGACGGACGTTGAATTAAATCTGACAGATATATGTGCAGCGTTCTCCCTAGAATCTTGGAGACAGCCACAAATGCTTTCTGTATCAAGTAGCAGAATCCTGCCTGACATGATCAAGGACTTGACCACTACATACCAGTTTCGAGGTGTATTGCCTCTCTTCAGTGCAAGGTAGGTCCGACAAGATTTGCAGTCGTCGACGTCCTTGGTCATGCCATGCAATTCACTGATACTTGAAATGATTCTCTGAGGTGGATGCGGAGTCTCGTTGTCGGACCTACCTTGCACTGAAAAGAGGCAATACACCTCGAAAGCGGTATGTAAGTGGTCAAGCCCTTGATCATGTCAGACATGATTGTGCTACATGATACAGAAAGCATTTGTGGCTGTCTCCCAGATTCTAGGGAGAACGCTGCACAGATATCTGTCAGATTTAATTTAACGTCCGTCGTGGTATTAGCCAGGGAAGTAGTTGTTTTCTGTCAGATGTCTGGCTGAATTAGGGAGAGAATAAGTTTTTTTACTGAAATTTCTGTCTCTCTCCAGAAGCCATCAGACTTTGTCTGATACTTTCATGAAATTTTCAATTATTGAAAATTTCGTTAATTTTTGTTTGGTTTGTAAGAAAACTAAATATGAAAGACATCGACCAACGATACCTCTCAGAATCACAGAGACCGCAACGAAATCCTTTAAGAAATTGAATGCCGATCTAATCACAATCGAATGTCAATCATTTTTCACCATAGTGGACGAATTCTCAAAATTTGTTGAAACGTATCCTGTCCAAAGCAAGAACGCTTTAGAAATAGCAGATAAATTGTTAAAATATTTTCGTAAATTTGGAGTACCGGAATCTATAACGTTCGACTCCGGACAGGGTTCGAAAACGATACCGTTTCATCACTCTTAAAACTACACAAGGTCAAGGTACACTTCACTACACCTCAACATCTTCAGTCCAATGGATTGATTGAAATACTACATGAAACTTTAACGGAGCATTACCGAATCGTAAAAGAACATTCTACAAACACACCGACAAGACTCATGGCATATGCCGTTATCGGATACAACAACTCTATACATTCAGCAACAGGATAAATTCCTTTGGAACTTTCAAATGGACATACCGCTTCAAGGAACCCATATGATATATTCTACGATCAACAATACTATGGACAATATGTGGAAGATCATGGGAAAAAATATCTTTAAGATATGAGAAAGTCAAAGAAAAACTACAAAACGAAAAGACCAGGACCATAACAAATCGAAACCAGAAAGTTAGTTGGTGACGCGTCCCGCTATTATTGTTATGTTTTTATTGTTTTTTTATAAACTATTATTTATTCACGATCAGACTGAATACCCTTATATTTCATCTTTCATTTATTAATTATTAACAACCGCTCATTTTCTCCGGTACACCCTGTACCATATTTTTTTATTTTCAACCAAAAAAAAAACATATCCAGATCGAGCCAATACGTTGAACAGAACAACGACGAGATCATCAACACAAGCCATACAAGTCGTGTTATCATAGCGAAACCATTATGCGTATGAACACTGTGAACATTGAAAAAAAAAATGAATTGAAGATCAGCTCTTCCACAAACAATCTATAACAGTCGGCCGACTAAGGACTCCCCGAAGACGGACAGGACGACCATGGCAATATAATCGGCGAAGCCTATTAGTGTCACACCTGCAGGTTGATCCATCCCCAAAAGACCATCGTAGAGGATGTTCCATAACGTAGGACCCAGGACAGAACCATGTGGCACTCCACTATTTATTTCTCTTATTTTCAGTTCATTTTCAGCCTCTAAAATGATCACTCTCTCTGACAAATAGGACTTTATTAGACTGATGAGGCTTTCATCTATTTCTCACCTCCTCAGCTCGTCGAGGATTTTTTGCCAGCTGGCGTTATTGAAGGCGCTTCTAATATCTAGAGTTATGATTGCACATAATCTTCGATGAGCCCAGGTGTGGTTTCCTTCTACATCCCGGGCAATTTTTGTCACCTCCTCTATGACATCCACCGTCTGCCGCCCCTCTACAAATCCGAACTGCATTGGCGAAAGTCCGCCGGTACGGGTTATTTCTTTTTTCAACCTTATAAGAATCAATTGCTCATAGAGTTTTCCTTCAACGTCCAGTAGGCATATGGGTCTATGTGCCGACGGGATTTCAATAGGTTTGTCACCTTTCCTCAAAAGAAGTAATTTTGCTCGTTTCCATTCTTTGGGGAATTCTGCTCGACCAGCCAGGCTATTGTACACAGCCAGGGTATACTCTGGGTTGTTCAATGCCACATTTTTAATTATTTCTGGCGGGATGTTTTCAGGTCCGGGAGCTTTGTTGTCCTTCAGCTTGTTACACACAGTTCGTCTTCATTAAAATTTGAAAATATTACAGTTCTATCACAGTTAAATATCACGTTAGGATGCACAGGAAAAAGGTGATCAACCAACTCTTTCACTTTATGCATCGGCATTTGTAGTCTGGGCGGATAACCTATAAGACTCTTCATAACAATCTTATACCCATCCTCCCAGATATCACAGTCTACGTTATCACAAATGGCTCTCCATAAGTTTCTCTTAGATTCTTTTATAGAATTTTGGAGTGATTTTTTACACTGTTTGTAGTCTTCCCAGAGCCGCTGAGTTATTTCTGTTGAATTTCTCCTCCTTGATCTTGTGTAGAGTCTTCTTCTACGTGTGCACTCCTTCCGTGCCATTGAAATTTCACTATTCCACCAATAAACCGGGTGTTTCTTCAACGTACTTCTTTTTGTTTTCGGCATCACTTGGTCACATATTTGGCATAGCGTGTTAGTGAAGTTTTTCACTGTCACTGTTTCCTCCCAATTTTGCATTATGATTCGACTCAGTTTCTCCTTATCAAGTTTCTTGATGAGCCAGCCACTTCGTGCAGTATCTCTTTCCTTTGGTGAGGTATTCCCATTGGCTATTTCAAAAATTATTAAGTTGTGATCGCTCAATGACTCCACGACACTCACATGCCAATTTGTAATTTTTCGCTTGACATCAACGGTTACTATCGTCAGATCCAGAATAGACGAACAGTTTTGTCTCTGAAAAGTTGGTCTGTTTCCTTCATTAACCACGACAAGGTCGTTCTCTGCCATCCATTCGCTGATGACTTCCCCTCTCCTGTCCGTTGTGTCATTGCCTCAATGGGGAGATTTCGCATTGAAATCACCTGTGATAACTGCCTTTTCCTTGTTGAGCCTTATCCTTCTTCCAATTGCCCAAAGAATTTCCTCGAGGCCATCTATTCCTTCGTTTGTTGACGCATAGCAGCTATATATAGTGAAGTCTGGGGTTACTATATACGAGAAACTGTGACCCTTCCCATATTTTTCAATAGGAACCCCGTCGATAACTTTTATAGCTGTATTAAGGTTATCATCACAAAACCAGTCATTCCTATTTTTCACAGCGTTCCGATTTGGTTCGCTTAAAAGAATGATACCCGCTCCTATGCTTTTGGCCGTTGCTAGTGCTAGATCGTGGCATGGTCTTCTCCTGAAAGTATTAATCTGGAGGAACTTGACCATGATCTTGGATTTCTTCTTCGGTCTGTTGAGGTAACTCCACCTTCTTCTTTCTCTTCCCCATATCTTTCTTTCTATTATTCTTCGTCGGACACCTTGTGGTCCCAGACTGGTGACTTTCCTCTTCACAATGGATGCAATGGGGATTATTCAAACACTCCGATGCTTGGTGTCCTTCCTGTGCACATTTGAGGCACAGGGACTCCCTGTCTGGTCCTTCACATTGTGCCTTGACATGGCCATATTTCCAGCATTTGAAACATTTCTGCTCCTTTATTCTCTCCATTACTCTACACTGCGTCCAGCCAATCTTAATTCTGCCTAGTCTCAGCAGTTTTATTGCGTCGGCTTCGAGCATCACGACTGTGGCGTTCTGTTTGTTCGCTAGTGTTGGTCTGAGGGCTCTGACTTCTATTTCATCAGGTTTTATCTTTGTAGAGTTTGAGATAGCATCCTTAATTTCTTCTATGGTGATTATTTCTTCCAAACCTTTTATATGCAGGACTTTCTTGTTGATTAGGAGGGAGGTTAACACGTCTGGTACTTTCTCCTGGATCATTTCCTTGAGGGCTTCGAGTTTTCCTGGTCCGTTATTCACGGTGGGGAGAAGTTCCCCTTTTCTAGTTTTTCTCATATCTCGGATATCAGCATAGTTGCTGTTGGGCATCTTGACTAGAAGAGCGTCTTTTTTCATTTTCCTTACACTAACTTTACTCATTTCTTTCGTTTCTCTCGTTTGGGAGGGTGTCTGAAGTTTCTGTGAGGGTAGTGCTTCTTGATTTGTCATCAAAGTGATTTCAATATTCGTGTCTGCGAATATAAATCCACGGCTCTATAAAAAATGAGGCCGGTGATCCCTTCCATCTCCGGCAACGCTAATTTTTGCTTCCCTTGTTGAAGCAAGATTTCTCCGACTGATTTGACTGAGTTTAAGATATTCTCATCGTTATCTTCACCTCCTTCAGAAATTATTGGGTACAGTATAAGTCTTGTGCTATGCGTGAGGATTCCGTCTTGGTCAGGAAAGCCCTATGAGTGAACCATCATTGCCACTTCGCCTTTCTCCTTGTTTTGTTTTCTAACGCCTTCTTTTCCGCCGAGTCTATCTATGATTGCAACTGACTTGTGGGGAGACATTATGTCTTTGTCACTTGGGAGTACCAACGCATACTCACTGCCACTTTCCCATATGTCTTCATTTTGGATAGTGATTTTGGGGAAGATCCCGTCTCTCCAATTTTCTTCGGTAACGAGTTTGAAACACTCATAGGTATCATTCGTCGTTAGCAATTTTCTCCTCTGTTGTTTCCTCTGCTCTTCTTTGCAGCTATAGCACTGGGTCTGATTACGAATGATATTGTCCATCTCTACTTTATGGTTCGCTTTCAGTTCTCTGATTTGCACCTCGAGTTCATTGGCCTTAGTTTTCCATTTGGATTCCTCCTTCTTTTCCTTTGCTTCCTGCGTGGCTCTATCTAACCAATTCTTCATCTCCGTCTTCTGCAACTTTTCGAGTTGCAGACACAGCCTGTTTGAAATTTCACTGATTTCTTTCTTTGGTTTGTACATTTCTTGGACTACTTTTTCTATGATACTTTTTAATTTATCAGAGTTCTTTGATTTCTTCTCTTGGCTATTTTCTGGACTTTCACTGTCTTCCCTCTGCTTACGTTTGCCCATCTGTTCTGGCATTGAGTAAGTTCTTGGCCGCTCAGGGGTCCTTTTCAGAAGCTCTCTTCTGGGTATTGAACCCCCTACTGCCTCTCCACCCGACGTAGAATTTCCAGTAGAGTTATTAACTCCCGTCGGCCTGAAACACCACCAAGGAGGAGCCGCAGTCATTGGATGACGGTCCAGTGGGGCCTGCTCCAACACCACCATCCTGGACCGGTACTGGGTTTCCGACTCCCTGCACCGTAATCTGCTTCACTTTGGTATCTGTGTCCATTGTTCAGCGTTACTTGGTATCTGTCTGTCTGTCTGTCTGTCTGTCTGTCTGTCTGTCTGTCTGTCTGTCTGTCTGTCTGTCTGTCTGCCTGCCTGCCTGCCTGCCTGCCTGCCTGCCTGCCTGCCTGCCTGCCTGCCTGCCTGCCTGCCTGCCTGCCTGCCTGCCTGCCTGCCTGCCTGCCTGCCTGCCTGCCTGCCTGCCTGCCTGCCTGCCTGCCTGCCTGCCTGCCTGCCTGCCTGCCTGCCTGCCTGCCTGCCTGCCTGCCTGCCTGCCTGCCTGCCTGCCTGCCTGCCTGCCTGCCTGCCTGCCTGCCTGCCTGCCTGCCTGCCTGCCTGCCTGCCTGCCTGCCTGCCTGCCTGCCTGCCTGCCTGCCTTCCTGCCTGCCTGCCTGCCTGCCTGCCTGCCTGCCTGCCTGCCTGCCTGCCTGCCTGCCTGCCTGCCTGCCTGCCTGCCTGCCTGCCTGCCTGCCTGCCTGCCTGCCTGCCTGCCTGCCTGCCTGCCTGCCTGCCTGCCTGCCTGCCTGCCTGCCTGCCTGCCTGCCTGCCTGCCTGCCTGCCTGCCTGCCTGCCTGCCTGCCTGCCTGCCTGCCTGCCTGCCTGCCTGCCTGCCTGCCTGCCTGCCTGCCTGCCTGCCTGCCTGTCTGTCTGTCTGTCTGTCTGTCTGTCTGTCTGTCTGTCTGTCTGTCTGTCTGTCTGTCTGTCTGTCTGTCTATCCATCTATCCATCTATCCATCTATCCATCTATCCATCTATCCATCTATCCATCCATAAATTTTTGTCGTGAAATTTTATATTGTTCTATTTTGTAAATCAAAATTTTATGTAGATTGAAGATAAATAGGTAAAGAAACACAGGTAAATATTTTTATCCTTGTCTAAATGTTGCCCAGACTAAATACTTACTCTTAAAAAAAAAAACCTTTTTTAATACTTGTGCCTTGTTCTTTACTCTGATGGCTAGCTAGGTCGTCTCTCCGGTGAATATGCAGACTCCTCCTCTCAAGTGGGGTTCAAAGGCAAAATGGTTCAATAATGATTCTTTTGTGAAATGGTGACAGTAAACTCTCAAGTAGAATAAAAATAGAGGTTTCAAAAAAAACTCAAAATTTGCAATTTTTATTTAAATAAATTTGGTGAATATTATATAAATATAGCGGTCGTAGCTCTTATTGAATCCCAGAATTTTATATTCTCATGCAGTTTGGAGGTTATGTCTATTGTGATGAATGATAAAAAAAAACAAATTACTTAAATTGATCAACATTCCATAGCTAAATAGTTCTATAATTAATAAAAGTTCGCCCTTTGTAGATGATTGTCAATGAAAATCGCGGAATCTGTGCACTTAAAGTTTCAAAGTTCGGTGAAGGTTATTTGGAAGTTCGTATTTTTCGCGGAGTTAAAGTTTTTGTTGAATCACAGCTACTGATCCCAAAAAAAATTCGATGGATGTGCAACGGAGAATACTTGGAATTGAAGATAAATACCTTGGAGTTTGTGGATATTTGCCTTTCAACAGAGGGCTTCCAGAAATTCTTCTGACCAGCTATTTTTCTATGGGATTTTTCTCATCAAAACAGCGATTCCCGACTGATCCCTTCTTATCAGCTTACACCAGGTACTTTCTTCTATAGTTTTATCACTTCAAACTAATTAATGTTTTAATATATTTCTTTTTTTGAATGGAATCTTGTAAAAAATCTTTCCTGGATTTCTGCTTCGACTTTTCCACCCGGCAAAAACTTCTAGAATCCTCAGAAACTTCCAAACAATAGAAAGTTTTTCTCCTTCCCAGTCTGCACATTCGCGAAAAGCACCTTTTCATCGCGCACTTGATGATTTAAATAATTTTCAAAGAGCTCCTTATATTCCTAGTCATGGCCAATTTGTTTTCTTGACTTAATTATTTACAACTTAAATCTATCTTTAAAACTAAATTACTTACTAGAATGCTCTTAAATTGCTACTAATGAGTTTTTTTTTATTTTCCTCTGCATGATAGTAACCTTTTTATTTTGATTATTGATAATATTTTCCTCTCAATTTGTGAGGTTATGTTATCTGTCAGATTTTCTTTTTATTTTTTATTTCTTTGGAAAAATTAATCAAAACTAAAATTAATACGCTTAGAATGATTAGAAATACTAAAAGAAACCTAGCTAGTATCTGAAATTATCTGAACTTTATTGTTACTGTTCGAAAACCTGCAGCGGAATGACCTAGACATTCTTCGGAAAGCACTATTTGAGCAATTCAACTTGGATTTTCAAACTGTTTTTGGGTGGTAATTAATAATTAAGGTACTCTAAAGTTAAGGTAAGGTATTTAGCCCTCATTTCCAACAATAATAATAACAATATTTACCTAATTAAAAAAAAAATAACTTTTTTCAATCATTACAATATATATATATATATATATATATATATATATATATATATATATATATATATATATATATATATATATATATATATATATATATATATATATATATATATATATATATACATGGGGAATGTTTGTGAAGAGGGAGACAACATCGAAGCTCACTAGGATATCGGTGTTCTGGATTCTATAGGATTTGAAAAGGTCTAAGAAGTGGAATGAATTTTTCACGTAGGATGAAGCTTCTTCTGCTCGTGGCTGAAGAGTACTCGCCAGATACTTGGCCAGGTTCTGGGTTGGTGATCCGAAGGCACTGACAATAGGTCGGAGTGGGATATCAGGCTTGTGTATTTTTGGTAGTCCGTAGATACGAGGGGTGCGTGATGACTTCTCTCTAGGGATAGTGGCTTTCTTGGTTTCGGCTGGTAGTTTAGAATTATTGATCAGATTTTTGGTCTTCTTTTCGAGGTAGGTTGTCGGGTCTCGTTGGGTGATCTGATACTCGGATGAGTTTAACAGTGTGCTCATTTTGTCTACATAATCTGAGGTATTCAGAACTACCGTGGCGTTGCGTTGGTCAGGAAAGCCCTATGAGTGAACCATCATTGCCACTTCGCCTTTCTCCTTGTTTTGTTTTCTAACGCCTTCTTTTCCGCCGAGTCTATCTATGATTGCAACTGACTTGTGGGGAGACATTATGTCTTTGTCACTTGGGAGTACCAACGCATACTCACTGCCACTTTCCCATATGTCTTCATTTTGGATAGTGATTTTGGGGAAGATCCCGTCTCTCCAAGTTACTATTCATTTATACTCTCTTTGCCTTATGGTACTAATTCAGAGTGCATTCGTTTCAACTTCGAGAGACCTCATAAAGCCGTGCTGATGAGTTGGTAACAACGAAACAGCGCTGTCCACGGATCGTGAGCTCTCGGAATTGAAACGAAAATACTCTATTCACTTTAGATTCTGCTTGCGTTCCTCATAACGCACGAGAAACTTGATTGAGTCTTGGGTTGGACAGAACAAATAAACATTTGTCTGCCTGTCAATGTTGTAGGTAAACATCTACCTTTGGATTCCATGGCTCGTGTCGAATTAAGTTTCAAACTAGTGACTGTAGATGTCACAAGTTACTATTCATTTATACTCTCTTTGCCTTATGGTACTAATTCAGAGTGCATTCGTTTCAACTTCGAGAGACCTCATAAAGCCGTGCTGATGAGTTGGTAACAACGAAACAGCGCTGTCCACGGATCGTGAGCTCTCGGAATTGAAACGAAAATACTCTATTCACTTTAGATTCTGCTTGCGTTCCTCATAACGCACGAGAAACTTGATTGAGTCTTGGGTTGGACAGAACAAATAAACATTTGTCTGCCTGTCAATGTTGTAGGTAAACATCTACCTTTGGATTCCATGGCTCGTGTCGAATTAAGTTTCAAACTAGTGACTGTAGATGTCACAAGTTACTATTCATTTATACTCTCTTTGCCTTATGGTACTAATTCAGAGTGCATTCGTTTCAACTTCGAGAGACCTCATAAAGCCGTGCTGATGAGTTGGTAACAACGAAACAGCGCTGTCCACGGATCGTGAGCTCTCGGAATTGAAACGAAAATACTCTATTCACTTTAGATTCTGCTTGCGTTCCTCATAACGCACGAGAAACTTGATTGAGTCTTGGGTTGGACAGAACAAATAAACATTTGTCTGCCTGTCAATGTTGTAGGTAAACATCTACCTTTGGATTCCATGGCTCGTGTCGAATTAAGTTTCAAACTAGTGACTGTAGATGTCACAAGTTACTATTCATTTATACTCTCTTTGCCTTATGGTACTAATTCAGAGTGCATTCGTTTCAACTTCGAGAGACCTCATAAAGCCGTGCTGATGAGTTGGTAACAACGAAACAGCGCTGTCCACGGATCGTGAGCTCTCGGAATTGAAACGAAAATACTCTATTCACTTTAGATTCTGCTTGCGTTCCTCATAACGCACGAGAAACTTGATTGAGTCTTGGGTTGGACAGAACAAATAAACATTTGTCTGCCTGTCAATGTTGTAGGTAAACATCTACCTTTGGATTCCATGGCTCGTGTCGAATTAAGTTTCAAACTAGTGACTGTAGATGTCACAAGTTACTATTCATTTATACTCTCTTTGCCTTATGGTACTAATTCAGAGTGCATTCGTTTCAACTTCGAGAGACCTCATAAAGCCGTGCTGATGAGTTGGTAACAACGAAACAGCGCTGTCCACGGATCGTGAGCTCTCGGAATTGAAACGAAAATACTCTATTCACTTTATATATATATATTGTAATGATTGAAAAAAGTTATTTTTTTTTTAATTAGGTAAATATTGTTATTATTATTGTTGGAAATGAGGGCTTAATACCTTACCTTAACTTTAGAGTACCTTAATTATTAATTACCACCCAAAAACAGTTTGAAAATCCAAGTTGAATTGCTCAAATAGTGCTTTCCGAAGAATGTCTAGGTCATTCCGCTGCAGGTTTTCGAACAGTAACAATAAAGTTCAGATAATTTCAGATACTAGCTAGGTTTCTTTTAGTATTTCTAATCATTCTAAGCGTATTAATTTTAGTTTTGATTAATTTTTCCAAAGAAATAAAAAATAAAAAGAAAATCTGACAGATAACATAACCTCACAAATTGAGAGGAAAATATTATCAATAATCAAAATAAAAAGGTTACTATCATGCAGAGGAAAATAAAAAAAAACTCATTAGTAGCAATTTAAGAGCATTCTAGTAAGTAATTTAGTTTTAAAGATAGATTTAAGTTGTAAATAATTAAGTTAAGAAAACAAATTGGCCATGACTAGGAATATAAGGAGCTCTTTGAAAATTATTTAAATCATCAAGTGCGCGATGAAAAGGTGCTTTTCGCGAATGTGCAGACTGGGAAGGAGAAAAACTTTCTATTGTTTGGAAGTTTCTGAGGATTCTAGAAGTTTTTGCCGGGTGGAAAAGTCGAAGCAGAAATCCAGGAAAGATTTTTTACAAGATTCCATTCAAAAAAAGAAATATATCAAAACATTAATTAGTTTGAAGTGATAAAACTATAGAAGAAAGTACCTGGTGTAAGCTGATAAGAAGGGATCAGTCGGAAATCGCTGTTTTGATGAGAAAAATCCCATAGAAAAATAGCTGGTCAGAAGAATTTCTGGAAGCCTTCTGTTGAAAGGCAAATATCCACAAACTCCAAGGTATTTATCTCCAATTCCAAGTATTCTCCGTTGCACATCCATCGAATTTTTTTTGGGATCAGTAGCTGTGATTCAACAAAAACTTTAACTCCGCGAAAAATACGAACTTCCAAATAACCTTCACCGAACTTTGAAACTTTAAGTGCACAGATTCCGCGTTTTTCATTGACAATCATCTACAAAGGGCGAACTTTCATTAATTATAGAACTATTTAGCTATGGAATGTTGATCAATTTGAGTAATTTGTTTTTTTTATCATTCATCACAATAGACATAACCTCCAAACTGCATGAGAATATAAAATTCTGGGATTCAATAAGAGCTACGACCGCTATATTTATATAATATTCACCAAATTTATTTAAATAAAAATTGCAAATTTTGAGTTTTTTTTGAAACCTCTATTTTTATTCTACTTGAGAGTTTACTGTCACCATTTCACAAAAGAATCATTATTGAACCATTTTGCCTTTGAACCCCACTTGAGAGGAGGAGTCTGCATATTCACCGGAGAGACGACCTAGCTAGCCATCAGAGTAAAGAACAAGGCACAAGTATTAAAAAGGGTTTTTTTTTTTTAAGAGTAAGTATTTAGTCTGGGCAACATTTATATATATATATATATATATATATATATATATATATATATATATATATATATATATATATATATATATATATATATATATATATATATATATATGACAAAGGGAGTTGTCAGGTATTGCAGTCGGAGACACTTTAATTGTGTGAACTCTTTATTTCAGTTCAAGCTTTCGAGAACAAAAGAAGAATTGACTATTACAATCAGTGAAGGGAAAAAAGGATTTCCAAGTACTTACGAAAAGTGAGGTTGTAACGAAGCCGATTGCATACTAAGTCATTATTAAAATTGAAAAAT
The DNA here is from genome assembly GCA_958502065.1 of Chrysolina americana. Classification (NCBI taxonomy): domain Eukaryota; kingdom Metazoa; phylum Arthropoda; class Insecta; order Coleoptera; family Chrysomelidae; genus Chrysolina; species Chrysolina americana. The sequence continues at coordinate 54,303,460 of OY293415.1, forward strand.
TTTTGTGAAAATTTCCTACCACGAGGATTCAAGTTCACATGTCTTCATAAAAAGGCGGAAAACTGTAAAAAAATATTTTGAATTGTGACATTGATAGGTTGACATTTGGCATTTTCAATCAGTGCTACCAACTGCAATCGTGATACCAACTTAAATTTTTAAATGTAAAAGACAAATGGGACTTTTTGGCATTGGGAATTTGTTTGTTAATATTCTTTATTTAGTTGATGAATTGATTATGTTTGTTGAGGTGAAGTAAGTATGTATATATGACATTAAGTCCTTCTATGTCCTGCCTGGTAGTGAGGGAAGATGTATCTTTGAAAATGTGAGCCATTTCTAGGAACTGTCTTTTTTGGAGACTGTTCGAAGTATGTAATATTTTAACTTCATCATATAAGAAATTGTGGTCAGATTCTATGGGGTGTTTTGCTAGAGTGCAAACTTTTTTATTAGTTCTGATATCACTTTTATGTGAGATGATTCGGTCTTTAAGTAACCTTTTTGTTTGACCAATGTACGTTTTACTACATTGACCACAGGGTATAGAATATACTACATTTGACATGTGTGTCACTTTGATTTTGTCTTTAAGTTTTGAGAAAAGATTTTTAATGATTAAAGTATTTTTGAAAGCTAATTTAATGTGTGTAAATTGGTTGAAAATATTCTTGAGTTGGATTGATAAATTGCCCAAGTGTGGCAGAGAAAAATAATGAGTAGGAATGTCAATTGCAGGCCTGTTGTCCACCTGAACTGAATTGGTGGATGATCTGCTGAGTATTAAGTTATCTATGAGTTTTTTTGGATAACCGCTATTAATAAAAAGTTGTGATAATATTTTTAAATTCTGTATTCGCACGGTGGAGTAAGAAGTTTTACACACTCTATCTTTCATTGCAAAAACCAAATTGATTTTTTGTTTCTTCTGATGGAAAGATTCGTAATGTAGGAATCTTCCTGATGAACCAGGTTTCGTGTACCATGACGTGATGATGGTATTATCATCCCTTCTGATCAGCTTTGTATCTAAGAAGGGTACACTGTGATTGATGTCCTCTTTTCCGATGGTGAATTGTAAAATTTCGTCATAGCCGTTGACGACTCGAAGTGTTTCTTCTACTCAATCATGCGGAATACTTAGAATAATGTCGTCAACATATTTTTTAAGAAAGGGAATTTGAAAAGACAATTTACTTAAACAAGAAACTACCAGATCGTCCATCACATACTGTGCAAGGATTGGAGAAACCGGGCTGCCCATTGGCATTCCTAGAGTTTGTTTATAACAGTTCTCTGAAAATGAGAAAACTGTGGTATCAAAGAGAAATTCCAAAGGTTTGAAAAAATTATTTAAGTTAATGTTGCACTTTGTGCCAATATTGTTCCTGTGATTTTGTATGCTGTTTTTTGCAAGATTAAGAGAAATGTTGTTGAATAATGCTTTAACGTCCAGACTGATTATGATATATCTTTCTGGTAACTGAAATTGATTGATGAATTCACAAAATTGAAAAGAGTCTTTAATGTAATATTCATTGCCTTTATTATATGATTTAGTGAGAATATCAACTACTAATTGTGCTACTCCCCTGTTGGGGCTGTTAACACCTGAAATTATTGGGCGGAATCTTGGGAAGGCTATAAAATTTGGTAATGACACCATCATACACCTTATATTGTTTGCTTTGTTCTTTGGATGGCATGTTTGTTTTTTCTAATTTAGATATCAACATGTTTGCTTTTTGTTGAATTGTCGACAAAGGGTCTCTTTGAAGAATTTTGTAATAATTATTGTCATTTAAAATATCAAGAGCAAGAAGATTATATTGTTGAGTGCTGATAATTGTTGTTATATTCATTTTGTCTGAAGGAATTACTTTTAAGTGAGGATTATTTTTGAGAAACATTTTAGTTTTGTTGAAAAGTGATCGTGTGTGGCTGATATTGTTGTTATCTCGATGAATGTGATTGGTTATCACATTTGTGGTTTGTGTGAGTATGAGGTTTCTTTTACATTCGTCTAGATAGCTCACAATATGATCCATATCACCTAATAAATGAGGAATATTGATATCTGAATTAGAAGGTTCAATACTGAATTTTGGTCCCAAAGCGAGAGAGTTGTTGTATTTCTGTATCTGTCAAATTTTTGATCCAACACCAATTAGCTATCTGGGTTCAATCCTCTGTACCTGGTACAAATGTCACAATAACAAACATTGACCTGATTTTAATGTAGGCATATCTATTTGATATTTCCATACAGCCTACTATTTGTAGGTACGAAACAATATTCATCAAAGTTTATCGAAAACACGAAATTGAAAACAGAATTGTGGGACAAGTAGAGTACTAGAGTTCTCGCTTCGAAGACATGTAAGATATAAAAAAAAACAAAAATATAATGCTCTCAATTTCACAAATCATACTCACCGAAAAACGTAAACAGTGGACAGCTGTTTCAAACTTCTTGGTTATCATCGGCACTGTACATACAAATCAACAATGAATAAAATTATAAAACTGAGAGCATTTATATCCGAAAATTATCGCTAACACCAATTAGCTATCTGGGTTCAATCCTCTGTACCTGGTACACTGTACCTGGTACAAATGTCACAACAACAAACATTGACCCGATTTTAATGTAGGCATATCTATTTGATATTTCCATACAGCCTACTATTTGTAGGTACGAAACAATATTCATCGAAGTTTATCGAAAACACGAAATTGAAAACAGAATTGTGGGATAAGTAGAGTACTAGAGTTCTCGTCTCGAAGACATGTAAGATATATGAAAAAACAAAAATATAATGCTCTATATATATATATATATATATATCTGAACACATATATATATATATATATATATGTGTTCAGATAGGTTTCCGCGGTCAGATATTTGAAAACTAAAAGTTCGGGTTGAACCGCGTCTGGAATTTGTTGAAATTCGACGTTTCGGCTCCGATTTTGGAGCCATTTTCAAGAACTGAAATAGAAAGAAAATTAATGAAAGGTTAAAACGTAATTCTACGCTGAGGTCTCAATCTGCCTACTCCTCAGGTATAATTACGTTAGGTTTTTGTGACTTGACGTCGGGGTCTCAATCTGCCTACTCCCCATGTCTCGTCACTGGTTCTCTCTAAGGTCTCAATCTGCCTACTCCTTCGAGAGAACTGAGGAATTGTGGGTTGATGAACTGTATTTATAGTGGACGTGGCTGTAATGGCCGTGTGCAATGTATTGGCGCGAGGTGAACTATGGGCGGGAACTGAGTTGGCGCTAGATGAGCTGTGTGCGGGAACTTGGTTGGCGCTAAGTGAGCTATGTGCGGGAACTGGGTTGGTGGGAAATGAGTTGATGCGTGCAATGAGAGGCTTCCAGGTATTGGGAAGTCTACGTCCGTCGTCGCGAGTGTTGAGGCAATTGGGGCGCTTCTCTATCTAGAGGGCTTCTCGGATGATCCTGGTTTGCAGAGTTTTCTCGGTGGAAATTGTTTTTGTGTTTTTGAAGTCTATTTTGTGACCTGTGTCTTCTCGATGTTTATAAAGTGCGGAAGTGGAAGATGCCTGACGCACAGCAAGTTCGTGTTCGTAGACTCTGGAAGTTACTCGTCTGTTAGTCTGGCCAATATAACTTCTCGGGCAGTCTGAACATGGTATTTCATATATACCTTGAGAATCGTTTGGTATTGTGTCCTTGGGAGATCTGAGAAATTTGGATATTTGGTTGTTGGCCGTGAATATTGTTTTTATCTCGTGTTTTCTCAAGATATTACTGATTTTGTCTGTCACACCTTTGATGTATGGTAGGAAAGCTTTGTGTGGCTGGATACTCTCTTGTGGATCATTTGTTTTTGGAGGACGGGTCAGTTGATGGCGGATAGACTTGTCGATTAGCGAATTGTTGTAACCATTCTGAAGTAAGGCTGATTTCAGTTTGTCCAGCTCTTGTGGTCTATTCTGGTTGTCGGTAAGCTGAATTGATCTGTATATCAGGGAGTTCAATACGGAGTTTGTTTGTGCTGGATGGTGATGAGAGTTTGCGTGTAGGTATCGGTTGGTGTGGGTCTGTTTCCTGTGTACTGTGTGGGTGAAAGAGTTATTGGATTTCGTAATGAGAACGTCCAGGAAAGCTAGGGAGTTGTTCATTTCGGTCTCCATTGTAAATTTCATGTTGGGATGGATATCGTTAAGGTGATCTAAGAACGTGTTTAAGATTTCGTAACCATGAGGCCATATGACGAAAATGTCGTCAACGTATCTGAACCAGCAAGTAGGCTTATGGTCAAATGCTTCTACAGCCCTGGTTTCGAAGTCTTCCATGAAAAGGTTTGCAAGGACTGGAGAAAGGGGGGAACCCATGGGAGCACCTTTCACTTGTTTGTAGTAAGTTCCTTGGAAGAGGAAGTACGTGTTGTTCATACAGTGACTGATGAGGTCCAGGGTGTCTTTTGGAATTCTGTGTTTCGTTTTAAGGATTTCTAGCGTGTCCGTTAGGGGAATATTTGTGAAGAGGGAGACAACATCGAAGCTCACTAGGATATCTGTGTTCTGGATTCTATAGGATTTGAGAAGGTCTAAGAAGTGGAATGAATTTTTCACGTAGGATGAAGCTTCTTCTGCTCGTGGCTGAAGAGTACTCGCTAGATACTTGGCGAGGTTCTGGGTTGGTGATCCAAAGGCACTGACGATAGGTCGGAGTGGGATATCAGGCTTGTGTATTTTTGGTAGTCCGTAGATACGAGGGGTGCGTGATGACTTCTCTCTAGGGATAGTGGCTTTCTTGGTTTCGGCTGGTAGTTTAGAATTATTGATCAGATTTTTGGTCTTCTTTTCGAGGTAGGTTGTCGGGTCTCGTTGGGTGATCTGATACTAGGATGAGTTTAATAGTGTACTCATTTTGTCTACATAATCTGAGGTATTCAGAACTACTGTGGCGTTGCCTTTGTCTGCTGGGAGAATGATTATGTCAGGGTTGTTGTGGAGGTTTCTGAGGCAATGTTTTTCGGCAGGTGTTATGTTGGATGGAGGGAGTTTCGCTCTCCTAAGTGTGGTGGCAATATCTTGTCTAGTTTCTTCAGCTGTATTTTCTGGTAGATGGGTTATATATATATATATATATATATATATATATATATATATATATATATATATATATATATATATATATATATATATATATATATATATATATATATATATATATATATATAAATAGAAAGCACGATAACCCATCTACATCTACATCTTATAAACATCGAGAAGACACAGGTCACAAAATAGACTTCAAAAACACAAAAACAATTTCCACCGAGAAAACTCTGCAAACCAGGATCATCCGAGAAGCCCTTGAGATAGAGAAGCGCCCCAATTGCCTCAACACTCGCGACGACGGACGTAGACTTCCCAATACCTGGAAGCCTCTCATTGCACGCATCAACTCATTTCCCACCAACCCAGTTCCCGCCCATAGTTCACCTCGCGCCAATACATTGCACACGGCCATTACAGCCACGTCCACTATAAATACAGTTCCTCAACCCACAATTCCTCAGTTCTCTCGAAGGAGTAGGCAGATTGAGACCTTAGAGAGAACCAGTGACGAGACATGGGGAGTAGGCAGATTGAGACCCCGACGTCAAGTCACAAAAACCTAACGTAATTATACCTGAGGAGTAGGCAGATTGAGACCTCAGCGTAGAATTACGTTTTAACCTTTCATTAATTTTCTTTCTATTTCAGTTCTTGAAAATGGCTCCAAAATCGGAGCCGAAACGTCGAATTTCAACAAATTCCAGACGCGGTTCAACCCGAACTTTTAGTTTTCATATATATATATTAATATTGACATTATTTACAAAAAGGATATTAAACTTTAATGGCTTCTAAATGTTACATGCGAGCGCTTGCGATAGCTGTCTGTGCCATCATCTTCATGGCTCTACTACTCGAGATAACAACAATATCAGCCACACACGATCACTTTTCAACAAAACTAAAATGTTTCTCAAAAATAATCCTCACTTAAAAGTAATTCCTTCAGACAAAATGAATAAAACAACAATTATCAGCACTCAACAATAAAATCTTCTTGCTCTTGATATCCGTGTTCACTAATTTCTCTGCCCAAGTATTCTATTTTGGTTCCAAAAATTACGCACTTGCTCAATTTAAAGGTGAGTTTGTGCTCTCTCAACTTCAACATCACCTTTTGTAGATGTTCTAGGCCTTGCTCAATTGTACAAGACGGAATAATGATATCATCAATATATGGAAATGCAATATTATTGCAAAGATCTTCAAGGACTCTATTTATCAAAGACTGAAACACCGAAAGAGCATTGGCAAGACTAAATGGCATTCGTAAAAATTCATAGTGTCCGTCTGGTACTATGAATGCAGTCTTAGCTATTGAATTTTCCGCCATGGGCACTTGATAATACCCGGACGCTAAATCAAGTGTCGTGAAATATTTATAACCTCCCAACTTATCAATCTGTTCATCGATTATCGGAAGGGGGTATTTGTCCTTGATAGTTACTACATTAAGTTGCCTATAATCTACACACATGCGATATTCACCCGTTTTTTTCTTAACCAATGTGATTGGGCTAGCGTACGGAGATGTAGACTCGCGAATGATCCCATTTTCTAATAATTCTTTCAAAATATTTTTTAAAATATTTTTTTTCATCTCTGGAATACGATAAGGTCGGCGCACCACTGGAACATCACTCACACACCCAATCACCATTTTGACTGTGTTTGTTTTGCCTAGCTGGCTCAAAGAACGCGAAATACAGTCTGAAAATGTCTGAAGAAGTTTTTCACATTTAATTTTATCACTATGTTCTATATCACCGAATTTGAGTTCATCGCGAGTTACGTCACTATAGTATACATCGACTATATTTACGAAGTGTTCATGTGATTCGGATAAATGACGGAAAATTACCTTATTATTTCGTTTGATGAACATTACATGTGACTGGTTCAAGTAATTCCTACCCACTATCAATTCGTATTTAAGAAATTTGTCTTCAATGACGAAAGCTTTCACATCAGCCGAAACTCCTTGAATTGCCACTCTAATATTGCAAGAATATTTGGTTTGCAACGTAGTGTTCATAAAACTACACACTGTCACTTCATTCGATTGTACTATCGGTAGATTCAATTTGTTAATAATACCCAGTTTTATCAATGTAGCCGAGCTACTCGTATCAATTAAACAATGAACTTTTCTTCCATCAATTCGAGCGACTTGCAGAAACAAATTGTCAGATGATAAAACTTCATTGATTTGAATAACCTGAACTTCTTTCTTCGGAAACGGACATTTATTACTTGTATGTCCTAAACGTTTACACTTGAAACATTCCAACTTAGGTTGTCTACAATTTTTAAATACGTGTCCCGGAATTCCACAATTAAAACAATTATCCGATTTTTTTTTAAATGTTTGTTACTTTCTTGATGTCTGGTAGTTTGAAATATGTGATACTTGAACTAGGAATTGATATTTTATTTGGTACGCTACCCATTGTATTAAGATATGCATAAAGAAGATTAACATCTGTATGTTGTGCTGACCTCACTGTACGTGACAAGTTTTCGTCGGTAATACCACCGATTATGGCATCAATCAAATTCCCATCTGGGATTACCAACTTAAGTGCCCTCAACTTAGACAATTTTTGAAAACAGTAGTCACCAAGATTTTGTCCCTGACTCGTTTCATAATTCGCAGCATCCCTGAGCAATTTAGAAAAAGGAACAGACTTACGGAATTGTTGCTTCATCGAATTTTTCACTTCATTCCAACTTGCATCGTACTTAGTGTTCTCATCGAACCATTGTCTTGCATTACCTTGTAATCTGCTACAAACCAACCGCATAATGGAATCATCATCCCAACCATATCTTTCTGCCAGTTTGTCAACTCTATTCAGCCACTGCTCAACCACTGAATCATCTCGGGATGGATCAAATTCTGGAATCAGGAATTCGTCACCTTGTAAAACTGGCTTTACTGGCTGTTGTTTCAATGGTTCTAATTCACTCTTGGGTATTTTCAACTCCCTTTTCATTGAACCTTCACTAGAACTATCACTACTTGTGGAAATGCGTCTTTTTCGCGAACTTTTCGATTTTTGTTTTCGGTGACCCATAATCGTTTCAAAAACAATACACTTGTTTAAACACAATACGAATGATAAGATTCAATATCCCACTGCTGTCTTGTTAGAAAAATGAAAGGAGAACTAATCCCGTTTAATACTTTTATTCACCCATTTACTTATCACACAAAGACAATGCTAATACTAATCGAAAATATGCCGTCGTCACCCGATTCGTAGATCTGTCTCGTCAGCTCTGCCATGATTCATGACAGTTGTAATGTACCGGGGGACGCAAATGTACCTATATCCTACATGTACCAAATTTATTCACAAACACTTAAGAAATTCGCTACATATTTTAACTTCCGATTTTTGCAAACAAATTCTGGGAATACGAAATTCTCTTAAAAATCATCGATAATGGCGTATTGAGGAAACAGCAATGACAAATATGTATGAACTCGAGCATTCACAACGTTCCAGCCACTGGGATTATTTCTGATGTGTCAGCAATACCTACCTGCTTGAAATCGTTGACCATGCATAGATATGTTAAATCAGTCTTCTTTGGTTTGAGTTTTTAAAAACAGACTTTATTCACATTTATTACAATATGGAAATATTGAACTTTACATGCGAAATTATAATGGTTTAAAACTCGTTCTGATTCAAATCTACTAAACTACTTGGTTTGAAGACTGGAAAGACTTGAACGACTTGAATCCGGTCTCCTCGACTTTTATAGGTTCGGGAATGCTGACTGGATACTGCGTAGTTTCTATTATTCCACGAAGACCTTCAAATGTGCTGAGGAATATCCTCTATCTTCTGCGTAGTAGATGATGCAATGTTTATAGTGTATGACGCAATTCCGGGACAAAGGGCTCATTCAGGAATCGGATATAACAACTCCCCCCTTGAAAAGAAAGTTGATGCGGTGCTGCAACTTTCACATCAAGCTAATGATTTATTGGAGTTCAATTCTATACTTTCTTCTTCTCTTTCATCTAAGTGGATACTTGGTCTTCTTTTTGAAGGTAACAATCTTCGAAGGGATGCAAAAGTTCTTCCTGTTCTTGGAGGTGGTGGAGGTGGATCATTTGTTGATGTCATAATTCCAATTTTCACTGAACGTCTATTTTTGCATTTACAAAATATGTAAAGTAAAATTACAAAGACAATTATTACAATTGTGAGAATCGTAAACCATGAAACATGTTTCCTCACAAAGGGTTCATTAATAATTTGATCAAGTTGGTCAGAATATTGATTTAATTTATGTTGAGCAATGTTTAAATTATCAATATTTAATTTGCTCAATTTCAAAGGCTTTAATTTTGGAAGATTTTCTTTATTTGGTACATCACTGCAACATTGATATGGAATCAAAATTGGATAAGTAATATTCTTTGCTTGAGTAATAAAGTATTTTGCATATACTCTTGTATTTCCAATAAATGAATTACAATTAGGTTCCAGTTTCAAAATTGAATTCGTTTTAATTATTTTTGTGACAATTTCTTGTTTTTGACAATTAATTGTAACAGCCAAAGGATCTGATACAGTTATTAACCAAGTATTCTGTTGAATTTCAGAAACATTATAATCTTTTGCAAAAAGTAAGGAAGTTGAACACATTCTAGGAAGTTCTAGTAATGATCTCAAAATTTGAGCTTCACAAATTGCATTGCTATCAATTGGATAAGAAATAACATTATCACATATATGAAAATTATAAAAAAGTAACTTACACTGATCTAAATTTTGAAAAGCAGTGTACATCATAGAATCATCATCTTTTGCAATATAATTTTTATTTGTTGGTAAAATATGATGTAACCCTGTTGTGTTATCTAGGATAGGAATGGGGTACAATCGGTAAACAGTATAGATTTCAGGTTCAACTAAGGGAATTTTCAATACAAAAATTATCCTTGAATCTGCTTGAAAAGCTTGTAATTCAATAATATCTAAGTATTTAGATACTGATGAAAGTTTCGCGGGTAAAGGTAAATAATTCTTTTGAATTGTTTGTGTTATTTCTTGAAGAGATGATACTAAGTCATTGGGTTTAATTATTGAAGTATGGATAATATGTAGTCTAGCAAACGTAATTGCATTGAGAATAGTAGATATACAATGCCGAAGCTGCCTCACTTGCATGAGGCAGAATCGGCATTGCTCCACACAGTGACTCTCTCGATGGCCGCGTCCATCGAGTTCTTGCCGTTGGTGGAGGGTTGGTGCAGAAGAAGATGACGTGTTCGCCGAAGAGTTTCGGGGTGGGGGGCTTCAAAACGTTTCACCCTAAGTGGCGCGCTTCTTTTCTGCAAAAAAACATGGCGCGATGGAGCGGAACGCAAAAAAACATGGCGGCGATGGAGCGGAAGGCAAAAAAACATGGCGCGATGGAGCGGAACGCAAAAAACATGGCGGCGATGGAGCGGAAGGCAAAAAAACATGGCGCGATGGCGGAAGTTATGAAAAAACTTCTTTCCCTCACGTGATTCGCTGAGAGCAATTGGCTGGAAGAGAAAAAAACATGGCCGCCGCCGCCACCTTAATTGACAAAACAAAAAAATTAAATATGAAAAATGTCTCTTCTATCTTAGAACACACACACACAACAGAAAATTATGATGGACGACTTATTATTAATTCACTCGCTCTCGAATGAAATTCCAAAAGAAAAAAAAAATACATCTCCGCGCGCTGTAGTCGTAAACAGCGATAAGAGCCACATCTGGTGTTTACTCTCTCTCCAATGAAATTCTAAGAAATACGATTTGGCTTTGGACTTGTTTACTGTCTACTCTCTCAAGTTGAACGAAATTCTCAGTAAACACGACGATGATCCATTTTCGACCTTGAATTTGTTTTTCAGATTTAATCGCACATCCGGTATCTGTTTACGCTGCTCGAGCTAAATTGACCTTGGAGTTGTTTACTGTTATTGCGCAATTTGGGTTTTCCCCAGATCGACCGTTGCATACATTTGCAGCGTGGGTTACGCGAACTCGGCGTGGAGGTGGACGGCGTGGGTCACGTGACACAGAGAGTTAATACGTACGTTCACAGCAAGCTTGCGTCATTTCATTATCTGCGTTCGAAGCAACAACAAGTGCCTCTCTGCCGCTCATCTGTCTCTCGCTTTTTTTCTATACAAGCGCATTGTTTTTTATTGTGAGTGCAATTTAATTCGTGATTTGCAAAGGTCAGTAGTAGTAGTAGTTATTCTTTTTCATTTTTAGCGATTGTTTCAAGTGTGCCTATTTTTTTCGATTCACTTTTCAGTGTGATTGGAATATTTTATTTTTATCATATTTATTTCTCATACACGGGGTGAATCATAAAAATCATTCTTCATTTTGAGTGAGTGAGTGAGAGTTATAATACAGCGTGTATGATTTTTTTTTCATTTTTCAAATGATTTCGCAGATGTCTCATCTTCTCGACGAAATTAACAAGATTTCGTTGGCTTGCAGGAAGAACCTGCGGAAGTTGTCTGAGCTACCGAAGGACGAACCCCATCTGATCCTCGGCGCTGAAGCGAAAACAACCAAATTTGGAGAGTCCATCCTAGTGGAGTTGGAGGAGTGTGAAGTATTCCTGCCAAATCGAGTGACTGGTGCATTCAAACCCATCCTCGACAAATTAACCGAGTCCCAGGATATGCTCATCTACAGGGGCGAGCAGAAAATTGCCAATCGAAATCATCCGCAGCAGCTGTTTGAGATCGCTAAAGCCTGAAGACGCTGACGACGCCGCCGCCGCCGTTGGAAACAAAGAGTGAGTTTCTTGTATTTTCATTTGACATTTTCTTGAAATTTTGTGTGTCTGTTGAATAATCATCATCATGTCATCTGACGCTATTATTGCACACAGTATGGAGATGGTAGCCAAGTTGCGTAAGGTCAAAAAAATCCTCAAAAAGGGTTGTACTGATGAAGAACGCAAACATTGGCTGGCCCATTGCAAGTACACCGCCCGCCTGATCAATATTGCGATCGCGGCAGTGGATTGCATAGGCTCTCTGAGAAAATTACAAACTTTATGCGGACACTTGAAAATTATACGAAATTCAATCAAGAAGTCAGGTCAACAACAGCCAGGCGTCGACGTGGTGGGAGAGGGAGTCAAATCAAAATTAACATCTCGAGTAAAGTGGGAGGACTTGAAATCGGCATTTTCTAAGCGTTTACGCACCGGTATAATTATAAATTTGAAACTTAAAGATATTGGACAATTTTTTGGTGATGCACTCATTCTATTCAAAAGCAGAATTTAAAATTTATTGAAAAAACATCCAAGCATCAAAGTCAATGCGACATTTTGTGGTAAATTCGTTAAAAATTCCTTGAATCAAGAACAAATAATAAGCGACTATAAATATTTCAACACTAAAAACGTTGTTATCGATAGGGGTACAACTTTGAAAGATTGGTTCCTAGAAAATGTCATCGATCAAATTCAAAACAAACTGTCGGAATTCGCGGACCAAGAAAGTGGTTGGAGTCTTCAGAAAATTGTTAGTTTGGAAATCAATACGAATAAATCGGACGTGGGAAACGGTTCGTCTTTCATCGAGCTGCCAAAATCTATTGCGAATAAAAAAGCTTGGATTAATTTGAAAAATGAAGATGATGCGTGTTTCGCTTGGGCCGTCGTTTCGGCCTTGTACCCTGTTGAATCGGGTAAAAATACAGATAGAATTTCATCATAGGGTATGATGAACTTGGATGGAATCGACTTCCCTATGAAATTAAAACAAATTACCAAATTTGAGCGATTGAACAACATATCTGTGAATGTGTACACCTTGGAATTGATTCAGTTGCAGGCAAACAAGGAGGCGTTTTTCGTTACTGTTCCGAGCCGACTCACGAAACAAAAATTAGACAAACATGTCAATCTTCTCCTCATTCAAAATTAATATCACCCGAAATTAAATGATTACGAGGCACCACCACTGGAAATCGCCGACGCCGATGATGCCGTCGGCGATGACATAAAATTCCATTATGTTTGGATAAAGGATTTATCTCACCTACTCTAGTCGCCAACTCAGTAAAAATGGACACAAAACATTCATTTGCGACAGGTGTTTAAATTATTTTACGAGTGAGGAGAAACTCGATAGTCATACTGTTTTAACGAGAGCAAAATTTCATTTCCTTCGTATGATCATGTAGAATTTCGGGATTTTGTACATAAAGAAATAGTGCCCTTTGTAATTTACGCGGATTTCGAATCGATTTTGGAACAGTTTAATGACGAAGAATGCACCTCACATACGACAAAGTACTAAAAACACATTCCTTTCAGCGCTGGATTTTATTTCAAGTGTGCATATGACGATACTTTGTCATTTTATGATAGTCATCGGGGCCTCGACTCGATGGATTGGTTTGCGGAGAGAATGGGGGCCATAGCCAAATTTGTGGAAGCCAAAACTTTGGATATTGTCCCCATGATCGTCTCACCTCCAGATAGAGCGACAGCGCCATGTTGCCACATCTGCGAAAAAACTTGGAAAACTGACGACAAAATTGTAATAGATCATAATCACTACACGGGAGCGTTCCATGGATATGCGCATGCGCATTGCAATTTGAACTACAAAAAGTCGTTCGTTGTGCCAATCATTTTCCACAATTTATCCGGATACGACAGTCATTTTATTATTCAAGAGATAGCAAAAAGGGGTCGAGTCAGCCTGTTGCCTGTCAATAAAGAAAAATACATTTCTTTTACCCAGTACAACGGCAACACTGACATTAAATTTCGATTCATTGACTCTTTTCGTTTCATGGGCATGAGCTTGGAGCATTTGGTGCAAACACTGACCATCCATGACTTGAAGATATCAATGCGCGAATTTGTCCATTTCGATGCCGACCGGTACGAGTTACTCACTCGAAAAGGGGTATTCCCATACGATTTCATCGATTCGATGGAGAAATTGGAATGTCCAAGTTTGCCAGCGCGCGATCAGTTCTACAACAAGTTGAACGATTGTGGCATCACCGATGCCGACTACGAGCATGCGCAGAACGTGTGGCGGTCATTCAACTTGACAACACTGGGCGAGTACTCTGACCTATACATGAAAACCGACATATTCTTGGCGGATATTTTCAAAAATTTTCTAAATATCGGCCACGAGACGTATGGGCTGGATCCTGCGTGGTATTACACCCTCCCGGGATATACGTGGTCCTGTATGTTGAAGTACACCCAGTGCAAATTGCAGATACTGAAAGACGTCGACATGCTTCTCTTTGTCGAGCGAGGAATTCGTGGCGGCATCAGTCAGTGCTGCAACAGATTCTCCTCTGCCAATAACAAGCACATGGGTGAAAGGTATGACGCCTCCAAACCGTCGACCTATTTGCTATATCTCGACGTGAATAATCTGTACGGTTGGGCCATGATGGAATATCTTCCGTACGATGGCTTTAAATGGCTCGAAAATGCAGCCGATTTCGATGTGTCGAAAGTGTCGGACACCTCGCCCATCGGCTACATCCTCGAAGTCGATTTCGAGTACCCCGAACATCTGCATGACAAACACAAAGATTTACCCTTGTGTGCCGAGCACCGTGCACCGCCAGGCTCGAAATTACCAAAATTGATGACAACGCTGTACAACAAGGAAAAATATGTTGTGCACTACACGGTGTTGAAACAAGCACTCAAACACGGCCTTGTACTCAGGAAAATCCACAAGGTGTTGCAATTCAATCAGTCGGCGTGGCTGCGTCCCTACATTGAATTAAGTACGAAATTACGCTCTCCAGCAAAAACTTCTTTTGGCAAAAATAACTACAAACTAGCCAATAACGCAGTGTTCGGGAAAACCATGGAAAACATACGGAAGCACCGTGTGGTGAAAATGGTCTCCAAGTGGGGGGGACGATATGGCGCAAAAAATGTGATTGCCAGTCCAAATTTCAGGAGTCGCACCATTTTCGACGAGAGCCTCGTCGCTATCGAGATCGCAAAGACGGATTTGTTATTCAATAAGCCCTTGTACATAGGAATGTCGATTCTTGATATTTCCAAGGTATGCGTGTACGATTTCCATTACGGCTTCATGATGGAAAAGTACACGCACGATCAGTGCAAATTGATGTATACGGATACTGATTCGCTCATTTATTAAATTAAGTGTGATGATATTTATCGGGATTTGATTAGCAGTCACATTGAAAAATTCGATACGAGCGAATACCCAAGCGACAACCCATTTGACATCCCCCTCGAAAATAAAAAAGTACCCGGCTTGATGAAGGACGAAGCCAATGGTCGTATCATGACAGATTTCGTGGGGCTTCGATCAAAGTTGTACACCTATAAGATACAAGGTGGAAAAACCGTAATAAAATCACATCACATCACTTTTGAAGATTATGTGGAATGTCTGAAAAACAATGTGGAAAAATTAACTTCGCAACGCTGTATTCGATCCTTTTCACACGAAGTTTTTAGTGTAGAGCAAACAAAGATCGCTCTCAACCCCCACGACGACAAGCGCTATTTGATTGTCGACTCTCATGACACTCTGCCGTGGGGTCATTACAGTCAGTTAGATATCTAATGGAATTTAAATATTTTTTCAGAGAGCACGCACACACACACACACACCACCACCATGGTAGACACTTTGAAGAATTTATGCTGTCTGCAAGTAGTTAGATGTACATCATCAATAGTTGAATTCATCGAGGCCTCACCTCTACCATGGACGTTCACTGATCGAATTTTGAAAATGTTTGCCGATGAAAAATGGATACAAATCTATAAGCAGGCTCAGAGCGTCAAACGAAATTTCAATGATTTGAGTCACTTATAGTACACGAGAGAAATCAGCTTTGAAGATAGGTGTGGAGCTCTCAAAAATCAAGACTGGGAGGGTCATTTGCACGAAAACCAATACTGTGTGTGGGCGAATGCATATCGTATTCCAAAATATAATTTACGATTTTGCCGCACTTGCTATAAAGCTATCAGAAGGGCTATGCAAAACCATCCGGTTCACAGCATCAGAGACCATCAACATATGGTGTTCGGTGTAATGCACATGGACAATATATATCAATGTGACAAATTTTGGTGTCACAACAGATTTGATGGAGTACTGTTCACTTTAAAAACGAGCAGCCAATGCTACTGTGACCTACATCTGCGTGGTGGTGGTGAGCCCTACGGATTAGATCTCACTTATAAACGCTTCATAGGCTCAGGGGATGAGGATTCAGAATTCGATGAATGAGATTGCCAAACACACTCAAACACAAAATTTCAAGAAAAATGTTAAATGAAAATGCAAGAAATTGTGCTCTTGTTTGTTTCACACACACTACATTATATATTATTAATCAACTAATAGCCGATTATGTTTTATATTTATGATTGAATAAAATCAATATGTAATCCGTGTCTGGATATTATTATATTTTGTTTCACCCTTCCAATCTCCCATTCAAAATCCCACATATTTTTAGAGATCACTTTTATATCAAAAAGGGTTACTTTTTTGCGCAAAAAAGTATCATTTTTTTATACGAAAATGTGTTACTTTTTTCTTGCAAAAAGTGTAACTTTTTCATGCAAAAAATTGACAGTTTTTCATGCAAAAAAAGGAACACTTTTATTGACATGGTGGAAAAAGCTGAGTGAAAGCTGAGTGATTCACTCAGCCACTCAGCTTTCACTGAAAATGCTTCACTCAGCTTTTACCACCATGTCAATAAAGGTGTCACTTTTTTCATTCAAAAATACATGTATTATGGGAAAATGGCAATTTTTTTAATAAAAAAAATGACCCAAAATTGACATGGTGGAAAATGCTGAGTGAATGCTGAGTGAAAGCTGAGTGAAAGCTGAGTGAATGCTGAGTGACTCAAAATTCACTGAAAATGCTACACTGAAATCCTTCCACCATGTCAATTTTGGGTGTTTTTTTTAATCGAAAAAAGTGTAACTTTTTGCATCAAAAAAGAGCACGTTTTTGTACCAAAATTGGAAGAATAATTCAATCAAAAATGTGATACTTTTTTACATAAAAATTGGCATGTTTTTTTAAGCAAAAAAAAATGGGGAAGGGTAGAGTAGCAAAATTAAAAAATCAAAAATATTCTAAGATATATATATTTTCATAAATGTATTGATGGGTGATCTACAAACTACGCATGTGTCGCACCTGATGGCGCACTGTGAGCAGCACGCCAAGTGTCTACATGGCATAAACAATACATTTAGTTCATTCACAAGACATACACGACACATCATCACCGTGTTCTGTGAGTCTATGTTTATGACATCTGTGGTCACTTTGCTGCTCATGTCACCTTTCACTTGTCGTTCTTTTCGAGCAACATCAGCGCCATCTGTCGGTGGTGGTGGTGGTGCTGGCGATGTCATCCATGTGTCACCTGTCACTCTGCTAATGACATCTGACACTCTTGGTTCTGGAGGGACATCAGCGCCATCTGTCGTCGGTCTGTGTCTGTGCTCAGAGTAATAACTACGAACGAAATCACAATGGGGGCTCCATCGACGATGGTCAGCCATAAGATCGTCATTGGGCAGCCATCTGAACCCTTCTACTGGACACGAAAGACATGTAACTACATCTTCCGAACCGGTATACGTAAAGCCTGCTTCGGCTAACTTGCAGGAAATGTCGAAGTCCAGCTTCGATACGAGTCGAGTCTTGTTTCGTACTGCTGCATCTCTCTCCTCTCTCTCGGCATACACACAGACACACTGCACACTGCATACTGAATTAAAACGCCAACTCTGCTCTCAATATATACATTTATTTCGTTTCGTAATCAAACATTACTTTATCCGGCAAATAGCATAGGTATGCACGAAAACATAGATGTTTATCATCTTTTGATGATATAGTACACAAGTTTATAGCCTCATCAAATGACAAACCATTGTTTTTAGCTAGAGTTTTTGCACTGCTTAATAAATCGTGATAATATTGACTAAAGTTCATATTCAATAGATATTCAAATCTTGTCGCCATCACAGTAGCATCTAGATGTAGGATTTCTTGAATATGCGCTTCCGTCAGGTAGAAGTAGGTGTCATTCTTGGAAACTCGCACTTGTTGACTCTCTGCATACGTGTGTAATTCGAAATCCATAACATCGTCCCAGTCGAGTTTGATTCGAATAGTCTTGGCTGCTGTTGCTGCATTCGGGCCATTTCGGATAGTGTAAAGCAACTGATTAATGGCCCCCACGAATTGGCCCCATTCAAACATGCTGAAGGGCAGGCTGGAGCATATGGTGTATTGAACCTTGCACACGAAACTCCGAGCAAAACTTATGCCGCATTGCAAGCTCAAAACGTCGGTGTTGCGGAACTCGTAGGTGGCGTTGCACGCGAAGGAACGTTTCGCTTTGATGGCCTCCTTGTACATGTCACATATTCGATCTAAATCTGCCATTCGATCTGCCCACTCTCGGTCCGATGATGATGATGATGATAATGATGATGAAGAAGCTGACGCCGCCGACGCCACCGACGCCGCCTCGTAACCAGAGGACTCTTCAGAAGACTTGACAACGACGTTGTTCACTGCACCAAACATGTTGACTGACTAATCTCTCTGCACCGTTTGGCATCGGTTTATTTCTCCGCTGCCGCCGCCGCCATCACCCCCCACCCTCCCCCCATACACCGGCTCGAGTTTCTACGTCGTCGAGAGCTGAGAGACGACGACGATGAAAGGCCCTCTCTTCCAATTGAGATTGTGCCAATTTTCCATTGAATTACATGTGATTTGTCGCATCAATCCAACTATTGTGCGTACTATCAAACCCCAGCCATTTCACAAGTACTTTACGACCCTTACGTCTGATGATTTTTTCCACTAGATAGACTTCGGGATTTTTAGTTTTTTGTAGTTCTTGTTCGTAGAAAGCGCCGCTGATTGGTCGCCCTTCCAAGTCCTCCAGCAAATACGTGATTGGTTGGGTGATTTTCACTTTGACAACTTTCAATAGTTCCGTAGTCCAATTAGGCGTATACCCTTTTTCGAAAACATGCTTGGCCTTGCTAATTCTCACGAAATCGCCAATTTTGAATTTTTTTCGACCAGCACGTTCGGCATAATCATACGTTGACTTATACACCTGTTTTTCATTGTCTTTGGTGACCTCACACGGTTTCATGCCGATCGTTCGATGTTTGCGCTGGTTGTAGTTTTTGGCAATGTCCGGCAAAATGTCCAGCCATTTGTAGGTACCGTTAAAACTGAAATACTTGAAGATATTCTCCTTGAGAGTACGTATAACCTTCTCTGCGATCGCGGCTTTCTTCACGGTATACGTGCTGTAGTGTTTGATGTTGTACTTTTTCAGGAGAGTCTGGAAGCTGGAATTGTAAAATTCAGTTCCGAGATCTGATTGGAGGAGCTTGGGACATCTTTTCGCTTTCGATAATATGTCACTCATCGCTTCGGTGACGTCTCGACCAGTTTTGGTCTTCAGGGGGCGCACCCATAGGTACTTGGAAAAGGTGTCAATCACCACGAGAATATAATTGAAGTTTTTATTGGCTTTGGAGTATTTTTGAAGATCAGCCAAGTCCATCTGCCACAGATCGTCGAGTCCTTTGATGATGGTACGTCTGCGAGGAAAATTCCTTCTGGCTGGAGCATGGAGCTCATCAACCAATTGTTTTTTCTCAGATGATGATGATGATGATGACGTCATTTCGCTAATGGCGGAGCCAATACACTAACTGCACTGGGCGTTACACCTTCTACTTAAGAGGCTGGAATATCAACAATATCCAGTGCCAATTTATCCAAGCGTTTCTTGGTATTTTCGTGCTTTTTCATCGAAAGTGACATGAATTTCATCACTCGAAAATCCAAGGCTGTTAGATTGTTTTTGGTGGTGTCCAGCTCGTCTTTGAGTTTGTGTATGACGTCATCTTTGAGCTTCTGTATGACGTCATCAACGTATTTTTTGTTGGCAACATCATTGAGTGCACTTGGCGTTTCCACATTACATATTTTCACTTGTTCAGCATCAATGTCCCCATTTGTCGTATAGTTGAGTATAACACCAGGAAAATGATTGGGCTGCTGCTGCCGTGCACGGCGAGCTGACGAAATTTGACCGAACTTGTCGATGCTCATCATGCGACTGTGGCATGCAAAAAAACGTCTACGCTTTTATATATCGAATATAGCCTGCTTCTCTCAATTCATTGATGATGGCCACGATCTCGTTGTCGGTAGAGGTGCTGCCGGCATTTTTGGCGGCTATCAGAAGCCTATACCTGTCAACGAGCTCTTCACATCGTCCCAGTACACGTATTCTATGGGTTTCGTGTTGTATGTCATCTGATCTGGGATACCACTGCCGTCGGTGAAACGACCTCGACCTCGACCTCCACCACCACCTCCACCACCACCTATTTTTGATTGAGGATCTTTGAACTTTGGTCGAATCAACTGTTCGTATTTGGCAGTCTGAGACGGATTCAAGCATAAAAGAGTAATTTCTTTTTGCTTTCATAGTGCGCCAGAGGAATCTCTGATTCAGGTGTTTTTAAACTTGAATTTTTCAAATCTAATTGAACATCTAAGTTTTTCAATGTATCATAACCAATCAATCCATCAAAGAAGTGATGGAATTTAAACAAATAAAATTTTATAGTTTTCTCAGTGTGGAATTCCTGAAAGGCTGGTATTTCAGCGCAAAAATCTTTCGAAGTGGTCTGAAATATTGAGCTGATTGTAAACGGTTCTTTTCTGATAAAATCGGGAAAATAATTTTCGGCAATTTCGGGATTCAAAAAGCTTTTAGTCGCTCCTGTGTCATTCAAAAGTTTCAGGGGTGGATCTGAAATTTGAATGTATGGGAGGTCCTTTCGATCGTAAATAGAATGTATTTCTATGAAATTTTTTCGTGATGGTCGATTTCCTGAAAATTTTGGTCCTGTGAGGAACTTTGATCGATTTGGGTATCGATTGGATATTGATTATCGACATATTCAGGTTGGATTTGGTCATAGTTCATATTTTCGTAAAAATCAATTTCATTGGAGGAACAGGGTTGATTTTGGTAGCAAAAATCATTTTGGGAGTAATATTCATTTTGGAAGGGTATTGATTCTTCCTGATAATGGGGATTATCAAAATTGTAAAGTTCTTCTGCAATGAAATTTGGTCGATTGGGGTTTTGGTATGGTCTAGTATTGGGTTGACGAGAAGTGGTGGCTTGTGAAATGCCACTCATAGGTGTTGGCTTGGGGCGATTGAAATTGTTTTGGTTATTTGGTCTCCAAACGTTGGTTGAGCCTCTTGGATTGCCAAATACTTGAAGATTTGTGAAGAATTTTTGGGGTTCTGCCGGTCTCGGCTGAATATTTATTGGGCCGCGTGGAAATGAGGGATTATGCATTTGGGGTTTGAAATTTTGAAAATTGGGGTTAGGAGTTGCGTATTGGCGAAAATTGGACAATTGATTTGAGTGATTGGGTCTTTGAGGTGGCCTAATTTTCGATTGATCACTGTTATTCGGTTTTTGGAGATGCCGAATATTATTTTCGGAAATAATATATTGCCTAGCTTCTGCCATAGTTGATGGTTTCATAGCACGAATAGTTGATCCTGAAGGTTCTTTCAGTCCAGCTAAGAATATTTTAAGAGCATGAGTATTGTAAACGGTTTTCTTCACCGTTTTAGTCGCAACTATCTTCTCATGTGTATCTACATAGTTATGAAGAGCACTTAAATTTGACATAACCCTTGTATAAAATTGTAATGATGGTTCATTGAAATTTTGTCTCAATTGATCTAAATCAAATAATAATCCATTTTCGTCTCTTTGGTCGCCAAAATGTGCGATTAGAGCATTTTTGACGGATAGCCAATCTTTATCAATGCAAATGCTATAAACTTCGCGAGCTTGGCCTATCAATTTTGAATAAATTCCATAAATTATTGTAATATTTTGGACACAACTGATATTTTCGGGTGTTGGGTCCCAGTATGTAGTAATAATTGAATTAGCTGTTTCTAAAAATGATGAAAGTTCCAAAGGATTGCCGTCAAATTTTGGAACAATTTCCAAAAGTTTTGTTTCAAATTTTGGAACTGGCATTTTGATATTTCTACTTATTGATAGTTTCGAAAGAAGTGCTTCTAATTCTATTGATTCACGAGAACTATTTTCGAAAATCGAATTAGGTTTCGGCGAATTTTGATCACTAAAAATTAACTCACAATCACTGTTTTCGGGAGATGAATCAGGACTAGAGAAGAATGACATAGACAAGATACAAGGAAAAGCAACTTACATTAGTACCACTGAGATGGCTGTTCTCATTTCTTTTCTTCTTTACTTCTTTGGCTTCTGCTTGATCTGCTACCCAGAGGGACTGTCCAGAATTAACAGTTGGAATTGACGGATTATTCACAACGAATATCCGTTCAAAATCCTACAACGACTGCGCCACTTTATGTTTTCCGATCAAGGAACTTAGTTTTTAAAAAATTTATTTAACTCAAAAACTTTAATTAACAACAAATAATACAATAAGATGTTTATTGCTCGAAGTCTATGTCTATTCTAAATGTTTCTTCGTTCCCATGAACCGAAGTTGAATACAACACCGTCTCGACGTGTTCCTGGAAATCTGCATAGGCAGCAATGCTTAGTTCAGCTATTCCCACGGGAAGGCATACATAACTGCTCAAATTGGGACAAAATATGCACAATTTGATGGAAGTAGAAAATTTTGAAATTTCCATATACGAGTCACAGTGGTGACCTACAGGAAAAAGTTTTAATATCTTGAAAACTACAAGGCAAAAAATTCGAAACATACGGCACAAATTAGCACAAAATGGGCACAATATGATAGAGAAAGAAAATTTTGAAATTTCCATTTTTGAGTCTCAACGTCAAGTTGGTGACCCACAGGAAAAACTCCAAATATCTCGAACACTGAACTGGCACAAAATACATGACATACGGTACAAATTGGCACATAATGGGCACAATTTACCTATAACATTAAAATACCAAAATTTCATATATGGATCACCAGCTTGACGCACGTTACATAAAAGGCTATGCAGTAACCCTAGACGAGATAACTGTATCATACAAACATCTCCAGGGATATTCAGGACATTATTCGTTATGGAAGGAATAAGCATCGATCTTATAGCCGTCAGGGCCGAGGAATAGGTACGGGTAGCGATGTGTTTTGAATTCAGCAAATTTGAACACGTCGTCAAGTATTGTGAGGACGAGGACAAGTGCTACAGCTGCGAAGGAAAAGAATGCAAACTGTGAAATTACAGTCCAGGAAACACGAAGCCAGAGACACGAACTGCCTATTTACACCAGGAAGTTACGGAAGAATACGTAACCAATACAAATAGGGACAGGAGAATACCTCATAACAATAACGAACATATATTATATGACCAACCAGGAAGACAGAACGAACGTGCGATTTGACAAAATAAAAGGTTCACTCAGCAAAATTCAGGGAAGAGTAATTATAGTAGGGGATTTAAACGCGAAAAACATAGTATGGGGGGGCAAGAGACAGATACTAGAGACGAAGAAATAATGGACTGGGCGGTAACAAATGGATACATTATCGAAAACGACAGGACAGACATTAAGCGACCATAGATAGGTTACATTCAATACGGAACACAAAAGGCAAACAAAGAACATGGAAACAGTATATGACATCAAAAGAGCAGACTGGTATAAATTCACTAACAGGCTCCAAAGCTATAGTTCACCAGATTCGGTAGACATCAACGTACTCACTAACGATGTACACCGTGCACGCAATACCAAAGAGAAAAGCTAAGACGAGACAAAGCCAAATCTGCTGGATGAATGAGTAGAAAGAAAAAAGGATGAAGACAAATGAAGATAGGAAAGAGTGGTAACACGATAAACAAAATGAGAATAAGAAATGAAAATACGAGACAACAAAACAAAATTATTAGGACGAAATTAAACGCACAAAACGATCAATTCATGATTACATCACACAAAACAGTGGGGCCTTGCCAAGATACTATTGAGAAAACGCAAAAAAGAAACAACGCAGAT
This sequence comes from Chrysolina americana, assembly GCA_958502065.1. Classification (NCBI taxonomy): domain Eukaryota; kingdom Metazoa; phylum Arthropoda; class Insecta; order Coleoptera; family Chrysomelidae; genus Chrysolina; species Chrysolina americana. The sequence goes on from OY293415.1 coordinate 54,327,715, forward strand.
GACGACTATAGATGGGTCAAACAGGCAAAATTTCCCACACAAAAGCATAAGAAATGTACAAGAACACAGAACACATACACAAAATGATACAGATTGCACAGTGAAGACCTTGTCCAGACAGCAAACGAAGAGGCGACAGAGGACGGCATTCCAAATGAGTCCGTACGATATATCGTGGAAACGACAGGAGTGTACCTGCTGCAGACAGATGAAAATAAGGGAGATTCCCAAGAAAGAAAAGGGGCAAAGGCCAATCTCGCTCCAACCAACACTCGGCAAACTGCTCGACAAGCTCTTGACTGGAGGCATATGGTTTTTTTTATTATTTCAAGTCTGTCTGCTGATATATCGCAATCGATTGCTACTGAAAATATATATAAATAGGCCCTACAAGATCAAATAAACTTGGTTAATTTAGAGAGTACATTCAAAACATTTTCTTTTTACTGTAAAAAATATTTAGTGCAACACAACCGAAAGCATTATAAATTCAGAATTTGCCATAAAAATTCGTTCTCAGGTTTGGAAAATGGTTGAAAACCCGTAACCACGAATAATCTCGATACAATATTTGTATTGTAGTAAAACTGCACTAATTAATTTTCCTAATTTATTTAAAACACCATTTAAAACAATTATTCAACTAAAACATTTACTTCACTAATTTATTTATTATTGTGTCAGTCTCTATCTGTGAACTCTGGAACTATTATATTCGTAACTCTCTGTGGCTATCTCTGATTCTCTGCCCTCTGTCATCCAGCGGTTATATAGTCGCAAGCAGATTCCATCCACGGCTCTCTCGATTATTCGGGAGTACAGAACGATTTATCTGGATGGCTCTTAGAAACGGATGGAGGCGATCGAGTTTATTCCAGCTCTGCGATTCGTGGGCCAGCAGATAAGCTGTCGTAGTTGAACGAGGGTGCATAATTAATTAGATCAGGGTCGGTCTCGGGGCCGGTCTCAAAATCGTTACATTGCCCCCTTCTTAAAGACGTTTCGCCCCGAAACGTCATTCTTGGAGTGTGAAGATATCTGCAAGATTCTCCATATCTGCACCAGGACGTTCGATGGAAGTAGCACTCCACAGTCTTCAACTTGGGTCGAGGAAGATGGTTGCAGCACACCAGAATGTTGATGCTGCTGGATCTGAATATTGCCTCCAACATGCTCCTTATAACTCCAGTCCAGCCCATCAAGCCCACAGGCCAGTTTAGGGATTGCCAGTTCCACAATATTCTGGTCCAGCATCGTGTCTCTCAATCTCGTAAGGCTCTTCCAAACATCTTCATAAGACGGCCTATCTCGAAAACGCTCCTTGGTAACCAGATAGTAGATGTTTCTCTGGCCTTTCCTCAGCTGTAACACCCCTCCAACTTCCGGGTTCTGTTCTCTCAGTTCCTGGATTCGACCGAACTTCTTGGAGAAAACTACGGCAATGCCTCTGGACATTTGGAGATCTTCTGCCACACAGTGAGCTAACACCTTGAAAAGATCTTGTGACTCCTCTCGGGTTACCCCTCCTTGAACGTTCTGCCCGTTCGAGTACAGGGACATGAACCTCCGAAACGTCATTTCGTCCTCCGGCGATCTGACGGTGCGGACTTGGTCGTGGTTTCCAGTGTAAGGGGACAACCTATTAAAGTGGACTACCCTATGTTTTCCTCGTGGTGGCTTATGTATTCGATAGACAAGATCGTTTATCCTTTTCATTATCTTGTATAGACCTTCCCACGAGTTCCGAAGTTTCGGTGATAGTCCACGGCGACGTTTAGGGTTGTATAGCCAGACAAGGTCACCTGTCTGATATCCACCAGCATCCGCCTTGATGTCATAGGTCTTCTTCATTCTGACGCTGGCTCTCTGGATGTTCAAACGGACCCGTTCATGGATGTCGTCCATTCTCTGTCGTAGTTTGCTGACGTAAGCATCTCCCGCAGTGTCTTGTCCTGGTGGCGTCCCAAACTTCAGGTCAAATGGAAGTCGCAGCTCTCGGACCATACAAACACTAGCAGGGGTTTGGCCGGTTGACTCATAAACTGCGGAACGATACGCCATCAGGAACAGATTGAGGTACTGGTCCCAATCTTTTTGGTGGTTAGAGACTACCTTGGACAGGTGGCGGTTTATCGTCTTGTTCATGCGCTCCACCATTCCATCTGACTGCGCATGTAGAGCTGTGATTCTCGTCTTTCGGATGTTCAGCATCTGACATATTTCCTGGAACAGGTTTGACACGAAATTCCTGCCTTGATCCGAATGCAGCTCTAACGGGACACCGAATCGACAAATCCACTCCTTCACCATGACATCGGCAACGGTGATAGCTTCTTGGTTAGGCAGGGCATAGGCTTTGGCCCACTTGCTGAAGTAATCCATCGCCACAAGGATGTACTTGTTCCCGTGTTCAGATTGTGAGAACGGGCCAGCGTCGATCCTTTCGAATGGGCTGCCCACATTGTACTGGCGCTTCGGGGCCTTAGGTCTTGTTCGAGGCCCATTACTGGCAGCGCATACAGCACATTTTCTGCACCAGTCCTTGACGTCAGCTTGACAATTGGCCCAGTAGAACCGTTTCCTAACTTTCTGGAGGGTCTTCGTCACTCCCAGATGTCCTCCGGTGACCCCATCATGGATTTCTCGGAGCACTTCCTGTCTGCTGCTCCTAGGCACTTCTACCTGACGTCTTTCTTCCCCGCCATCCTCTGACTCCAACACACGCTTCAAGACTCCATTGTCTAAGGTGAAAGAGTTCCATTGGTCCCAGTAAGTTTTAACGACTGGAGAACAACTGGCTATTTCCTGCCACGACGGTCTTCGCTCACTGTTCTTCCAGCCGATGATCTGGATCTTCCTCTTGGTCTTTCTGGATCTTATTGTCATTCCAGTTATCATCGAACGCCGTGGTTCTGCAGAGTGTCGACTCCTTCTCCTCTGCTCGTCGGCAGTACGAACAGTCGTCTGGGCATGGTCTTCGCGATAGGGCATCCGCAATCTTATGGCTGATCCCCACCCGATGTTCGATCTCACAGTCGAATTCTTGGAGCCTCTCGATCCAACGTGCCACTTGATCCTCGAGATTCTTGAATTGTAGGAGCCATTTGAGAGCTTCATGATCAGTTCTCAGTTCTCAGTTCTTCGTCCATACACGTATTTGTAGAAGTGCTCTACTCCCTTAACCACGGCCAACAGCTCCCGCCTGGTGACACAGTAATTGCGCGCCGGTTTACTAAGAGTCTTGCTGAAGTAACCGATGACCTTCTCCTGTCCTTCTTGGATCTGAGACAGGACAGCTCCAAGTCTCATATTACTTGCGTCCTTATCCAAAATGAACTTTCCTTCCGGAAGAGGATAGCTTAGAATTGGTGCGTTGATCAATGCTCCTTTCAGCTTCCTGAACGAGTCTTGGCATTCTTTAGACCACTGGAACTTTGTTTGCCCTTCTGTAAGCCTGGTCAGTGATTTAGCGATGTTAGCAAATCCCAGTACGTATCGGCGATAACAAATGCACAGGCCAAGAAAACTTCGAAGCTGGTGTATGTCTTTCGGAATGGGCAATTCCTTAACAGCTTTGATCTTCTGCTCATCTACTGCCACTCTTTTCCCAGAGACAACGTGGCCGTGATATCGTACTTCTTTCTGGAACAGATGACATTTCTTGGGGCTCAATTTCAATCCGGAGCTTTTCAGCCGCTGGAATACCTCTTCCAAGTTTTTCACGTGGTCGTTGAATGATATGCCGACCACAATAATGTCGTCAAGATACACCAGACACGTCTTCCATGAGAGTCCCTTCAGAACCGTCTCCATCAATCTTCCAAATGTGGCTGGAACGTTGCAGAGCCCGAATGGCATAACTGTGAACTGCCACAAACCTGAACCGACGGTGAAGGCTGTCTTTTCTCGATCTTCCTGGGCCAGTTCTACCTGCCAGTATCCGCTCTTCAAATCTAAGGTCGAGAAAATTGTAGATCGAGCCAGCGTGTCTAGCGTGTCGACTATTCTTGGTAGAGGGTAACTGTCTTTCTTCGTCACATTGTTCAGTTGACGATAGTCTACGCAAAAGTGTGTTGATCCGTCTTTCTTCTATACCAACACGACTGGAGAGGACCAGGGACTGTCCGATGGCTCAATGACTCCGTGTTTCTCCATGTCGCAGACTATGTTGTCAGCCTCTTCCTTTTTGGCGAGAGGAAGTCCTTTGGCTGATTGCCGGATTGGTCGGTCATTTCCAGTGTCGATTTTGTGCTGGACCACCTTTGTTCTACCACCTCTGCCCACTCTGGTATCGAAGATGTCCTGATTAACTAATTCTCTCAGTTTGGGCTGCTGTGCGGGTCACATGTCTTTGGATTAGATGGCAACCAACTTCCCCAATTCTGCTGGCAAGTTACTGGCTTGACTAACAGTGCCGCGTACACTCCTTATCACAGAGGAAATTGACGAGCAGTGCCCCAGAATTGTCCCTTTCTTCAAAGTCACAGGGTAATAATTGACATTCATTACCCTTACCGGCACAAATTTATCAACTCGCAACAAGGTCTTCCCTAGTGCAATTCCTCGTCCAATCTTCTCATCATGGAGCTTGGGCTCGAACATCACCACATTTCCATTGCTCGCTACCCCCATCCAGGCGAGCCTCCAAAATGGTTTCAGCCCGCTCCGGTACGCTCACATCTTCAGCCAGTAGAACACGAATCATTTCCTGACTTCTACCGTGAAGCACCAACTCTTCTCCATTCACGCGTAGGAAGCCGTCTCTGAAATTCAACTCGAACCCTCTTGAGTTCATGATGTCCATCCCTATGATTACATCATCCTCGATATCCACTACTAGAGCCCGGTGTTTCACTTTAGTACTGCCCAAAGTCAGTTCAATTGGGAGTTCTCCAAATCCTGTTGCTGTGCGTAGCTTCCAATTTGATGATTCCAGTCTTGCCGGTGTTTTGGCAAATGTAGGCCCAAGAATCGTCCTAGTCACACCCGTATCAAGGAGCATAGTGTGAGGCTCGTTGTTAATGAGACCGTCTACGAAGACCCCTTTATCTTGTCTTTGAAGTACGGCGACATATGCATTGTTAACTGGGGATGATGGATACGGGCTGACGATTGCTCCTTCTTGACCTTCATCGTTGGTGTCGATTTTTTCAATGTTGGACATTTGCTACGCACGTGCTCAAGTTCTCTACAATTTCGGCATCGTATCAGTCTTCTCTCAGGTAGGACTTCCTTCATTAATTTTCTCATGACAGCCTCAATATTAGCGGGCTCCTGTGGCTGTGGGACTCTATCTGTCTTTTGCAAGATTGCTTTGCTGCTTCGAATTCCAGAGCGCGTGCCAATGCATCCACGAGATGTGCGGGGCGAGCTAGTGTTAGGCCTTGCCGGGTTTCCTGGTCACGAAGTCCATCCAAAAATGCCTGAACCGCTAGTCGTTCCATTACATTTTCCGGTGTAGCTGGATATGCAAGGCGAACCAAGCGTGCAATATCTGCTTCAAATTCTTGCAACGATTCGCTTGATTTCTGGCATCGGTTCTTCAGCTGTGAGTGATATACGTGTCCAAGGTGGGCTTAGCCATAGCGCAGTTTCAAGTGTTTTACTAGCTGTTCATAGTCCTGTTGTTGTGCAGTGAGCGTTTGTAAAATATTTGTTGCTTCGCCACGCAATGCCAGTGTCAATGCTAAAGCTTTTTCCCCAGCATTCCATCCATTTGCTTTGGCAGCAGCTTCGAATTGTCGGTGGTAGTTTGACCATGGAGTATTTCCGTCGAACTGAGGCGGTTTCAATGCGAGTTTTCCAGGTTCAGCACTAAATATAACACACAACACAAAATATTTCATTATTTTGTGTCTTTCTGGACTTCCTCCTGGTTGATACTTAGATCCAGCATTGGGTTTTTGTTGTAAGTTTCTGAGGTATGCGCTGAATCCATTCGCTTTTTCAATTCACTGAATTTTTCCTTCATATTGCCGATTTCTGTCTCGATTCCGCCATTTATTTCATCATGGAGCGTTTCCTTAATTTTTTTAATTTATTTCTTCACGTCATCTTTAATTTTCTCTATCTCTGTTTCAACAGTTCCCATTCTTTCTTCCAACTGATTCGCCACACTGCAAATTTCTTCTCTCAAGCTCCTCGAATTTTCTAGCTATTCTCTCAAATTCTCCGAGTTTTCTAGAAGCTTCACTTCTGAATTTTTCGAATTTCATTCAAGCTTTTCTTCTAGATTTTTCGAATTTTTGTGAAGCTTTTCTTCTAGATTTCTCGAATTTTCTAGAAGCTCCTCCTCCAGACTCTTTGAATTTTGAAGAAATTTATCTTCCAGACTCCAGTTTGTTGGAGTTCGTCTTTCAGAGACTTAGTAGTTTCTTCGAGTTTATTCATAATTGAACTCAAGTCGATTCCTGAAACTTCGAATAAAAACGTTTCAGGATCTTCTCCTTCTTCAATGAGTCCATCTACAAGTCTTTTCTGGAGTATAGCCTTCTTTCCAGTTGTTTCTAACTCCCGCTCCTCTAACTCTTGCTTCAATTCACTAACTTTAAGGTCAACCAGGTCAAAAAGTTTTCAGTTTATTGTCCCGTGACGCGCAAAACTGTCCACTTTGCAAACACTCAAATGTTCAACGGGTCACTAACTGTCTATTAGGCGCGATAAACGTCTATCAGTTTTTAAACGGCGAACACTTTAATACTTATTTATTTTAAACATCCCACTTCTGACACCAAATGTAGTAAAACTGCACCAACTGATTTTCATAATTTATTCAAAACACTATTTAAAACAATTATTCAACTAAAACATTTACTTCACTAATATATTTATTACTGTGTCAGTCTCTATCTGTGAACTCTGGAATTATAATATTCGTAACTCTCTGTAGCTATATCTGATTCTCTGCCCTCTGTCCAGCGGTTATATAGTCGCAAGCAGATTCCATCTACGGCTCTCTCGATTATTCGGGAGTACAGAACGATTTATCTAGATGGCTCTTAGAAACGGATGGAGGCGATCGAGTTTATTCCAGCTTGTTCTCGGCGATTCGTGGGCCAGCAGATATGCTGTCGTAGTTGAACGAGGGTGCATAATTAATTAGATCAGGGCCGGTCTCGGGGCCGGTCTCGAAATCGTTACAGTATTAAGTAGTTGTGTTTTATTAATAATTTAGATTCCAAAAGTTATTGTGTTTTTCAAGAAGTCATTTTTGAAAGCTGATATAACATATATAATGAGTAATGGATTACACAATACAATTTTCCGCAAAAAAATCTATAAGTACAATATGAATTTTCATCGGGAAGTATTCAACAGAAAACGATTACTACTCAACGGTCGTTGAATTATATCTGAATGACACTTGACAAAGTTTTCAACAATGACTACTTTGCAATATCAGTAAAAATCCCCTTTTCTCTCTTTAACGTAGGCAGATATCTAACAGAAAACAACTACTTCCCTAGCTAATACTACGATGAACGTTGAATTGAATCTGTCAGATATCTGTGCGGCAGTCTCCCTAGAATCCGGGAGACTGCCGCAAATCGTTTCTGTATGAAATAGCAGAATTCTGCCTGTCATGATCAGGGACTTGACCACTTACATTCTATTTTCGAGGTAATTTGCAATACTTTTGAAATATCCTAGCTGAATTAATTTTCTAACTTAAATGGAGGAACACCTACTTACCAATTTCATGGTTCTTGCCAACCATCAGCGAATTATACAGTTCACTTCAATTCAATCTGAAAATCATTTCAGCTTCTGTTGGGATTCTTGAGATGAATACTTAAGTTTATATCCAGTGACATCTCTAGGTTTCAGAAAAAGCACTTCGACAGTTTTATCTTATGAATTAAATCCCAATATGTTTATAACCACTGCAAGGGGAATTTAGTTTTTGATGATATTGATTGGTAGATTATTGAAAATTTCTGAATGTTTTCCATAATTTTTCAGTTCAAAATTTTTTATGATTCTACAATTATCTCGGAAAGGCCAGAAGACAGATAATTTTCTTTATCATTTTGATTGTTCGCAACGTTGTCTTGATTTATCAACATATCAAGTGATTCCGTTAGCGAGATATCAACAGTTGACTTCAATCGTCAGTAGTTATGTTCATATCTGAGTGTTCATCGTGATTAATTCTTATTTCTGTTTTAGAGAAATCCTGAAAATGGAGGAGAGCCGTGCCCATCAGAACTTTTCCAAGAAGAGAAATGTTCAATACCCTGTCAGGGAGAATCGCTCTTCAAAACAGCTGATGAATCGAGTTTCAATTCATTTGAGAAAATAGGCATTGGAAACAATTTGACAGAATGTATAATGTCGAATTGGTCTGACTGGACACCTTGCAGCTCAATTTGTGGAACATCTGCTTTGCAACAAAGAACAAGAAAAATATTATATCAGCCACTAGAGGTAGCGTCTTGTCCACCACGACTCGATTACAAATCATGTAATTTACCCATTGCTTGCACGGATGAAGGCTTTCCTATTTATTTATAATTCATCAATGATATGTTATCTCTTTATTCATGTTATAAGATGTTCGAATCATGCAATTCGTTTCGAAGGATTTTGTAAATGTTTTAAACGTTAACTCAAATGCGCTAGCTTAGGATTGAAGACAACTTCTTGAAATATTGAAATGAATATAAATGTAACCTGTTAATATGAAAAGAGTTTGATAGTATGAAAAAAGCTATTTACAAATTATAATAACTCTTCCATTCATAGTGAAGTGGTCGTGGTGTTAGAGCGTTTGCTTCCACTGAGCTGAAGTGGTTCGCAATCCACTTCCATTTGAACTGTAGGTCCCGGATCTCCCTTGCTCACCCAAGCTCCGCTAATAAGGGGGTTTCTCGGAAAACGTAGATGCTTCTTAAAAAGAAATTTTACAAAAATGTTTTTTAACAAATTATCCTCATGCGTAAAATTGATCTAAAGTTTGATTCAAAAATGGATAAAATATAATCGGACTACTACAAATTAGTAATAACAAAGGAAAGATTCATTGGACTATGCCCTCTGGTTGAAGTGCATCCGTTGACATGTGTTTTAGTTTCAGTTGGAACACCCCCGTTATTTAACTGAATCAAAAAAGAATGGCAAAAAAATACTATGATAATGCTGAAAGCATCATTAATAACACCTCTGTAAAACAGAGCAATGAAAAATATATTTCTACACATGAACTAAAGGGTCATGACGAAAACTCGAATTTAAAAAGTGATTCAGATTTAATAGTAGTGTGTTACTGATGATATTCAAACTTTCAGAATTGGCGGAAGGAGTGTTCAATTGTCTCCATTGGAAGTCAAAACGGGATGCCTGGTATAATATAAGTAGATAAAGAAAGAAAGCATCACCCCAAGTTAGCGGCACTAGGCAAAAGTTTGAAATTTGAATTTGGTCACGTAGTTACGTTATCATCATGGTCATCGTCGTCATGGAAAAGTTCTTCTTCCCGTCGTCGGCGTCACGGAACATCAGGTTCTTCTCACCTGATGGCGTAGGTATGAGCGGGAGATTTGAATTGGTTGTGTAATGGAAATCTGAAAAGAAAACAGATTTGCGCTGCGGAGATTTAAACTCGCGCCGGCTGGATTACTAGGCGGAGATCTAAACCACTAGATAATGTAGTGGATGTGTGTAATAGAATTTGTCAGGCGGCCGGCGATCCATTACATCATGGATTGATTATAGAAGGTGAATAGGATGATAGCGGATGGCGGCGGTAGGTTCATGATGGATTTTTTGTGTGTAATTTTGGCAGGCGGGTGTAGTAGACCATAGATAGTGGGCTGCGGATGACGGCATGGTGAAATTTGGGGATGTACAATAGATGGCAGGCGGGTGGACCATGGATTGATTAGGTGATAATGCGGATGGCGGTCATGAAATTTGAGATGTGGCAGGCGGGCGGACCATGGAAATTTGAGGATGGATGGATGGTGGGATGGGGCGAATTAAAGTACGAAGTGTGTAATTTGGTGGGCCCACGGATTGATTGGTAGGATAGCGGATGACGAGGGACAACACAACCTAAAAATGATGAGCCTCTGGAACATGATGAGGACGTTGCAATTAAATTCCACTATGTTTTGATCAAAGACATGTCTAAACTAATATTGAAATAAACTGAACATAATGGAAAAAAATTATTTGTGATAGATGTTTGAGTCAGCAAAAATTAGACATACATGAGGAGTATCGTAGGGATAGAACCAAAACCAAAATAATTTTTTACACCAAATATAGTCATATTCAATTCAAAGACTTTATAACAAAGTTGAAGCTCCCATTTATAATATATGGTGATTTTGAGGCGCTTTTGAAACCTCATGAAGATGATAAATCAAAACAGACATACAAATATCAAGAACACGAGGCATTTAGTGCAGGATACTATTTTAAATGAAATTATGATGATAGTTTATCGTATTTCGAATCACATTCGGGTCAAGACTGTATGAATTGGTTTGTTAATGGAATTGAGAATATAAAAAAATTCGTAAAGTCAAAATTAACTCACATTGTTCCCATGCAGACCAATATTGGTATGGGAGCTAGTGATAAATGTCATATTTGTGAGAAAAAATTTTGTAAAGATGATGAAATTGTTGAAGATCACTCGAATTTTGATGGGGTTGCAAGGGGGTTCGCTCATCAAGCTTGTGATCTGAACTACCGAAAGAGTCATGTAATACCAAAAGTGTTTCATGGGTTCTAGTTTACTTGCACTGCACTGTTTGGAACCTTTGGTGTAGTAATGAATATGTATATAATGACTATATTCGGTTCTAGTTTAGTCATCCAGCACACTGAGCAACCATGACCGACCGTCCGCGATAGTCCAACTACGACCAAAATGTCCAACACGTATATACTTATCGGATAATTCATCGTCCTCGACTGTTTTTCAAAGAACTAATCTGAAATTCCAATCTGCTGAAAATTTTGGTCGATCATTGTGAGTTTTAAAGTTTTTATTGATCCCTTCAAATTTTTGTTGTTGCTGGACGATCGCGGATGGTCGATAGTGGTCGGTCAATGTGATTCCTGGCTTAGGTACTTCAGCCAGCTGATGACTGAATATCCCATACTGGAGAGAGAATTTTCTCATTCAAATGAGGAAAAACTCTAGCTATTAAAACGAAAAGGTTTTTTTGTTTTGATTTCGTAGATTCGTATAAAAAATTGAATAGCACAGAACTATTGAAAACTTCTATAATAGACTGAATGAGTCGAATATGTCAGAAGATGACTATCAACATGCTGAAAATGTGTGGAACGCATTTCAAATCACCAGTTTAGCTGAATATTGTAATTTATATATGAAAACGGATATTTTACTCTTGGCAGATGTTTTTGAGGAATTTCGGTCCAACTCTCATGATACTTAGCTTTAGATCCAGCACATTTTCATACGTTACCAGGGATCAGGTGGGCTTGTGGATTGAAATATACAGGTTGTAAATTAGAAGTACTCAAAGATCATGATATGATTTTGATGACTGAGGCTGGAATACGAGGTGGAGTCATCCAATGTTATCATAGACATTCCATTGCCAACAACAAGTATATGCCAAACTATGATCTCCATTTACTTTATTTGGATGTAAACAATTTATATGGGTGGGCGATGTGTCAATATCTTCCATATGATGGATTTGAATGGACAGATACTAATATCGATGTCACTCACATTCTCGATGATGCAGATATAGGGTACCTCCTAGAAGTTGATTTGGAGTAACATAAAGACTTGCCTTTCTGCCCAGAACATCGAATCCCACCTGGTGGCGAATCTAAACTGCCGAAACTTTTGACAACTTCGTATGACAAAGAAAAAGATATTATTCATTATCGAAATTTGAAACATGCCCTTCTGCATGGATCAAAATTGGCAAAAATCCATTATATTAAATTATTATTATATATTATATTATTATATAGTATTGAAATTTTGTCATAAACCATGGTTGAAGCCATACATTGAACTCCATACTATGCTCAGAGCCAGTGCGAACAGTGATTTTGCCCGAAATTTATTATGTAATGTTGGAACGCCAAGTGCATTCAATGATGTTGCGAACAAAAATTACCTTGATGACGTCATACAGAAGCTCAAAGATGACGTCATACACAAGCTCAAAGACGAGCTGAACACCACCAAAAACAATCTAACAGCCTTGGATAGTCGAGTGATGAAATTCATGTCACTTTCGATGAAAAAGCATGAAAATACCAACAAACGCTTGGATAAATTGGCACCACCACTGGATATTGTTCATATTCCAGCGTCTTAAGTAGAAGGTGTAACAACGTCCATAGCAGTTAGTGTTTTGGCTCCGCCAATAGCGAAATGACGTCATCATCATCATCTGAGAAAAAACAATTGGTTGATGAGCTCCATGCTCCAGCTAGAAAAAATGTTCCTCGCAGACGTACATCATAAAAGGACTCGACGATCTGTGGTAGATGGACTTGGCTGATCTTCAAAAATACTCCAAAGCCAATATAAACTTCGCCCCTTGAAGATCAGAACTGGTCGAGACGTCACAGAAGCGATGAGTGACATATTGTCGAAAGCGAAAAGATGTCTCAAGCTCCCCCAATCAGATCTCGGAACTGAATTTTACAATTCCAGCTTTCAGGCTCTCCTGAAAAAGTACAACATCAAACACTACAGCACGTATACCGTGAAGAAAGTCGTGATCAAAGCCGCGATCGCGGAGAGGGTTATACGTACTCTCAAGGAGTATTTCAGTTTGAACGCTACCTACAAATGGCTGGAAGTTTTGCCGGACATTGCCAAAAACTACAACCAGTGCAAACATCGAACGATCGACATGAAACCGTGTGACGTCACCAAAGACAATGAAAAACAGATTTATAAATCAACGTATGATTATGCCGAACGTGCTGGTCGTAAAAAATTCAAAATTGGCGATTTCGTGAGAATTAGCGAGGCATGTTTTCAAAAAAGGGTATACGCCTAATTGGACTACGGAACTATTCAAAGTGAAAATCACCCAACCAATCCCGTATTTGCTGGAGGACTTGGAAGGGCGACCAATCAGCGGCACTTTCTACGAACAGGAACTACAAAAAACAAAAAATCCCGAAGTCTATCTAGTGGAAAAAATCATCAAGCGTAAGGGTCGTAAAGTGCTTGTGGAATGGCTGGGGTTCGATAGTTCGCACAATAGTTGGATTGATGCGACAAATCGCATGTAATTCGATGGAAAATTGACACAATCCCAAATGGGAGAGTGGGCCTTTCATCATCATCGTCGTCGTTTCAGCTCTCGACGACGTAGAAATTCGAGCCGGTGCATAGGAGGGTGGGGGTGGCGGCGGTGGCAGCGGAGAAATAAACACGCCAAACTGCGCAGGGATTAGTAAGTCAACATGATTTGTGCAGTGAACGCCGTTGTCGAGTCTTCTGAAGAGTCCTCTGGTTACGAGTTGGCGTCGGTGGCGTCGGCGGCGTCAGCTTCATCATCATCATCATCATCATCATCATCATCATCATCATCATCATCATCATCATCATCATCATCATCATCATCATCATCATCATCATCATCATCATCATCATCATCATCATCATCATCATCATCATCATCATCATCATCATCATCATCATCATCATCATCATCATCATCATCATCATCATCATCATCATCATCATCATCATCATCATCATCATCATCATCATCATCATCATCATCATCAGCATCATCATCATCATCATCATCATCATCATCATCATCATCATCATCATCATCATCATCATCATCATCATCATCATCATCATCATCATCATCATCATCATCATCATCATCATCATCATCATCATCTTCGTCGTCGTCGTCGTCGTCGTCGTCGTCGTCTTCATCATCATCATCATCATCATCATCATCATCATCATCATCATCATCATCATCATCATCATCATCATCATCATCATCATCATCATCATCATCATCATCATCATCATCATCATCATCATCATCATCATCATCATCATCATCATCATCATCATCATCATCATCATCATCATCATCATCATCATCATCATCATCATCATCATCATCATCATCATCATCATCATCATCATCATCATCATCATCATCATCATCATCATCATCATCATCATCATCATCATCATCATCATCATCATCATCATCATCATCATCATCATCATCATCATCATCATCATCATCATCATCATCATCATCATCATCATCATCATCATCATCATCATCATCATCATCATCATCATCATCATCATCATCATCATCATCATCATCATCATCATCATCATCATCATCATCATCATCATCATCATCATCATCATCATCATCATCATCATCATCATCATCATCATCATCATCATCATCATCATCATCATCATCATCATCATCATCATCATCATCATCATCATCATCATCATCATCATCATCATCATCATCATCATCATCATCATCATCATCATCATCATCATCATCATCATCATCATCATCATCATCATCATCATCATCATCATCATCATCATCATCATCATCATCATCATCATCATCATCATCATCATCATCATCATCATCATCATCATCATCATCATCATCATCATCATCATCATCATCATCATCATCATCATCATCATCATCATCATCATCATCATCATCATCATCATCATCATCATCATCATCATCATCATCATCATCATCATCATCATCATCATCATCATCATCATCATCATCATCATCATCATCATCATCATCATCATCATCATCATCATCATCATCATCATCATCATCATCATCATCATCATCATCATCATCATCATCATCATCATCATCATCATCATCATCATCATCATCATCATCATCATCATCATCATCATCATCATCATCATCATCATCATCATCATCATCATCATCATCATCATCATCATCATCATCATCATCATCATCATCATCATCATCATCATCATCATCATCATCATCATCATCATCATCATCATCATCATTATCATCATCGGACCGAGAGTGGGCAAATTTAGATCGAATATGTGACACGTACAAGGAGGCAATCAAAACGGATTGTTTCTTTGCGTGCAACGCCACCTACGAGTTTCGCAACACCAACGTTTTGAGCTTGCAATGCGTCAGAAGTTTTTCTCGGAGTTTCGTGCCTGCAGTGAAACTGGTGTGCTAGATCCACCAAACCATATGCTCCAGCCTGTCCTTCAGCATGTTTGAATGGGGCCAATTCGTGGGGACAATTAATCAGCTGCTTTACACTAGCCGAAATGACCCGAATGCAGCAGCAGCAGCCAAGACTAGCCGAATCAAACTCGACTGGGACGATGTTATGGATTTAGAATTAAACATTTATGCAGAGAGTCTACAAGTGCGAGTTTCCAAGAATGACACCTACTTCTACCTGACGGCAGCGGATGTTCAAGAAATTCTACATCTAGTTGCTACTGTGATGGCGGCAAGATTTGAATATCTATTGAATATGAACTTTCTTCAATAATATCTCGATTTATTGAGCAGTGCATAAACTCTATCTAAAAACAATAATTTGTCATTCGATAAGGCTATAAACTTGTGTACTATATCATCAAAAGATGATAAACATCTATGTTTTCGTGAATACCTATGCTATTGGCAGAACAAAGTACTGTTTGATTACGAAACGAAATAAATGTATATATTGAGAGCAGAGTTGGCATTTTAATATTCCTGGAATAAATGAATTTGTCCAAAATTTCAGGTGAAATATTTTTTATAGATAATAGGCACACCCATTTTACTCACTCACTATTTCGATCTTACTATACTATTTAGCATGGCACAAACTAGTCTACAGAATCGGATTTAATTGATGAAGTTAGTGAAATCACAAGAAGTTCAGATCCTTCCCTGTGCATTCTATGTGACGAAGGGAAAACAGGAGCATTTCTCTTCAAGGCAGTACCTTTTGTGACAGATGAACTTCGTCTCGTTTTCGTTACTGAACAGGGTGACACCAACTCTGTTACCAAGCATCCAATCCTGCAGCTGCAAAAGTATCAGCCATTACATGTGGTCTTCTTTAAAAATACTGAAGACATTAGTTTATTTGAATAATGTGATCTTTGTTTTCCTCTGGTCAAGTGGACTGAAGTCGGTGACCGAAAATGGTATCCACAACATCCATTGTGCATTTGCTGTTAGCGTATGCGGACTCATCAGATATTCACATAAGAATTAGTATCCATCATCATCGATAGTCGAACGGAATATACAAGACATACGTGTTGTGTTACGCTCTGAGGGATATTGATTGAGTCTGTTGTCAACAATGAGAAGTATGAAATTTATTGGAAAAACCTTTGGGCAAATACAAGATAATGAGCCTAATGTTCTCGACCAAAAAAAGAAGAATTTGGCTCTAGGCTAAACGAATGAAGACCAAAAAGTGTAAGAAAAACGAATACACTTTGATTATTTACTATTCAAAGTCCACAGAATTTTTCTCAAATTATTTTGTTGAAGTTGTGGTTCTGATCATAGTGGTTCACATTGAAGTATAAGCTACTTCCTCATATCTAAAAAGTATACCGGTTGTCATGGGATGGTTGAAATCTCAACAAGGCGAATGCAGGAGGTCGTTCTCTTCGCCTCACTTCTTCTACCCCAATGAATATGGGAAGTGTCTGGATGACAGCTATTGGTACTGTTGACCGTATATAGGTCATAGGCGACTTACTGATTAATAGCACATTCTTTTTCTGCTCTAGGAAAATCACTATATTCATTAGCAACTGACGGCTATTGTTTTTATTGGCCTTAGATTTCCTAGGCGACTTACTTTTGATAACGCAATCTTCATTCAGCTGTACAAAAATCTTGAAACAATCTGCAATATCTGTACGCCTATAAAGGTCACTAACGTTTTCCATAGTCTACATCTACATTCACGTATATGAGAGAATGAATGCGGTAAAGAGCATTATTCCACATCATTTGTGTATTTTCATAATAATACAATAATTGCGTCAAAAAAATTGAAATTAAATAATTTCCCTTTTTCAGTTTGACTTTCTGATGAATGTCATAAATAAATCACCAATAGTTACTAATAAAATATAATGTGGTCATAAAATGAAAATTAGGGGGGTATATTGAATTATTGTGTACTTAGGATAGTGTTAGTGTACCAGAGGTGCCCTACGTAAAACTGATTAAGATATGAACACTGATAAAGCATTTCCGTTGACGAAACGCGCCTCGAGTGAAATTGATGTAGTTTTGATGTTTAGGTATAGTTTTCTACATTTCTCAATATAAATATTTATTGCATACATATACAGTGTGTTTTATTAATAACTTTTCTAGAATCTATAATGCTACTATCCGCCTCCGTTATGTCTGAGGGTAGGTATTTGAACATCTTGACCCCATTATATCAAATCGAAACTTCAATCAAATTTGTTGAGGGAATTGGCAATTTCAACACGTTTGAACGGGTGTTCTAAATGAGACAAACTGATTCCAAAATGAATAACGCAACACCGTTAATATTTTTTCTCCAACAAAAGTGTTTCTACATGAATCCCTAGGTTTAAGATTACATGAGAAATGATTCCATGAGAAATGAAACAAATTGACATTTCGCCAACAGGTTTGCGTCAGATTCTACTTAGTTTCGTATTTCAGTCGAATGGATATTCACAGATAAAATTACATACAAAAATATGTATATGAAACTGAACGGCTTTACAATTACTATAGGTGATGGTATAAGAAATAACGGTAATTATGAATATATAGAAAAAGGTCACTATTCGGGGAAGTGTCGGTCTTGCAAGAATATTTTATGAAATTTAAATTCAGTAGTAACAAATAGTAAAATATATGTTTTTCAAGTTAGGTATCTAGTTTTCGAAGACGAAATGCATTACATATGCAAAACAGTCGGATAACAAACAGGGAAAGTGAAAACTGTTGCATTGTGAATGGTGCAAGAGACCCTTCAAAGATTTTGGCATTCAATTAATACAATTAGCACTTGTAATAGTGTCTTCCGCGAGGAACATTGCACAAATAGGTGTCAAATGTAATTTAATGTCCGTAAGGAGACGTAGTTCATTTCTGTCAGATATTGGCCTCATACTTTCCATTTTGTGGAAATGTACGGAGAGCAGTGTATTTTGGCATTGTTGAAATTATTCGGTAATTGAAACATCGTAACCTGTGGAATCGTCGTCGAACATTCACAAAACTTCTAGAATTCCACAAAAGCATCTGCAAAAAAATAATCAAAGGGGTAACTCAGAACAAAGGACCACGCACACTTCTTATGCAAAAAGTCTTTTGGTCAAATTGTCCAAATTTTCAATATGTTGTTGAACTCGGGCTTCTGAACAAAAGTTATCCAGGACTCACAGACATTCTATGTACAGTTTACGAGATACAGAGTGTTGAAGTTGTGAAATGTCTCTTTTGGGCATTATTAACTGAGCATTATTGGTGATATCACAGAATTATTTGTAGGTTTTTCATCCACACTACAGTATTACACTTGGCCAGTGCAACAGTATGTTTTGTCAGCCTTTTTTGAACAATATACAGGGTAAATCATGACTTTTTCAATTATGAAAAATTTAAATAATTTTAGAATGAAACATCAACGCCATGAGTCGGATCGTACGAAGAGTAAAGTTTCTGTGTTGGATATATCCGATGAAATATGTTTTTTCGTTATAAATACAGAGAAGATTGAAAGTATACGTTCATGTGTTATATATTCTTTGGAATACGTGATTACATCAATTCAGTGCACCAGTTGTATGAGCCATGTGGCCACTTGACAGATCGTAAATTGTGAATAATATACAGTTTGACTCAAGTATACACGAGACTATAGAAATACCCCGTATAAAGAAAACGAGCTGTTTAATTTTCCTGATTTCTTCTCATTTTACAGAGGATATATCACATGAACTTTTGTGGAAAATACAGAATTTTTTCTGTCTACTTTTCGTTTAACCTGAAAAAATCAATATCACTACCTTCCAAGTTATGTTCCATATACCACTAGACTTTATTCGAATCTGTTGAAATCTTACCCATATCAAAATTGATGTCTCTGTGATAGATATATTTTTTAAGAACGGTTGAACTCATAATAAAATAAATGAAAACTCATTTTATATACAGAGGGGATTGAAAGTCTATGTGTCTCCGTAATATTCGCTTCGGATTATGTGATTCAATCAATTATTCAGATCACCGATTAAATGTACCATGAAGCGATTTAAAAAAACTTTAATTTCGAGTAATATACAGTATGACTCAAAAATAAACCAAACCAATATTACTAAAAATTAAAGGAGTATCCTGTATAGAAAAAAACTGATGACTTATTTTCTGAATGTTTTCATTTAATAGAAAAGATATAATATGAACTTGTGCATTGAATTCAGAATTTTTCTGTCCGATTTTTGTTTGAGGATGAAGATGCTGAAATATCATTTATTATTGTTTTGAACCATATCTGATATTGATTCCTGACAAAATAACGCCATATTTTCTCCTTGCTGCGAGTGCTCTCAGATTATGGGTATGCAGAATTTGTTCAAAATACGGGATTAGACTGTACTCAATGAAATAACAATATAGATATGTGAAGTTTACACCATAGCTGCCATCAGTATATAAACATACTGATTGATGCCAACAGTGATACAGGGAGAGTTCTTTCACCTAAATTATTGGAAAAAGCTCTCTTTGGCCTATCACCTTTTTGTTATCGAACATTTCAATAGATTCGACAAAAGTTTATTGGTATTTGAAACATTAATTGTTTTTTTTATGTTGAACAAAAACTATACATAGAAAAATTCTGTATTTTTCACAAAAATTCATATGATATATCCTCTGTTAAATGAGAAAAAATCAGGAAAATTAACCGGCACGTTTACTTTATACGAGGTATTTCTATAATTTTTCTCATTATTTAGTCTCGTGTATACTTCACACTGTATAATATTAATAATTTACGTTCTGTCAAGTGGCCATATGGCTCATACAACTGGTGCACTGAATTGATCAAATCACGTATTCAAAAAAATATATTACAGATAATATAATAATAATAATAATACTTCCTCATAAACACTCGTTGAGTGTACCCAAAGGCATAGCCTGTGCGGGCACAGGACGGCTATTATTATTATTTGCCATGGCAAATATACACGAATACTTTCAATATTCACTTTATATATAACAAATATACATATTTCCCGAATTCAGACAATTTTATCGCATATATCCAACACAGAAACTTCACTCTTCGTACGATTCGACTCATGGCGTTGATGTTTCATTCTAAAATTATTTTCATATTTCAAACTCTGAAAAAGTCATGATTTACCCTGTATATTGTTCAAAAAAAAGCTAACAAAGCATACTGTTGCACTGGCCAAGTGTAATACTGTGGTGTGGATGAAAAACCTACTAATAATTTTGTGATATTATCACCAATAACGCCAAGTTAATAATGGCCACAAAGTGACATTTTACAATTTCAACACTCTGTATCTCGCAAACTATTATAATACCATACCTAATTTTGATACAAACAATAAAAAAAGAGATTTTCAGATTCCACTTCGTAAATGAAGAATGATTAATATTATATATAACACAATTATATAACAATTATCGAACTCGTGTGGTATTCAATAGATTATTTTTTGATGCTCCAATCATAGACCTATTCTCTAGACATATAACATTAGTATTTCAACAATTTACTTGAATCATTATAAACAGAATGAAGTTTGAAATTCGAAGTTTTCATCATGAAATATACAATTATTATGGATGTTTTGTTCTTGGCTGGAGGATTCCGTAGCATTGTTTTGTTCTGTTGGATTGAAAGCTATTGCTTTCTCTCTGTCCCTAGGATATCAATTGAAATTGACACGTTACTCAAAATAGTATTCTTATATGCATTTTCGTTGATTTTCTTAAGATTTCATCGAATGATGATGTACTAAACCGTTTTCGAATCATTTTTCACTGACAGACTTCAGATCAAAAGTATCAGTTGTCACATAATAAAAACAAAATACCACAACAAATTCCCGCGGCAATTTTCAAGGTAGGAAACTCCCACTATAATAATGCTATGATGGACCTGAACGTACATGAATGCTTTCAATTGATGGTTTCGATTGGTTGCAAGAATTGTCAAAAAATAATCATAATAATGTTATTCTGTCCACTTAGGGCCGGGTTTTCAATGTACTTTAACTTCGAGCTAAATTTAACTCATGGTTACAATGTGAGTCGATTCCTTCATTTAGCAAATGTCATATTCAATCTAATACAAATTTAACCGGGAGTCAAAGTACGCTAACACGACATTGATACACTGGCCCTTAGTGCTGGTTTTTCAAAGTTCAGTTGAGAGTATCAGTACGCTGGCTGACGGCTAATAGTCCTCGGGCCCAGTAGGTACCAAAGAAAAAGAATTATTTCCCAACTGTTGCGATTTCATATATCTGTTCATGTCCAGTTGGACAACGTACTATTGAGAATTTTTCTCAAATAACATGTCCGACCTAAAATGAAGAGCAGATATATGAAGTCTCAGAGGTCGGGTGACTATTTTTTCTCCCGGTACGGGGTGCAACGACTATTAGCTCTCAGCCAGCTAACTGAGACTCTTAACTGAACATTGAAAAACCGACCCTACGTAATACCACCATTTTAATGAAACAATATGTTCTTTCCTCACATCTCAGTGGTAGCCAAAGCTGAGGTATCTGACAGTGAAGCTTCTGGCTTGCATCGGCATAGGTTCGAGGCCTCAGTACGCGATAATCTTCTTTCTCGAATGCATCAGTCTCTTCAGTCATTCACATGCATTGTTGTGACGTCTGGTGCTAGCTTGGAGTGCGCATCGAACAACCGGGGTGGTGATGTAGGTTTTCCTTGTTTTTCTACAGCTGGAAAGTGGATACACTACCAAGCATCAGTGAGTCGCTAATAGTCATTCTCTACCCGCACAGGCTATGCCATTGGGTACACTCTATAGGTATAGGTAGGTATAGCCCTGTACTCACGATTCAAAACTAAATTTGAAAAAACAATATGTAGTTCACACAACATTTATAGGAATTATTAAATACTTTGAAACTGTTACTAAGCCACAGAGGTGGTAGGAGGAAGTAATATTGCATTGTAGAGTAATGGGATTTTTCGTCCTGTCCTGCTGTGGTGTTCAGTGGGCGGGAAAAACCAACCCTTGCCTGCCCTTGGCCAGTCTCTATGTTATGTAGACATTCGAATGCTGTAGGTACTAAGTCTCCATAGGGCTGTTTTCTCTACCTCCCTCAAGTTATGCGGGGGATTTGTTTCGCTTATAAGTAAGACATTAGGCTATATTGATCATCTATTATTGAATTTTCAGTGGGCTTCTGGAGAAACAATGGAAAAACAAGGTACGATTCAACCAACATATAATATCTTTTATGTCTAAAATTGAATCTTGAATCTTTTTTCTTTTTTTTTTTGTTTGTTCTCTTTTCTCTCTTATTCTCCATCTATTCCTTCACTTTTTCTTCCAGGCTTTTCTTTACCAAAGTTACCGTATCATCGCATTCAAGACATTATTACTTTTCAATATTGTTATTATTCTTCTTTCAATTTCACTGCCACTAGTTGATGAACAGAGGTGGACACCTCTACAAGTGGGGCCATCTATTACAAGTATTACCTCGTAATATTTGTTTCATTATTATTTTGTTAGTGGATTATGAATGCTTCATATTTTTTTTACGTAGGAATATCACAGTTGGGTCCTGTTTCCAAAGCTCCAACAAATCCAGAGGGTGCGCTGGTGTTATTTACAACAGACACCCCCGCATCTGTCTGGATTGAAGGATGAGGGCCTTCTGCAATTGTCATGTTAAGATTTCTGCCTTATCACGACAAGCCGGTATGATTTTTATATTCGAAAGCAGTTTGTTCATCATTCCACCAAGGACTCCTATGATTATTCCATCAGAATAGTTTGTGTGAAGTCTGAGGAGTTCCGAAAAATATCTCGATATTCAGTCAGATGATTTGAAGTATGTGAGTGTATAAGCAATTTTACCGTATGATGGGGTGGAAGAGTTTGAACATAAATTGGCAGTACCACTGTACTTAAACCACGATGGCTCTTCTCATTTTGAACAATTTTCTAAATATCAGCAATGTTTTGTCCCCTTATTTGTGTGATTTGCTATCTAGCTTCCTCTCTGACAGATATTTGCATGTAGTGGTCGATGGAGATTCATCTGACAATCTACCTGTAGATGCTAGTATCCAGGAGTTCATTCTAATACCAACACTATAAATTCATCAGATTAATGATTTGTTGAAAAGAACCTCAAGTCCAGTACAAAGCTTCGCTGATGGCAAGAAAATGCATGCCGCTATCTTTTCCAGAAAAGCGATATCAGCTCGTAAACCAAAAACAAACCGAGTAGGAATGTGGAAGATATGAAACAATACCAGTTTTCGGCGTAATCATGTCCTTACGAATGAAGCCATCCACTTCGATCCTCATCATTTAGGATTCCCGTCAGCTGTCTATCATCTATAAGGCACACATCTGACCAGTTTTGTTTCGATTCATGCAGCTACCCGAAATATAACCAAACGTTTTTTTCTCAGAACTTTTTATTTTAACAAACGGCAAGGCGTTGGAACCTCTAGTCGTTTAACATCCAAAACTTGACGGAAGCAAACACCAATATCTACCTTCGTGTGATAAACTTGGTATTACTTCAATTTGTGTCTTTGAATAATACACATGTGTTCGGTTTTGATGTTTAATTATGAATGTATCGATATTGCTTACAAACTACAATACATAATAATAAGATCAATTGTTAGCGTTATTCAACTCAATATTGTGAATTCCTAGCCATATTGAAAAATGCTTATTCTATAATAATATATACCATCACTTTCGTTCCTTTAGTTCTCACGGCCACTACAGCCACGTCCACTATAAATACAGTTCCTCAACCCACAATTCCTCAGTTCTCTCGAAGGAGTAGGCAGATTGAGACCTTAGAGAGAACCAGTGACGAGACATGGGGAGTAGGTAGATTGAGACCCCGACGTCAAGTCACAAAAACCTAACGTAATTATACCTGAGGAGTAGGCAGATTGAGACCTCAGCGTAGAATTACGTTTCAACCATTTATTAATTTTCATTCTTTTTCAGTTCTTGAAAATGGCTCCAAAATCGGAGCTGAAACGTCGAATTTCAACAAATTCTAGACGCGGTTCAACCCGAACTTTTATATATATATATATAATATATATATATATATATATATATATATATATATATATATATATATATATATATATAATAATGAGAATGTTTGCTAAATATTTAGAGATATTATATGTAGTGGCACCAATAGAACTAACAATTGGACGTAGTGGGGTATTTGGTTTGTGTATTTTTGGTAAGCAATATAATTTAGGAAATGCAGAGTTGTAAATTGTGAGCTGTTTTGCATCTTGTTAGGATATTTCATTGCTGTTTAGGAGTTGTTTTATCAGGAGGTTGTGCTTATTTTGCACGGTAATCGTGGGATCTCTTTAAAGTTATTTGTATGTTGTGGTGTCTTCTAATAGGGTTATTGTTTTGTCAGTGTATTCCTTTTTGTCCATTGCAACCGTGCAGTTGCCTTTATCAGATTGTAAAATATATAACTCTGGGTGTTCTCTTAGGAAATGTTTAGTTTTGTTGAAAATTCCTTCAATAAACTTGTGGCTCGGGTTCCGTATGACATCTTGATGTTTTGATAAAATCCCATCATGTATGTAATAACAAAGTATTCTCGACCGAACTCTATTAACTAAGTAGGAATTCTCGGGTAGCGGTCTGTTGAACAATGAAACTCATTCGATTTAAATCTTCAATATTTCGTCAACCTTTATTGACTTGAATAGAGTTCGGTCGAGAATACTTTGTTATTACATACATGATGGGATTTTATCAAAACATCAAGATGTCATACGGAACCCGAGCCACAAGTTAATTGAAGGAATGGTCAAGACTCAACCGGCAACTAGCCAACAACAGCAATAGACGTATATTCCTACTTCGCTGCAGAACAATGGGAATTACACCTATACACATAGAGGACAATATCAAGAACGTACACAACCTATTTCTCACAGGTAACTACAGGTTCATTACACACAACATTGAAAATTTTATCACAACTCTCAAAAGAAAAACGATACCTCTAGAAATTAAAATAACTTGCAACACCATCTCAAAGATTAACAAAAACATTTCAAAGATAAATCGAAGTCTAAGACAATTACTCCCGAATAACATAATCAGTGAGTTTGAACAAAAACAAAAGAAAACATACGAATACCTACACGAAAGAATAAGACAAAAAAACCAAGACAAACTTACCAGACTATTAACTAAACCAGGGAACTTTCAACACCGTATAACTTCCCCGTCCACTAAGGACAGTTGGTTCAGGAATATTTCCACGGTAGACATTCCTGAAGACATATCTGACTTTCTTTCTCTCGGACCGAAGTTTGCTGATGATTGGGAAACCATGAAACGATCGTAGGCAGATGGTGGAGCTCTCGGAATTAAATCGAAAACACTCTCTTCCTCTATATATATGTATGTATAACGGCAGTTTTGGCGACCATCGTATATTATGGGGACACTTGGTGCTTATGAGGTCGGTCCTCACGAGCTTTTATATTCATCGTATTCTATGGGAACCGTCCTCATAAGAACTTCATGTGGTTCGTATACTATGAGGACAGTCTTCATAAGATTTATAGGTTCTAATGAGGACTCTAGTTTAAGGACGAACTTTCAATAATTTTTTTTTTGCAATTATTCCATGTTCCGAGATCATTTTAACCCTTTCAAGGCAGATTTAACAAAATTGTACTTTTTTTAGGTTTTACTAAAAAAATCAACTTGCTGTAGCTTAAGGAGTACGAAAAGTATGTATATAATTTTTTTCTTTGTTTTTGAAAAAAAGATACGGGCCGGTTTCACCAGAGTACCACCAAGCAGTGAATACAAACTAAACTAACTTCAAGAATAAAACATGAGGAAAAATTTCAACTATATTCAACAATATTTGTTAGAAATCATTGATTTGAATGTAACTTCACAATACTTTTATGTCAGTCATAGCCCCACCACACAATTAGAACAGGATCACCTTGCTCTGTGTTGACTTGCTTTCGAGCTACACAACGCACATCTGCGGGAATTCCCATGAATGGGCATGTGTGCCGCCTTTTGTTTAAGGGTACGTTTTTCTTGAAATTGTCCGGAACATGTTCAGCACTACGCCTGTCCCTTCTGAGTTTGTTAGCGCTTGCCCCTACTAACCCATTCACAATGGCAATTCGAAAGTTTTTCAAGTCCATACCCACATGTCCAGTTCATTCTGCAAAAATTATGAAAGAGTTGACTATAGCCACATCCAGGAAGAGCCATACGATCCTATGCCACCATTTTCAATTTTTTCTGTTGATTTGATATGTGGTTTTCAGTTGATCGGCTTTTTCAACAAAACCCATATTGCTGTTTTAGTCTTTCACGATAAAGGAGCACTGAATAGTCTCCTCTCCATTTTTCTTCCTTCTATCTACTGTACCAGCAAGGTCGGGTCTATGGAAATTGCTGGGATACGGTCTTCGTCACTAAAACCATCATCACCATTTTCCTGATCCTGAACTGAATTATTATCGATGTCCAGGCTCATTGCGGCAGCCTCCTCAACATTACCAACGGTTGCACTGATGAAATTTTGAGCACCATCATGTTCGTTGTTTTCTCCGTCGTCATTTTCCTCATATACTTCCGACTCGGTCCCAAATAGAATTTCTTCGAAAATTAAATTCTCGAAATCATCGTTATCCATTCGTTCCTAGTCCACGTAACTCCATTTTCTTCGTGAAACCACAATATTAATTTTTATAATTTCAGAATATTCCGGTGTTCGCTGCTCGTTTGAAACCACTACAATTGTCTGAAAAATTACTCGTAAAAAACAAAGAAAATATGGATAACAGACAAATTTGATAAATATAATTCATTATCTACTAAGCAACCCTTCTTACAGCTCATTTATTTCCAAAAACCGGTTTTGAAAACTATCAAATCACTTACACCTTGTAGAAATCATGAAATTCATCGACAGCGGTGATCGCCATGTCGTAATTTTTTTTCAGAAGATGGCACCACCGCACAGCTACAGAATATGGGGTATCGCGTTAAAACCACTCCGCTGCATCCTCAATGAATTTTAGAAAGGTGGTATCATCGTGATACCACAAAGCTTGAAAGGGTTAATGAAGAAACGAGTATTGTGTGCTGATGAAAAGTGACGAACTACATCTACATCTACTCTATATTTCATTTTTTGATATATAATAATTCAAATCATATTAATAGTACTCAAAGAGTGGTTATTATTGACACAGAAGAATTTGTATAGCACAGTATCCCATTTCATTCTTCAGGTTTCGTGAAATACCAACAATGCGACATTCTGCTCAACACCAATGAACTATTAATTCTTCAGTGTCATTGACCGATATCTCCGACTTCCTCAGCAGGGTCATTTGTACCTACGTTAATTTTCATCTAATTCAGTTCACTACATATTTAATATTATGTTATCTATATTACAGCCTCATATAGGTAGTACTGAGACAAATCACTTTTTATCATCATTTAATAGTGAAATGAAAGATGTGAATCATTCTGTAGGTCGGATCATCATTCATCACTTGTTGAAGGAGCCCCATGCACTCTTTATTAACAAATTATTTTCCAAATCGTTTGCATTCACTAGTTTTTTATTATTGTCCATGATAACTAAAGGAACGAAGGTAGAAATT
This sequence comes from Chrysolina americana, assembly GCA_958502065.1. NCBI lineage: Eukaryota > Metazoa > Arthropoda > Insecta > Coleoptera > Chrysomelidae > Chrysolina > Chrysolina americana. The sequence goes on from OY293415.1 coordinate 54,355,710, forward strand.
GGTGTTAGCTTCCGTCAAGTTTTGGATGTTAAACGACTAGGGGTTCCAACGCCTTGCCGTTTGTTAAAATAAAAAGTCCTGAGAAAAAAACTTTTGGTTATATTACGGGGAGCTGCATGAATCGAAACAAAACTGGTCAGATGTGTGCTTTATAGATGATAGACAGCTGACGGGATTCCTAAATGATGAGTATCGAAATGGATGGCTTCATTCGCAAGGACATGATTACGCCGAAGACTGGGATTATTTCATATCTTTCACATTCCTACTCGGTTTGTTTTTGGTTTTACGAGCTGATATCGCTTCTCTGGAAAAGATAGCGGCATGCATGGTCTCGCCATCCGCGAAGTTTTGTACTGGACATGAGGTTGTTTTCAACAAATTATTAATCTGATGAATTCATAGTGTTGGTATCAGAATGAACTCCTGGATACTAGCACCTACAGGTAGATTGTCAGATGAATCTCCATCGACCACTACATGCAAATATCTGCCAGAGAGGAAGCAAATCCAACAAATAAGGGGACATAACATTGCTGATATTTAGAAAATTGTTCAAAATGAGAAGAGCCATCGTGGTTTAAGTACAGTGGTACAGCCATTTTATTCGAACTCATCCATCCCGTCATATGGTAAAATTGCTTATACACTCACATACTTCAAATCACCTGACTGAATATCGAGATATTTTTCGAAACTCCTCAGATTTCACACAAACTATTCTGATAGGATAATCATAGGAGCCCTTGGTGGAATGATGAACAAACTGCATTCGAATATAAAAATCATACCGGCTTGTCGTGATAAGGTAGAAATCTTAACATGACATTTGCAGAACGTCCTCATCCTGCAATCCAGACAGATGCAGGGGTGGTTGTTGTAAATGACACCAGCACACCCTCTGGATTTGTTGGAGTTTTGGAAACAGGGTCCAACTGTGATATTCCTGACGGAAAAAAATATAATGCATTTATAATCCACTCACAAAGTAATAATGAAACAAATATTACGAGGTGATACTTGTAATAAATGTCCCCACTTGTAGGTGTCCACCCCTGTTCTTCCACTAGTGCCAGTGAAATTAAAAGAAGAATAATAACAGTATTGAAAAGTAATAATATCTTGAATTCGATGATACGGTAACTTTGGAAAGAAAAACCTCGAAGAAAAAGCGAATGAATAGGTGGAGAATAAAAGAGAAAAGAGAACAAAAAAAAAATATTCAAGTAAAAGATATTATATGTCGGTTGAATCGTACCTTGTTTTTCCATCGTTTTTCCAGAAGCCCACTGAAAAAATAGATGATGACTATAGTCTAATGTCTTACTTATAAGCGAAACAAAGCCCCCGCATAACTTGAAGGAGGTAGAGCAGACAACCCTATGGAGACTTCGAATGTCTACATAACACGGCGGTAGAGACTGCCCAAGGGCAGGCATGGGTTGGTTTTTCCCACCCACTGAACACCACAGTAGGACAGAACGAAAAAACCCATTACTCTACAATGCAATATTACTTCCTCCTACCATCTCTGTGGCTTAGTAACAGTTTCAAAGTATTTAATGATTCCTATAAATGTTGTGTGAACTACATATTGTTTTTTCAAATTCAGATTTGAATCGTGAGTACAGGACTATACCTACGTTTTTGCTATTTGTTTCGTTAGGGATTGACGTATCTCCAATTTCAAATTGAGTTCTATCCTTAACAAGTTGATGGACATTTTTTGCTATAGCAGTAATATTCTCCTGACACATAGGGCACTACTTCTGAGGCGGAAGAAATTTGGTTACCTATAAAAGACATTTTTGCTAAAAGTGCTGAAGTAGTATGACTTTCCATAGAGAGCCAGATAATTCGGTTGTGGGTTATAAAAGCTTCTGATGCGGTATAATTTCTCATTAAGGACAAAGTAATTCGGATATTGGTGTCCCATGACACCTCCTTAGAATATTGCGCGATATCATCCCAGATATTTCGTGCACGTTTTTGTGTGACGTATCTGAGGAGAAGAAGTTCTCCAAAGCACATATTGTTCCCTCAGTAAATTGTGCTTCTCTTTCGGGAGGCACCCCAACAAAGTACTTTTGGGTACATTTTCAGACAGTGAAATCTTGAAGTATTGGATATTTCTTCAAGATCTTTGTTACAATGATATTTTGAAGTATTGGATATTTCTTAGAGGTCTTTGTTGATACTCTGAATTGCTCCTGATATATCCGATTATATTGAGTGGTCGGTGGATCAGCGGTCTAATGCACAGTCCATTCGATACTCCAGCATAGCGATAGTCGGTTCGAATCCGATGTAGGTACGATAATTTTTCTCAACTACTTTATATCGGATCGATAGGCGGCCGCATGCCTTGTTGAAAAGCAAGTGTATTGTGAGTTGTCTAGATGCCAATCTCGTCTAGTGCTAGCTTGGAGTGCACACCGACCACTCGAGGTGGTGCTGTAGGTTTTCCGGGTTTTCCTACAGCTGAAAAGTGAATACATCACCTAAAACATCAGTAAGTCGCCCCGGAGCGCCACGGCAAATAATAATAATAGCCGTCCTCTACCCGCACAGGCTATGCCTTTGGGTACACTCAACGAGTGTTTATGAGGAAATATTATTATTATATTATAATGATAATAAGCATAATAATACTCCCTCATAAACATTCATAGAGTGTACCCAATGGCATAGCCTATGCGGGTAGAGAATGACTACTATTATTATTTACCATGGCGCTCCGGAGCGACTCACTGATGCTTGGTAGTGTATCCACTTTCCAGCTGAAGAAAAACCCGAAAAACCTACATCACCACCTCGGTTGGTCGATGCGCACTCCAAGCTAGCACCAGACGTCACAACAAGGCATGTGAACGACTGAAGAGACTGATACATTTGAGAAAGAAGATTCTCGCATACTGAGGCCTCGAACCTTTGCCGATGCAAGCCAGAAGCTTCACTGTCAGATACCTCAGCTTTGGCTACCACCGAGAAACAAGTTTTACTATTTGTGTTCAACTGTTCAAATAATATGTGAGGAAAGAACATATTGTTTCATTAAAATGGTGGTATTACTTAGGGTTGGTTTTTCTATGTTCAGTTAAGAGTCTCAGTTATCTGGCTGAGAGCTAATAGTCGTTGCGCCCCGTACCGGGAGAAAAAAATAATCACCCGACCTTTGAGAATTATCTGCTCTTCATTTTGGGTCGGACATGTTAGTTGAGAAAAATTGTCAATAGTACGTTGTCCAACTGGACATGAAGAACAGTTATATGAAATCTCAACAGTTGGGAAATAATTCTTTTCTTTGGTACCTACTGGGTCCGAGGACTATTAGCCGTCAGCCAGCTTACTGACACTCTCAACTGAACGTTGAAAAACCAGCACTAAGTGGGCAGAATAACATTATTATGATTATTTTTTGACAATTCTTGCAACCAATCGAAACCATCAATTCAAAGCATTCATGTACGTTCAGGCCCATCACAGCATTATTATAGTGGGAATTTTCTACCTTGAAAATTGCAGCGGGAATTTTTTGTGGTATTTTGTTTTTATTATGTGACAACTGAAATTTTAACAAAATCAACAAAAATGCATGTACTATTTTGAGTAACGTGTCAATTTGGAAACAGTTTCAATTGATAACCTAGGAACAGAGAGAAAGCAATAGCTTTCAATCCAACAGAACAAAACAATGTTACGGAATCCTCCAGTCAACGACAAAACATCCATCATGATTGTATATTTCATGATGAGAACTTCGAATTCCAAACTTCATTCTGTTTATAGTGATTCAAGTAAATTGTTGAGATAAAAATGTTATATGTCTAGAGAATAGGTCTATGATTGGGGCATCAAAAAATAATCTATCGAATACCACACGAGTTCGATAATAGTTTTATAATTGTGTTATATATAATATTATTCAATCTTCATTTACGAAGTAGAATCTGAAAATCACTTTTTCTATTGTTTGTATCAAAATTAGGTATGTTATTATCGAATGAGAAATTCCTTATCAAGTTTAAAAAAAGTTGTTTATCTCCTCAACAGAATGCGCTTTTTTACACATATTTATTGTTTAGATATGCCCTCTCTTCAAATTTCATAGCGCTATGAATTATCAGTTTTCATATCGTTTCTGATCGTTTTCTCACAGTGCTCAGTATCAAAATTGGACCACGCACATTTCTTATACAGAAAGTCTTTCGGTCAGATTGTCCAAATTTTCAATATGTTGTTGAACTCGAGATTCTTAACAAAAAGTACCGTGGGCACACAAAAACATAGTGTTGAAGTAGTAAAATGTCACTTTTTGGCCATTACTAACTTAGCAATATTGGTGATAATATCACAAAATTATTAGTAGGTTTTTCATCCACACCACAGTATTACACTTGGCCAGTGCAACAGTATGCTTTGTAAGCCTTTCTTTTAGCAATATACAGGGTAAATCATGACTTTTTCAGAGTTATGAAAATTGAAAATAATTTTAGAATGAAACATCAACGCCATTAGTCGGATCGTACGAACGGTGAAGTTTCTGTGTTGGATATATCCGATTAAATCGGCTGAATTCGAGAAATATATATTTTTGTTATATATACAGTGGATATTGAAAGTATATGTGTATCTGTTATATATTTTTTGGAATACGTGTTTTGATCAATTCAGTGCACCAGTTGTATGAGCCATATGGCCACTTGACAGAACGTAAATTATTAATATTATACAGTGAGACTCAAGTATACACGAGACTAATAATGAGAAAAATTTAGAAATACCTCGTATAAAATAAACGGGCCGGGTAATTTTCCTGATTTTTTCTCATTAAACAGAGGATATATCATATGAATTTTTGTGAAAAATACAGAATTTTTCTATGTATAGTTTTCGTTCGATATAAAAAAAATAATTTATGTTTCAAATACCAATAAACTTTTGTCGAATCTATTGAAATGTTCCATAACAAAAAGGTGATAAGTCAAAGAGAGCTTTTTCCAATAATTTAGGTGAAAGAACTCTCCCCGTAGTTATTACTGTTGGCATCAATCAGTATGTTACTGATGGCAGCCATGGTGTAAACTTCACATGTCTATATCGTTATTTCATTGAGTACGGTCTAATCTAGTATTTTGAACAAATTCTGCATATCCATAATCTGAGAGCACTCGCAGCAAGGAGAAAATGTGGGGTTATTTTGCCAGGAATCAATATCAAATATGTTTCAAAACAATAATAAACGATATTTCAGCATCTTCATCCTCAAACAAAATTCAGACAGAAAAATTCTGTAGTCGATGCACAAGTTCATATTATATCTTCTCTATTGAATGAAAACATTCAAAAAATAACTCATCTGTTTTTTTCTATACAGGATATTTCTTTAATTTTTAGTAATATTGGTTTGGTTTATTTTTGAGTCATACTGTATACTACTCGAAATTAAAGATTTTTTTAAATCGCTTCATGATACATATAATCGGTAATCTGAATAACTGATTGAATCACATAATTCGAAGCGAATATTACGGAGACACAAAGACTTTCAATCCCCTCTGTATATAAAATGAGTTTACATTTATTTTATTATGAGTTCAACCGTTCTTATAAAATATATCTATCCCAGAGACATCAATTTTGATATAAACTGGTAAGATTTCAACAGATTCGAATAAAGTCTAGTGGTAGGTATTTGGGACATAACTTGGAAGGTAATGATATTGATTTTTTCATGTTAAACGAAAACTAGACATATATTTCCCACAAAAGTTCATGTGATATATTCTCTGTAAAATGAGAAGAAATCAGGAAAATTAACCGGCCTGTTTTCTTTATACGGGGTATTTCTATTATTATTCTTATTATTAGTCTCGTGTATACTCGAGTCAAACTGTATAATATTCACAGTTTACGATCTGTCAAGTGGCCACATGGCTCATACAACTGGTGCACTGAATTGATGTAATCACGTATTCCAAAGAATATATAACACATGAACCTATACTTTCAATCTCCTCTGTATATATAACGAAAATACATATTTCTCGAATTCAGCCGATTTCATCGGATATATCTAACACAGAAACTTTACTCTTCTTACTGATGCACTGGCCAAGTGTAATACTGTGGTGTGGATGAAAAACCTACTAATAATGCTCAGTTAATAATGCCCCATGGCGTTGATGTTTCATTCTTGAATTATTTTAATTTTTCATAACTCTGAAAAAGTCATGATTTACCCTGTATATTGTTCAAAAAAAGGCTTACAAAACATACTGTTGCACTGGCCAAGTGTAATACTGTGGTGTGGATGAAAAACCTACTAATAATGCTCAGTTAATAGTGCCCCAAAAGTGACATTTCACAACTTCAACACTCTGTATCTCGTAAACTGTACATAGAATTTCTGCGAGTCCATAATAACTTTTGTTCAGAAGCCCGAGTTCGACAACATATCGAAAATTTGGACAATTTGACAGAAGACTTTTTGCATAAGAAGTGTTTGTGGTCCTTTGTTCTGAGTTACACCTTTGATTATTTTTTTTTGCAGATGCTTTTGTGGAATTCTAGAAGTTTTGTGAATGTTCGACGACGATTCCAGAGGTTACGATGTTTCAATTACCGAATAATTTCAACAATGCCAAAATACATTTCCGTACATTTCAACAAAATGGAAAGTATGAGGCCAATATCTGACAGAAATCAACTAATTCTCCTTACGGACATTAAATTACATTTGACACCTATTTGTGCATGTTCCTCGCGGACGACACTATTACAAGTGCTTATTGTATTAATTGAATGCCAAAATCTTTAAAGGGACTCTTGCACCATTCACAATGCAACAGTTTTCACTTTCCCAGTTTGTTATCCGACTGTTTTGCATATGTAATGCATTTCGTCTTCGAAAACTAGATACCTAACTTGAATAACATATATTTTACGATTTGTTACGACTGACTTGAAATTTCATAAAATATGTGTGAGTAGGTATTATAGGTACACTAGTTATAGAACCATACTTTTTTGATGGCCACTTGAATAGTCAAATATTTTAACAATTTTTACGAGATGATGAGCTTCTGGAGAATGTGCCGCTACATATCAGACAACGGATGTGGTTACAATTAGATGGAGCTCTGGCACATTTCAAATTCAGTGTCAGACAGTTTTTGAATATGTGCTTTCCGAATAAATGGATTGGTAGGGGACGACCACAAAATTGGCCAGCGAGATCTTTTCCTATGGTGATACTTGAAGAATGATGTTTAAAACACTTCTCCTACCACATTAGAAAATATGAGTGGCTCTTTGTTTTCAACAGGATGGTCGTCATTTCGAGTACACACTCGAATAAACACACTTCTGTTTCATATTTTGTTGTTGTTTCAGTAGAATAATAAAAAAAATAATATAGTCTGTTTAATGAACTACTGTGAGAATATGAATGAGAATGACTTACTTAATTTTAGTGAATAGTAACTATTTTCGATGAAGTGAAGTATAACAACTAAGTACTGTCAATAAGTATTCTGTGAGCTAATCAAATAAATGACGCTTCAAATGCATTAAAATAAGAACTACTATTCGAAAAAGCCAATATCTGAAAAACTATTTAGGTTAGGTATAGGGAACCACATTATGAAATGAAAGATAATAAAATTTTCTATTCCTCGGAGCAAAAAAATACAGCGGGTTCCATCTGAAATAACAAAGTTATCTATTTGTCCAAAACTATAAAATAGTGAAAATGATTTTTGAAAATTCTGTTTAATATTGAGAAACGGGTTTTATCGAAATCAATAGCCCAAAACCTCTTCCATACATGATCAGAATTCGAAGGGATGATTTCTATACACTTCGATGTTATTTAGTTTCTAATTGTATCTAGCATTTTCGTAAATGAATCAATAACTCGGGAACCGTATAGGTAGGTACATAGTCATAGTATCTTTTATGAAATCATATTATTTTTTTAAACTTTGATATATGTCAATTGTTTAGCCACCCTGTAGACTACAAAATAATTTCCTTTTGTAGCCTTAATTAATATACATATAATGAAACGGAGAGATTCGCGAAAGAATAAATGATGTGGCTTACAGTATAATATAATAATAATAAACCCTCATAAACACTCACAGAACGGCTATTATTATTATTTGCCGTCGCGCTCCGAGGCTACTTACTGATTTTTGGTGGCTTATTCACTTTTCAGCTGTACAAAAATCCGGAAAACTTACAGCACCACCCCGAAAGTGTATCTATACATAATCCTTATAGTCAATACGAAGGAAAATTCAAATTCAAAAGATTAAAAAAACATCCAAACATTGTGTACAGAGTCTCAGTTTTCGGACACTAAAAAAATTGGTGAAAATGAATAAATTTGGAGAACTTTCCATGTCTGATCAACCTTTGATTTTTTTGTTCATATTTCAATATTTTCTACACACTTTAATTTAACCCAAAATCTCATTCGTAATCGTTCATTATCACGATTGCTTATGTTGATGTTAGGAGAAATCAATTTCGAATCCTCTCTATTCAAAATAATAATCTATTATCATGATGTTTGCAGAAGAACTAAATATTTTCTTGAGTCCCGATAAATATCAGTATATAGAGAAAACCATATATGCGAATGTAGGGGAAATTTTTGAAACATTTTTGCATACATAAACTATATATCGTTTATGTATGCAGAAAAAAATGCATGTATGTGAAGGTCCCCAAAACTGCCAATACTCCTCCTCAACCATGAGACTTCAGTCCCAGCTGGGCTCGGAATTTTTCAACTTTGAGTTTTCCCAAAGCCTTTGTAAAAATATCTGCTGTCTGATACTCGGTTTTGACGTAACCCAATTGTATTTCCCCTCGTGCCAGTATGTCTTGAACAAAATGATAGCGAATATCGATATGTTTGGTTTTTGCATTGAATCCACAATTATTTGCGATAGAAATTGCACTTTGGTTATCACAGTACATCATCAAATGAGATACAATTCCTAATTCATGAGAAAACCTTGCCACCAGATAGCCTCTTGCATGGCCGATGATAAAGAAATATACACTGCTTCAGACGGAGAAATGGAGACAGTTGGTTGCTTCTTAGAACACGGAAACGTAACCAGTAACTGATATCCGGTCATCATGATTTGTAGCGTGATCGGCGTCGGAGAATCCGTTGATGCAAATATTTTCAAGCCTATGAACTTCATTGAGGCCGTTCCTTTCAAGTAACGTAACATGTGCTTGGCGGCAATCCAGTGATTCCATCCTGGATTAGAACTGTAGCGACCAAGATGATTGACCCCATAACAGATATCTGGTCTTATGCAATTCGCTAACTACATCATGCATCCCACAAGTTCCTGGTATGGAATATTTCACATTCTTGATTTTTCTTCTTCAGTAACCGGACAGTTTTGCTTTGAAAGATTTGCAGTAATATTGATTGGAGTAGTTACTGCATGACAATCGTTCATGCCAAATCGGTCTAGAATTTGTTTTATGTATAATTTCTGATCGAGGGTCACTTATGCATCAGATTTGATTATTCTGTCTCATTTGAAACAGGATGAAACGGATATTCAGTAGTATCTACAATGAAATCTCGTAACATTTTCGATGGAAATCGCTCGCGAACACTACGCTTCGATTCAATAGAGGCAATAGCCTCAAAATACGGTTCTGTTTGCGAAGAGATTACATCAGATTTTGATTCTTTATATTCTCCGAATGGAAAATTAACAACGTCCGTTGATTTCATAGGAAGGGATTGCAATTTTGAAAATCACATTCCGATTTGTAATGACTTTACCAGTTGTCTTATCAAATAGTCTGTATCCCTTGATTGTAGAGTTGATTCCAATAAAGACGCACGGCTTTGAGTGGGGATCTAGTTTTTACGCATCTCTTTAGGAATTTGTGCTTCAGCAAGTGTTCCAAAAATACGAATATGTCTTAAGTCTGGAACTTTACCAGTCCAAATCTCTTCTGGATTTACACTAGCAGTGTTCTTGTTTGGATATCGGTTAAGAAGATATGCTGCGTATTGAACAGCTTCGCCCCAAAATGACTTCGGTAGTTTTGCGTCTTCCAACATGTATTTAACTTTTTCCATAATTGAACGATTAAGTCTTTGAGCCTTTCCATTCTGTTCGGGAGTATACGTGCAAGTGGTAAGATGCTCGATTCCTGCCTGACGAAGAATTCTCTGCATTTCGGAATTCATATATTCTAAACCATTATCTGTTCGTAGTTTCTTGATCTTATTGTCCGTCTGAGTTTCAACGTAAGCTCAAAAAGTTTCATAAGCATTCTTCACTTCCGCGGCAGATTTTGTCTTCAGCAGATAAATAAAAATCTTGCGTGAGAAATCATCGATAAATGATAATAAATATCGGGCACCACCTAGTAATGAAACCTGTAACGGTCCACAAATATCGGAATGAACGAGCTCTAATAATTTTGTAGCTCTTTTTCCTTCCTTTGGAAATGGTTTCTTGTAGCTTTACCTCGAGGACATGTTTCGCAATCGGAGTGTTAGTAGAAAAATTCACTCGGTTTGTTTCTACTTGGAGGAGGCGATACAGATTACTTTCGAGAACTCCTGTAGTAATCAATATTCCCTTTCGACTTTAGACATAACAAGCACATTTGTCAAACTTCACATTGTATCCCATTTTTGAAAATTTGCTAATTTACAAGAGATTTCATAAAAGACATCATGAAGTGTCAATCTTTGTCCTGTAGTCGATGGATAGATGTGAAATTTGCCAATAGCTGAAATTTGCATTGATTTATCATTGGCAGCATTGACTTTTCCATTTGTAGGTCGAGCGTCAATCAATATTGTCGAATCAGGGGTCATGTGAGAAGTCGCACCGGAATCAAAATATCAATCTCCCGCAGTATTTTTTGAGACTGCTGAAAGAACGGTACACCAAGCATCTTCTGTGTCTGAGTCTTCCTCCAAATTAAAGTTTGAAAGTTGCGGTGGTTGAAGTAGACGACAGTCTCGTCTCAAATGACCAGGATTATGACAGTGATGGCATATTGCTGGTGATTGCGGAGGCTTGCGATTCTTCTTACGATTACCATAAAGAGCTTCATTCTCATTAATAGTTGGTATATTCTCCTGAAGCAATTTTGTATTGATAGTGAGACTTGAAATTTTCAACCCCGAATTCTTCATCGCCATGATCATGAGTTCAAACTCTTCTGTGAGGCCAGCAAGCATGAAAGCTCCCACCATTTCCTCGTCGAAAGCAAAGCCTGCATCACGTAACTGATGTGCCGTCGAAATAATTAGACGCACATACTCGGCCAAGGATTCACAATCGGTGAGTTTGATGTTACACAATTTTCTCAAAAGGCCAACTTTGCGATTTAAGCCCTTGCCGGCGAAAAGATCTTCAACACATTTCCATAAGTCATAAGCGATGTCTTTGCCCTAGAGATGGGATTAAAGGGAAGGATCAATCGCTAATTTGATCTTTGCACGCGCTTTTCTGTCTCTCGCTTCTTTCACTTGAGATATGACTTTTCCATCATTATCAACTTTCACGTCCACAACGTTAGTCCATAGATCCCCCAGCTCCAAAACAAGCTGAATCGTCTCCAGCCACGTGTTGTAATTTTCGTGACCGTATTGAAAGTTGCCATTCCCAAACAGTCCTACGACTTCCTTAATCTGTACAGGTTTCCTGATAAACGTTGCTTCAATACTAGCAATTCAAATCAGCAAAAGGCCCATAACCTGATAAACTAGTCTGAACCAGAAGAAAACGAAGGTTTATTTCAACGTGTCATTAAATACAATCAGAATGTCACAATTATTTTATATATATATATATATATATATATATATATATATATATATATATATATATATATATATATATATATATATGCACACTCATTACTGATGATACATTATGACATGGATTTTATAATTGTTAAAATTATATAAAAGCACGTGTTGTCCTTGAAGAGGCAAACAACCGCACCGAGTAATTTTATTCGACTGACTAGCCAAGACCACTGACAACTGACATGAGACAATTGATAAATGATATATAACAGGTGACATGAGCCACACCGAATCTTAATCATGGGGAGTGACAGATGACACTACAACCTAATGATACAGATCTGTGATGGAGCTACATGGAACAATAATTATGAATTGTGAAATTTGGAATATGAGAACAATATATTTTATATTAATGGTGTAGATGACAAATGAGCTGAACCATCAAAGGAATCATATCCTGAAAACATGAACACTCGACCTAATGCTAATAATAATACATTACTGAAATATATGGAACAAAGATTGTATGAACAGTATTTTGATGGAGGAATTGAATTATATTGAATTAATTTGTGAAGTCAATATTCATTGAAGTAATCCGTTGAATGTCTCCAAACCTTGTATTGTCTGCAAAAATTAAATAAGAGTAAATTTCACTCAAGTGATTTACGTCAGTTTTTATAATCAGCGCACTATCCGCTTGTGCAATGTGAACCATTTCTAAAAAAAGCCTTTTGGCTGTGTTTTTTTCTGTAGATAAAATTTTTACAGAATTATAATCCATACAATGTGCTTCCTTAGCAACATGTTCACTCAGTGCACATCTCTCCGGGTGTAGTCTACTGTCGCTCTTGTGTGACACAATGCGGTCCTTAAGTGGTCTGGACGTTTGTCCGATGTATTGTTTTTCACAATTTCGACACTGTATACAATAAACTACATCCGAACAGTTTATGCACGGAGTCTTGTCTTTTAATTTGGAAAAAATTCTCTTGATAGGCAAAACATTTTTATTGGATATTTTTATATTTTCTGAAAAAGATTTGAAAATTCAGGATAGTCCAGGGGTAATGACTTTAATGAACGGTAAAGAAGCATAAAAGGAAAGAGTCCCAGTGACTTCAGCAACTTGCGTATTGACTGGAGATGGAGAAAGTGTATTATTAATATTATTACTATGTAAGTTTATGTCATCCATGGATGAGGTATTATACAAGATATTTTTTACAAAGGAAGCAGGATATGAATTTTGGAGAAAAAGATTGTAAATTATGTCTAAATTTTTTTTGAGAAAGGAAGTGTCAGATATTTTGATGACCCTTCAGAACACTAGGATTATCACCGGCTCACATACAGCACTCCAAAAAAACCATAGACGAATTATTACTCAGACAGGATTCATCATTTGCGAATGCATCCAAACAGTTCAACTTAAGGTTAGGAAATAAGTTACTTAATATTGACATTGACTTCAATCACAAAATTATTCATAAATATGAATCTCTTTTATCATAATTTAAAGCTGACATAATCTCGTTGACAAATGAATTGATGTTCATAGAATTTTCTAGTAGACAACGCAGGTCTTTTCAAACCATTTTCCACAAATTAAAGATTAAAAATATCTCCAAACTGCAAAAGTTACAGGAGAGTCAACTTCAAGAAAAGTTAAATACTCAGACAAAGTGGATCAGGAATCTCTCGAATACTGAAATCCCACAAAACATATTAAAGTTTTTATCTCTATTTTATCCCTGGACTATCCAGAATTTTCAAATCTTTTTCAGAAAATATAAAAATATCCAATAAAAATGTTTTGCCTATCAAGAGAATTTTTTCCAAATTAAAAGACAAGACTCCGTGCATAAACTGTTCGGATATAGTTTATTGTATACAGTGTCAAAATTGTGAAAAACAATACATCGGACAAACGTCCAGACCACTTAAGGACCGCATTGTGTCACACAAGAGCGACAGTAGACTACACCCGGAGAGATGTGCACTGAGTGAACATGTTGCTAAGGAAGGACATTGTATGGATTATAATTCTGTAAAAATTTTATCTACAGAAAAAAACACAGTCAAAAGGCTTTTTTTAGAAATGGTTCACATTGCACAAGCGGATAATGCGCTGAATAAAAAAACAGACGTAAATCACTTGAGTGAAATTTACTCTTATTTAATTTTTGCAGACAATACAAGGTTTGGAGACAATCAACGGATTACTTCAATGAATATTGACTTCACAAATTAATTCAATATAATTCAATTCCTCCATCAAAATACTGTTCATACAATCTTTGTTCCATATATTTCAGTAATGTATTATTGTTAGCATTAGGTCGAGTGTTCATGTTTTCAGGATATGTTTCCTTTGGTTGGTTCAGCTCATTTGTCACCTACACCATTAATATAAAATATATTGTTCTCATATTCCAAATTTTACAATTCATAATTATTGTTCCATGTAGCTCCATCACAGATCTGTATCATTAGGTTGTAGTGTCATCTGTCACTCCCCATGATTAAGATTCCGTGTGGCTCATGTCACCTGTCATATATCATTTATCAATTGTCTCATGTCATTTGTCAGTGGTCTTGGCTAGTCAGTCGAATAAAATTACTCGGCGCGGTTGTTTGCCTCTTCAAGGACAACACGTGCTTTTATATAATTTTAACAATTTTAAAATCCATGTCATAATGTATCATCAGTAAAGAAAGTGCATCCACGTTACTCTTGGTTGTTATCAATGATGTTTTACCCCCAGTGCTGTCCATATGTCCATATTTCATGATTATTTTTAACATATACGCCATGTAACCTCGAAACAGTGTAAGTTATTCCACGTTTTTCGTTGGCGTAATTCTCATAGTTGTCTTTACATATTTGTAGTTTCCCTGAAGATGATAAAGCTTGGAACAAGTGTATAAGAGTACCCTTATTGGCCTGCTGCATATCCCAAAAATTAAAAAACTCATATATAAAGCCACAAATGTGCGGTTGGCTTCCTGTTTGTTGACTCCGTTCATTTGTTGTTTCACCTGCAATCAAGTGTTGCACATCCTTACACTTGCTTTCACCGTACTGATGAGATCCCTAAGAACGAAACACGTGTCTACGGTTGCATTTTTACTAGATTATTACATGATTATTTTTTAACATATACGCCATGTAACCTCGAAACAGTTTTCCCTGAAGATGATAAAAAAAAATTATTGAAAGCTTGGAACAAGTGTATAAGAGTACCCTTATTGGCCTGCTGCATATCCCAAATATTAAAAAACTCATTTCCTAACTAGTCAGCAAACAAGACTACCCTTTTCTATATATATGTATATATATATGTATATATATATATATATATATATATATATATATATATATATATATATATATATATATATATATATATATATATATATATATATATATATCCTTCAAAGTAAGGATCTTCGCACATATGTCTGACAGATATAATTCAATATCTGTCGAGGTATCAGCCAGAGAAGTAGTTGTTTTCTGTTGGACATATGCCATACATACTATACAAAGTCATAGTCACCTCTTAAAGGATTGTTATCGACTGTTTTACAGTCACTGGAACATATATATATATATATATATATATATATATATATATAGAAAAGGGTATATATATATAACTGTCATCTTAGTTGTCATTCCAATAGAAATAATTGCCACTTGTCGAATACTTTTGCGAATTCATACAAAGTTGAATAATGAATAGTTGAAATGGACAATGTCGAGAGATGGCGTGGAAAGACCTTTGGGAAATCACCAAACAATTTTGAGTTAAATTCATAATTTTTTTTGAATTCATTGAGCTCGTGAATAACGTGGGCATTTTATTGGTGTAGCGTCTAACATCTGAAGACAATGTTGGAAAGAGTTGAAATATTCAGATTAGACGTGGAAAGTGGAAAACCAACCTTCGCCGAAGAAATAAATGACTTCAACGTTTGGAATATTTTTGAGTGAAGTCCATGTTAATTCAAATGGACAACGATGGTCTCGTAGCGACGAGGTCCGCATCAACAAAAGTACGATCCTGGGAAGATACCAAATCTGAAGAATACATGAAAAAAAATAATGAAAACATTCAAGTGAGTGGGATGATTTCAATCAAACACGTCTTGGAGTATTTCAGGAAAGTAATCGAGTTCGTGAACTAGATTTCCGTTTAAAATAGAAAATAACTTCAAGCGAACACAGTATAGAAATGACTTGACATACTTCTGAGTGAAGTGTGTGATATTTCAAATACACCAAGATGGTCCCGTAGCGAAGTAGTCTTAAGACGTAAACATATAGATTTGATACGTACTTCAAACGGGTGGGAAGATCGAATTATCCAGATCGGTTTCAATTAAACAAGTCTTGTGTACAGAGAAGTGAGCACGTTCGTGAGAAAGACCTCACCGACTCAAAAATTCATGACAGCGATAATAGACGCAATGGGCTATCAGTAGAGTATACAGAGCGTATCAAAGAATAATTATCGAATGCAGTAACCAGGTGTGCCACCATATAAAGTGAGATAATAATAAAGATGATTGAAATAATCTAAAAATAGATATTGAAAAAAACATGGCAGCAATAATTGACGCAACAGATATTCAATTAAGTATACAGAGTGTATTGAAGAATAATCATAAGAAAGAAAAAACATGGCGGCTACGTACATAGCAGTTATTTGGCAAGTTGAAATGAACGGGATGTATCAAAAAAGTAATCATTAGGAATACAAATGCATGACGGCTGCTTGTCAAATTCAGTGTAGCGGGTTTGTCAAGATATACAGCGAGATAATAATAATGATGACTAAAAAAAACGAAAAATGAGTATAGAAAAAAACATGACAGCAATAATTGATGCAATTAGTATTGAATGGAGTATTCAGGGTGTTCAAAGAATATTCATTGTAGACATTTTGAAAAATGTATAGTGTCTGCAAGTAGCCAGATGTACATCATCAATAGATGAATTCATCAAAGTCTCACCTTTGCCATGGTCGCTTACTGACCGCATATTGAAAATATTTGCCAAAGAGAAATGTTGCCACCATTTCACAAGCAGGCTCAGAGCGTTAGACGAAATTTCAGTGATTTGGGTCACTTAGAGTACACTAGGGAAATCAGCGGCAAACATAGGTGTGAAGCTCTCAAATATCAAGACTGGGAGAGTAATTTGCACGAAGACCAATACTGTGTGTGGGCGAATGCATATCGTATTAAAAAATATAATTTACGTTTTTGCCACACTTGCTATGAAGAATTCAGAAGGGATATGCAAAACCATCCAGTTCACAGCATCAGAGACCATCAACATATGATGTTCGGTGTAAAGCACATGTGCAATATATATCAATGCTGCAAATTTTTAAGTCACAACAGATTTCATGAGGTGTTATTCACTTTGAAAACAAGCATCCAATGCCACTGTTACCTACATATCCGTGATTGTGAGCCCTATGAATTTGATCTCGCGTACGACCCCCCCCCCCCCCATTCTAATTCCCACATATTTTTGGAGGTCATTTTTGCATAAAAAAATTGTCACTGAAAAAAGTGTATTTTTTATGCAAAAAAATAGACTTTTTCTGTATGCACAAATGTGTCACTTTTTTTATTAAAAAAAGTAAATATTTTTATCAAAAAAATTGACATGGTGGAAAAAGTTGAGTGAATGCTGAGTCTAGGCTGAGTGACTCAAAAATCCCTGAAAATGCTTCACTGAAATCCTTCCACCATGTCAAATTTGATTGTTTTTTTTAATCGAAAAACGTTTTTGCCCCAAAATATGAACAATTCAATAAAAAATGTGCTCATTTTTTAATAAAAAATAAGCATGTTTTTTTAAGCAAAAAATGGGTGACGGTATTTTCGAGTCACAAAGTTAAAATAAAAAGAAGATTTAAGATATATATATTTCCATGAACGTATTGATGGGTGATCTACAAACTACGCATGTGTCGCACCTGATGGCGCACTGTGAGCAGCACTCCAAGTGTGTACATGGCATAAACAATACACTTAGTTCATCCACAAGACACACACAACAAGTCATCACTGTGTTCTGTGAGTCTATATTTATGGCATCAGTCACTTTTCTGCCGCTCATGTCAACTGTCACTTGTCATCCTTCTGTCGGTGGTCATGATGATGATACCCAAATTATCGGCGAAGTGTCATCTGCCCACTTGTCCTTGTAAAGGAACAGCAGCGCCATCTGTCGGTGGTGGTGATGACAGCCAAACTGCTGGCCAGGTGTCATCTGACACTCCGCTAATGACGCCTGACGCCCTTGGTTCTGGAGGAACATCAGCGCCATCTGTCGGTTGCTTGATACCACCTGCCACTCTCCGTTCTGGTGGGAAAATTAGCCCTATCTGTCAACCTACTAATGTCATCTGACACTTTCCGTTCTGGTGGGGATATCAGCACCATCTGTCACCATTCAAGCGTAATTCTTCTTTTTGGAGACTTCACAGTTCTTCAAAGAATCTGTCATGTATTTTGTCACTCGAACATCCAAGGCTGTAATGGAGTTGATGACAGCGTACAAGTCGACTCTGAAATTTTTCATGATATCATCAACGTATTTTTTATCGACATCATTCGGCGCACTGAGCGTTTCCACATTACATATTTTCACATGTTCAGCATCAATGTCCCCATTGGCAGTATAGTAGAGTATGGCACCAGGGAAATATTAAGGCCTCTGTTGCTCATGGTGAGCTGAGGAACTTTGACCGAACTTGTTCATACTCATGATGCAATTATGCAATTATGCAAGCGAAACGTCTACAAACTAGAGAAAGAGAGAGTATGATTGTGAAGAGTGTGGTGTGCTCTCGATGACTTCGTCTGCGCGACATAACTAACGCCAGCGACCTCAACACTTTGATGCTCCTCTTCAAATACCAACCCCATTTGACAGCTTGCGTAACACGAGTCTCATGATGATAGTTTCTCCGCGGAAATTAGCTCCAGTAGTCAAAAATATTTTATTGTCGCTGACAGATGATGATGACATCTCTGCTAGTCTCATAAAACAAAAAGTGACACGTGACAAGCTGACAGATGACACTACGATACATTTGACAGACTAATAGATGGCACTGGTGTCTTTTTCTGATTCACCGAGAACCGTCACGATCAGGCGTTGAATGAGTTAGCCACTCAACTGAACCAATCACGCAGTAGTTATTCAGCCACTGACTGAATGAATCACTCTGTAGCACCCATTAAGCGAAAGAATTACTCTGTGAAGCCGCCAAGAAATGTCACATTCTGTCATTAGCTGAATTATTCTCTCGACAGATTGAATCACTAAGCAGTTATTGAATTCAGTCACTCAGTGAAGCATCTGCGTGCGTCTGCCATCGGAAATTCACACTGCAAAAGACCTGATCGAGAATATTCAAGGTTATGTTGTGTATTTTGCTCTTGTTCACCGACAGGTAAATCAAATTCGATGGCGTTTCATCGATGGCAAAGCAAGGGTCCTCCCTAACGGCCAACTCGTGTATGGTGTGAGATGGACGATTGTTAATGAAGGTACCCGATGTGAAGTTACTGTCAATGTGAAGTATTTAACGATTCTGACAATTCCCAGTTTTATGACAAACATTATGCAAGTTACGGACGTGTACAGCAGTTAGGGTGCAGAAGGTTCCATTTAGTGGTTCCATCGTACGAGAACCGCCAAGCTGGTTGTTCTATCGCACGAGAAGCGTCAAGTTGGCGGTTCCATCATACGGGAACTGATAACCTAGCGGTGCCATACTAAACGAAACTGCTTATTTTTCATGAAATAAAGTGCACATTTTTTATTGAATTATTCATCATATCTTGGTGCAAAAACGTGCTCTTTTTTTGATGAAAAAAAGCGACAATTTTTTCTATAAAAAGAAACACCCAAAGTTAACATGGTGAAAGGATTTCAGTGTAGCATTTCCAGTGATTTTTGAGTCACTCAGCCGAGACTCATCATTCACTCTGCTATTTCCTAACTGTCAATTTCCGGTAATTTTTTTTATAAAAAATTTACCATCTTTCCATAAGATTACATGTATTTTTGAGTGACATGGTGGTAAGATTTCAGTGATAGCTGAGTGGCTGAGTGAACAAAAGTGCCACTTTTCAGGGCAAAAAATAGGCACTTTTTTGGCTCGAAAATTACACATTTATGCATCAAAAACTACAATTTCACGTTTTTGATGCAATAAGTGCCACTTTTGAGGAAAAAAAGCGACACTTTTTTTGATAGAAAAAACACTCAAAATTGACATGGTGAAAGGATTTCAGTAAAGTATTTTCAGCAATTCTTGCGCCACTCAGCCCAGACTCAGCATTCACTTAGCTTTTCACACCATGTCAATTTTTGATAATTTTTTTATCAAAGAAATTACCATTTTCCCATAAGATTAAGTGTATTTCAGGGTGAAAAAAAATTACACCTTTATTGACATGGTGGTACAATTTCAGTGAGGTCTTCAGTGAAAGCTGAGTGGCTGGGTGAAAGGCTGAAATTTCACTCAGCTTTTTCCACCATGTCAATAAGAGTGTCACTTTTTTAAGGCAGAAACAGTCACTTTTTTGCATAAAAAAGTAACACTTTTTTGCATAAAGAAAAAGTATAACTTTTTGCATAAAAAATTACACTTTTTTTAATAAAAAAGTTACACTTTCTTGCAGAGAACATCATATGTTGATGGTCTTTGATGCTGTGAGCTGGAGGCAACTAAAGATAAAACACTTATCCTTATTTGCTTGCTCTTTTTTAACAGTAATGCCTATGAGCTGCTCAGATTGTTACGGGAGGTTGTGGGTATCGTTATCTGCTAGTACGACAGATATATCCTTTGACAAATGTAAGGTATGAAGATAAAAGATATTAGGTATGCATGGGCACCAGGTTCTTTTTTTATTAAATGAAAATACCAAAATCACTGATTTGTCAAAGGATGATCTTTGTACTTCTCGACAATAAAAAAAAAACAAAGTTCAGAAAACACTATATTCACAAAAGTCCCATGTGACAAAACATGTGTGACAAGATTCTAATGAAGTGACAAAGTTACAATCAAATTTGTTATTTTGAAGTTACAAGGGATTCTGGTCTCTCAATATTTGCCTTGAAATGACTGGTTGGTTTATTCACATTTTATGATCAGTTCTTGCGATGAGAAAGACTTACTCCAGAGCTCTACTTTATCAATGGCTGCTCTACTAGCAGGATACAATCTGGATACAATCTGTAGTCGGTCTCGGGTCTTTCCTGGATCTGATAAGATGTTCGAACGATGAGGTAACGCTGTGAAAAATAAACACAAACCAGTATCTTGTGGCAGGTTGAGTCACACGACTCGAGATATGACCATGATTGTACAAATCTAATCTAGATTTACTTATAGATTACCAAATGAATGATAATGAAATTTACAATAAATAGTTTATTCAGGGAATATATAAATGAGATAAAGAATTTGAATTTACAATAAATGTTAGATTTGCTGAGTTAAACAATGATTGAAATATTCAATAGGTATAGAAAGAATTCAATTTCACAATGAAACTCAAATTTGGTTTTTTCTCAAGCAATGTTAGAGAAGAGTTCAATCTCAAGCGAGCATAAGAAAAAGATTTTCATAAAGATATTGTTTTCTATTATTTTTCAATTTAATAGTCAATTTCCAATGTTCAGTGGAACTGACAATCAAAATCATCAAGGATGAGAGGGAAATGTGTATCTCCTGACTGAGGAGAACCAGAGAGAGAGAAAGCAAGAGAGTTGAGATAATACTTTCTTATAATGTCACAAAGAAAGCAAATGGCTTTATTTGTGTCCAGAACTACTGAAAATGAAAGGTTATCAAAATATATCAAACTTCTTTTGGCTAGGCATCTAAACATGGGTAGTGATGTAGAAGAGAGCGAAAGATCTTACCAAGAGCTCAAAGCTTCATGAGTGAGTGTAGCTTCTTCTGATTAAGATAAAGAAATGAGGAATTCAAAGCATTCACTCACCCATGAATCCTGTTCTCCAAGCTGCCAGATCAGACTTTCTCACCGATCACCATCTAGGTTCAGGAATTTAGATCCTAGTTTACTGTTCTTGCCTTTCAAGCAGATTGATAACTTCTGAACATTCAGGAAAAACTTGTGGAAACACTTGTATCACTGAAAACCATAAAGCACAAACAGAAACAGATCTAATTCATAATCTTTCAACTTCAAGATTGATAGAATTAATGAAAATTGTCTCGACTTTCACAGGTTAGAATTTATTTCAGCTGTGAGCTGTGACATTTCAGGATTCAGGACCGACTCGTCAAAAGAGGGTACGAGTACAAAATGACATTCGATTATGATCACGCATAATACTCAAACTTTGAAGATTTTCAAATTAATCATGAAATTCATGAGTGACAGAGTGACGCACATGCAGCCATTTTACAATGTATCAAAATTGAATTTTCAAAGTTCAAATTAAACGTACCAAAAGAATATCAATTTGTATATCGATTCGATCAGTGAAATGGATAAAAGTTAACTGTGTTTAAGTTAATTATTTAAAGATTTGGAGATTTCAAAGATAATCATGAATGACGCACTTACGGCCATTTTGCATTCATGTGAAAAATTTTAAATTTCCGGATGGGAAAACTGAGTAAACAAACCACCGTTTCGAATGCTCACTTCAGAAAGGGACGATAGAAGTTCTCCAAGGGAGGAAGTCAATCTCTCTCACTCTGTCTATCGTCAGTGTTACCAGTCGCATAGCACAATTGTATAATTTAGAACAGCTCAATGAGATGGTGTTACCAACATAAAATTCAACAAACCGAAAGAATGGTAACGCAAAGTTTTACATATCGTTACACCTTCCCCAAACTCCGGTAAAAAAAATGATGTTCAATATTTTTTTTTTTTTATTCACAAAGAGAAAGTCAAGAAATTATATCTGTAAGTTGTAGCATTTACATAGCTGAAATTTGCTATAATGATTAATGAGGTATACTGCTAATTACCAATATCCAGAAATTAAAATCTGTAAATTATAGCATTTACAAAGCAGAAGCTTCCAACTCCCTGTATTTCACAGTTCTGGAGTGAAGAAACAAAAAGGGGTCCAGTCGAAGCCCTCCCAGACAATCTGGCAAAGATGCCCTCATCGCTGCAAGATGTTGATTGCGGCGCCGGTGAGTGAACATCTTCAACCACTTGCCTCCAGATTACCCGAGACAACCACTACCAACCAGAGTTCAACCCTAAGAAACCACCACCAACTGAACCCTTGGTGAAACAAAAAAAAATAATTCATAAAATAGGTCCAGTTGTCACCTCAACTGGGGTGAACTATAGCGAAACCAACTGAAGTAGTAAAACATTGTTTTACTAATAGCAATCACAAAAGTTCGGGATACTCTCATCCTTGGTACTGTGAACTAGTCCTCAGATGCGACAGGTCCAGGGAGCTCAGGATCCCCCAGTAGTAACGCCCGACCGCCCTTAGGCGAGCTTCACGCGTTGACCAGCCTAGGCTTCCACGCTAGCCGAATGCTACCCCACAAAGTTCACCCTTCCAAGGACCCCGCTAGTAAGCTAGCTGTCACACCCCACCAAGTTGAGTCCCTAAAACAAAAAAAGTTTAATGTTAACCATCCTTTTTTTAGAACAAGAAAAGGGTAAAAAACTTACAGAATAACTCCTTCATTAGAGTGTCTATTGCGGGATATGAAGTAACATTTAGGAGAAGGAATTTAATCACAAACATTCAGCCAAAGTACTTCAAAACTGAGAAACTATCAGAAAGTGTTTGTGTCTTGCAACAAAGATCATGAATAGCGATAAGCTGGACAAATTGTTAGTTGAGCTGTTAAACAGACATTAAAAAAAAGCAGGCATCCAGCTTCACATAAGCCACAATACTGTTAAAAACGTAAGAAGTTTTCAATTTACCGTGAATTGTGAAATTTCTGAGTTTCTAGGCAATGCTCCAAGCATGAATCTAAGCATATAGAGAAAGAGGATAAAATATCCAAGAAAAATTTATGTTATTTGGCAACAATACTGAGTCAAGGGTTGGTCATTGAAAAATATGAGAGTACATTTCTGGGATTTATACTGCAAACTGCAAACACAATGATTGCAATTCTTTCCGCGGACTTGGTGAGATTGAACTGCAAAGGCCATAAGGCAGTTGCGGACTAGAACACGACAATAATTTCCTTGTCAAGGAAACCAAACTAAAGGTCAGTGGACCTAACGTGCTCAGAGTGCCAACACTCTAAAAAAAATCAAGAAAGAGATCAGTAACCTGTGCCACTTTTGAGTCAAAAAAGCGACACTTTTTTTTATAGAAAAAACACTCAAAATTGACATGGTGGAAGGATTTCAGTGAAGCATTTTCAGTGATACTTGCGTCACTCAGCCCAGACTCAGCATTCACTCAGCTTTTCAAACCATGTCAATTTTTGAAAATTTTTTTGATCAAAGAAATTACCATTTTCCCATAAGATTAAGTGTATTTCAGGGTGAAAAAAAATTACACCTTTATTGACATGGTGGTAAGATTTCAGTGAGGTGTCTTCAGTGAAAGCTGAGTGGCTGAGTGAAAGGCTGAAATTTCACTCAGCTTTTTCCACCATGTCAATGAGAGTGTCACTTTTTTAAGGCAGAAACAGTCACTTTTTTGCATAAAAAAGTTACACTTTTTTGCATAAAGAAAAAGTATCACTTTCTGCATAAAAAAATTACACTTTTTTTCATAAAAATGTTACACTTTCTTGCCGCGAACATCATATGCTGATGGTCTCTGATGCTGTGAACTGGATGGTTTCGCATAGCCCTTCTGAATGCTTTATAGCAAGTGCGGCAAAAACGTATATTACATTTTGGAATACACATTATTGGTCTTCGTACAAATGACTCTTCCAGTCTTGATATTTGAGAGCCTCAGACCTATCTTTGGCGCTGATTTCCCTAGTGTACTCTAAGTGACCCAAATCACTGAAATTTCGTCTAACGCTTGTAGATTTGCCACCATTTTTCATTGGCGAATATTTTCAATATGCGGTTAGTGAGCGACCATGGCAAAGGTGAGACCTCGATGAATCTATTGATGATGTACAACTGGCTACTTGCAGACTGTATACATTTTTTAAAATGTCTACAGTGGTGTTTGCGCATGTGCTCTCTGAAACAACATAAATTTTTTTGCTGAGTAATGTTTTTTTATGCACCCTGTTCATTTTAACTCGTTAAATAACCGTTCTTCCAATGACTATTCTTTCAACACCCTGTATACTCCAATCAATACTGATTGAGTCAATTTTTGCTGTCATTTTTCTTCAATCATCATTATTTTTATCTCGCTGAATACCGGGTGGCTACGGAAGTATTGCCTACGGAATATCTGTTATTGTATGAAGTAGGTTTGTGAAATTTGGAGCGTCGATATAATGACATAAGAGCTAGAATTTGAGCATATTGACATGTCAAAGTTAACTTCCGGTCTGACCGGAAGTAACATCAACTTTCTTATTTTAAATGGAAACCCTATTTTTTTTCTTTTCGCTTTATTCAGCATTCAATTCCCTTTCTAATGACATATCACAAGTTGGTATCTAACCAGAAACTAGATCAGAAAAAAATTATTATTGAAATTCACCGAGTAGGCCGTGGAAGCAAAATGAAAGCCAAAAATTGAAAAGTTGGCTATGGAAACCATACGTCACTTGATAACAGTTGCTACTACTGTGATATTTTATTTTCATTCGTCGGTGTTATAAAAAGCCGCCAAAAAAATATTGAAAAAATTGGGAAAAAACAATACTCTGTAGGTCCATAACTTAAATAGGAACATGCAACTTTTTCTTGCCTGTACTATTCAGCATAACCATTCCTTTCTAATGATATAATAGAAAGTAATTTTTTGAAATGAAATATCAAAAAATCCAATTATTATTATTCAAATAACAAAAAAACAGATTTATCGAAAATAAAACATTCAAATTGATAGGATTAAAGATAAAATAAATTCAAAACAAATGTTCGAAATGCATTCCCTCAGCGTCAATACATTTATTGACTCTGGTGATATTTTCATGTAAAACGTTTCTCAACATTTGGGGCGTGACATCTTGGAAAGCTCTACGAATTTTTACTTCTAGCTCATGTAGAGTTGTAGGCTGTGTGGAATACACCCTATTTTTAAGACGCCCCCATAGAAAAAAGTCGCACGGAGTAAGATCAGGTGACCTTGGTTTGGCTTGGCATAATTCAAGAATAGCGAGAAATTATCTTCAAAATCGCTTTCAAGAGAGACTTATAACAACCCATGGTCCAATCAGGTGGCCACCAAGGTCACCTGATCTTACTCCTTGCGACTTTTTTCTATGGGGGCATCTTAAAAATAGGGTGTATTCCACACAGCCTACAACTCTACATGAGCTAGAAGTAAAAATTCGTAGAGCTTTCCAAGATATCACGCCCCAAATGTTGAGAAACGTTTTACATGAAAATATCACCAGAGTCAATAAATGTATTGACGCTGAGGGAATGCATTTCGAACATTTGTTTTGAATTTATTTTATCTTTAATCCCATCAATTTGAATTTTTTATATTAGATAAATCTGTTTTTTTGTTATTTGAATAATAATAATTGGATTTTTTGGTATTTCATTTCAAAAAATTACTTTCTATTATATCATTAGAAAGGAATGGTTATGCTGAATAGTACAGACAAGAAAAAGTTGTATGTTCCTATTTAAGTTATGGACCTACAGAGTATTGTTTTTTTCCCAATTTCTCCAATATTGTTTTGGCGGCTTTTTATAACGCCGACGAATGAAAATAAAATATCACAGTAGTATCAACTGTTATCAAGTGATGTATGGTTTCCATAGCCAACTTTTCAACTTTTGGCTTTCATTTTGCTTCCACGGCCTACTCGGTGAATTTCAATAATAATTTTTTTCTGATCTAGTTTCTGGTTAGATACCAACTTGTGATATGTCATTAGAAAGGGAATTGAATGCTGAATAAAGCGAAAAGAAAAAAAAATAGGGTTTCCATCTAAAATAAGAAAGTTGATGTTACTTCCGGTCAGACCGGAAGTTAACTTCGACTTGTCAATATACTCAAATTCTAGCTCTTATGTCATAATATCGACGCTTCAAATTTCGCAAACCTACTTCATACAATAACTGAAATATTCCGTAGGCAATACTTCCGTAGCCACCCGGTATGTTGACAAGCCCGCTTCACTGAATTCGACATGCAGCCGCCATGTTTTTTCCCTCATGATTACTTTTTTGATACATCCTGTACATTCCAACTCGCTAAATATCCGCTCTGTGTTGGCGTGGTATCTGCATATTTTTTCTTTCTTATTTTTACCCTTCAATACACTCTGTATACATTGAATACCTGTTTCGTCAATTATTGCTGCCATGTTTTATATATATTTTCCGATTTTTTCAATCATCATTATTATTATCTCACTTTATATGTTAGCTCACTTGGTATACTGAATTCGATGACTATTCTTTGATACACTCTGTATACTCCACTGAAAACCCATTGCATCTATTATCGCTGTAATGATTTTTTGAGTCGGTGATGTCATTCTCATGAACTCGCTCACTTGTTTGAATGAAAACGATATGATTAATTCGATCTTCCCGCCAATTGCAAGTATGCGTCAAATGTCTTAACCCTACTACGCTATGGGACCATTTTGGTGTATTTGAAATAACACTTCACTGAAAAATATGTCAAGTCATCTTGATACTGTCTTCAGCATTTTGAACTTATTCGTTTCGTTGGTGATGTCGTTCTCACGAACTTGCTCACTTTTCTGTACACAAGACTTGTTTGATTGAAACTGATCTGATTATTTCGATCTTCCCAAGTAGATATTGGGCGGATATGGATCGATTGGGGTCAAAGGTCAGTTTCAAAGATATCGCCGCGCGTGCTCAAGGTGGGCGAAGTCGACGAGTAGTTTATCTCATTGTGGTAGATAAGAGTTTGTTATTCGAGCGTAGATTTAAAATAAAAATAATAGTAATGACGTATGAAAATATTCGTCGCAGAAATATGTGATAATAATAATGATGTTTGAGAAAATGGTAAACATTGCAGGCTAACGGGAGACGTATACAGGGTGTCTCAAAGCACTCATGAATTAAGAGAAAGAACAACCGACATCACTTAAGAGAAAAAAAATGGCGTCCGCTTGTCAAATGCTCTACCGGGTGTACCAACATATGATTTAAGCAAAAAATCATAGCAGCCTCTGTCATTTGTTAAAGATAACACGCGTCATTGGAGGTATAGGGGATTAAAAATGTTTGGCGGGCTTAATGGGAGTGTGACTTTTTAACGTGCGATTACAATGAGAGGGGTATGCAGGATGTGTCAAAACACATTTTTGAGAAAAAAGAAACAGCAGATCGGCTCAAAAATGCATCATTTAGCGTGAAAATATGTCGGTTTGAGTGGAGTGTGGCGTTTTAATGTGCGATTCCGATGAGGGGCTTATACAGGGTGTGTCAGAACAATAAATTTGGTGAGTTAAAATATGGTCTTTTCAAAAACTGTATCGCATATTGATAAATTACTTGATGTGATCAAGCAAAATTATTCAATTTGATAAGCAGACATATTAGAAAATGAGAGTTGACAATGAAAAAAATTAAATTTTGGTGGGAGAAAAAAAGAAAAAATTCAGTAAAATTGGGGAATTGAAGCGTGTTAGATGCATAATAAACGTTATGGAAAATGATCGGTATATTGGATCGGGGTTGAAACGAAGCAGTAGAGTTAAATAGGAAAATGTTGATGCAATTTTCCATCATAGAGGACGTGTGTAATCATAAATTTGGCGCACAAAGTGCGAACATTTTTGAGTGATGTATATTTTATTTTTAAATCGAGAATTTACAAAATTTCGAAGCAGATGCAATGCCTAGTGAACATGACTGAATGTTTTTTCAAATGGCGAAACGCGGAAATGGGTTATTGTGGTTGCATTTTTACATATTTCAGCGTTTTCAAATTTCAGTTGTTTTTTCGAACGCGAAAACGGGTATTTTGAGCAATTTTGAAATGTCAAATCTCCATAAGAAATACATGTAAACATACAGTTTTTTCGGTTTAATTTTGAGTTGTTTTTTAGAACGCGATAACGTTTATTGTAGCTGCATTTTTGCGTGTTCAGCTTTTCAAATTTCAGTTATTTTTTGGAACGCGAAAAACGTCTATTTTGATCACATTTTTGCAGGGAATCGCCGCCACAGTAGATTTCGTTTAGTGTCAGTTTGACTCTGTATCTTTTTTGGTATTCAAAAAAACATGGCGGCTGCCCGTTAGATTTAGTATACCAGGTGTACCAACATATCATTATCATTTAAGAGAAAAAAACATGGTGTGTGCTCGTCGAATTTAGTATACCAGGAGTATCAATATATCATTTGTGAGAGAAAAAACCGGCGGCTGCTCGCTAGATATAGTATAACAGGTGTACCAACATTTAAGGAAAATAACATGGTGGGTGCTTGTCGAATTTAGTATTGTAGGATATATTGAAGTATATCGTCAAAAAAATATGAGGAGAAGAAATCAACCACTGATGGATTCTTTTTTGGTATTCATTATCAGGTGGGTGGGGATGGTTAGGCAACTTTATTTATTTTTTCTCTACATAAGACTTGTTGTATTGAAACCGATCCAAGTAATTTCCGCCCATTGCAAGTATGCGTTCAGTAATTTCTTCAAGACTGTCTGAATCCAAATTCTCCAGACAAAAGCAATATATTTTGACACCTCAATCATTGTTCTAAGTCTTTCCGTTAAAAAGTTATAGTCTAAATACATTCATTGGCCAAGCAGTCGAGATAATATAAGATGCAAAGTATTATATGAGACCTAGAGGCACAATTGGTGTAGTTAAATTCCTTATCGCATTATAATCTTGAGGAGTTTCAGATCTGAGTGCGATAAGGAAAATTTTTATACTTTCGTAAACAATTTTCTTTGGAGAATATTGAATAGATGTTTTTTATTCGACCAAAAGTGTTTTCATCATCAATGAAGCTGTATATGTGTGTTTTACAAGGGAATTATCACGGATGTCTATATTGGGGAGTTCAAAAAGAGTCATTCATATCAATAGTATATTATAGGAAACAGCATGAAATTTTAGGCAGATACTGCTTGACAAAAATAAATGGAAACTCTTGAAAAAATACAGACGCATAGTATAGAGTGATATCCCGGTTGATGAAAATAAAAATATTATATTCTTAATTGCAATAGTAACTAATTTATATGGTTGACTGCGCGAATAGAAAGCCCTTCAACATGAAGCTAGAGTCAAAAAATATTTAAATAGTCATAGAATGTTTTCCTTTTAGGCTATATAATGGAAAAAAACAATGATGCCCTTTCAACACATAGAATGAAGTGTCAGCTCCATATTAGCCTGCGAGTATTGATATTGATTGAAATATGATTTAAATAAAAATTATAAAAATTGATTTTTGGTTCATTTTTCACGGCGATAAATAGCAGAAATATACCTAGTTATCGGTTATCAAAAACCGCGGAGACCTGAAGTTCCATTATTATGTTGGAATTATCAAAACCACAGAGTAACATTGCATACATCAGAATTGTTGTATATTTGAGAAGATTGTGAAACGTTCTTTTCTTATCACCGCAGGCGTTATGAAAACACGGTATTAGACCGGTGAGCTTCATTTCGTCAACGCCTGAAAAACAGTTACTTCATTTTTGTGTGTTTATAATATAGCGTATTGTTTTCACCAATCTTCTGAAAACTAGGTAACTTTCATTTTATATTAATTGAAGTGCTTGAGTGAATCAATCTGGTTTATTCAGAAACAATTTAAGACATATTGGCGATTAGAGTGTAAATAATTTCAGAAATTATGAAGTTTCTTATTCAATACATAAATTCACGGGGTGATTTATATATAAAATTGAGCTGTAGGAGTAATATATTTTGTTCGTTGAGGTCGGGAATACGTTTTTTGTATAGGATTAAGATCGGGTATGTAGTTTTCAAAATAACTTCAGCTATTGACGAACAATGGCAGACTCTTCCAACACAAAACCGCGCCAGAGATAAGTGAGTTTTATTTAATCATTGCAAGTCATGACGACAATTGTGATAATTTGTTAAATAATACTTCTCATGTCGACACTCGGGATGGATTTCAAAGGGCAAGCAACTCATATTTTCTTTAGTATCCAAAAGGGGCGTCAAGTAATTATATGAAATATGTTTCAAATTATGAAGTGTACGAAAAAAAAATATGAAAATCATGTGTTATAGTCTAAGAGCCCGTGAACCCCAACCATAAGTATCAGACACGATCGTTCTTTCTTGCTTTGAGCTCACATTTTGTTCCCTGCATATATCATTTCTACTATGATTTACTCCAACATATCTATATATGCATAACAATCACATACTGTACCATACATAGCCAAACTGCGTTAAGCGTAAACGTCACATACTGCACTATACCGAACCATACTGCGCAAAGCGTAAACGTCACATGCTGCACCATACCGAACCATACGACGATTTTCGAGCGGAATCACAGCGTTTTCGCAATTGCAGTGCGAAAGGCGTCGTATGGTATGGTTTACGCTTTGCGCAGTATGGTTCGGTACGGTGCAGTATATGGAGTTTACACGCAGTATGGCTATGTATGGTACAGTATGTGACGGTTATGCAAATGAAGATATGTTGGAGTATGCATAGTAGAAAAGATATATGCAGGGAACAAAAGGTGAGCTCAAAGCAAGAAAGAACGATCGAGTCTGATACTTATGGGCTCCGTTTTGAGGATGGATATATTATTGGCAACACTCCAGTACAATATGAGAACGATAAACGAGGTGTACAAAACAGGCATTTTAATTTTATGCCTGGATTACTGCAACTGATATTGAAAAGAATTCACCAAAATTATACAGCCAAAGACTTGGGTGTTTACAAAAATATTTTAATGTTAACCAATGCTCACAAACAAAGATTCAAATGAGATGAACCGGTGAACGCTTACAGCTCATGGAAATATCAAAATATTATATATAAAACGAACAAAGTTCGATACTGTATATAGGAGAATTCAATTCTAGGAAACAGATATTTCGTAAAACCGAAAAGTGCCTGTCTCTCCACACAATTCCACAAAGTGGATATTGAGGCAAATATCTGACAGAAAGCAACTACTTCCCCCTACGGATTTGAATTATATATGTCTTCTATTTGTGCAACGTTCCTTACGGACACATAATTGCAAGTGCTACTTGTTATAAAGCCATTGAATATTAATCATTCATTTTTGTTGAAAATAACCACCTGCATACATGCAAGTTTCGAGGATATTTTTCTCTCATCAGTGCAAGGATAGGTCAGACGACCATGTAGTCATCTTGTTCCATAAATATGAATGATAATATTCAATAGCCTTATAGTATCCGTCTACGAATGGATCTGCGACTCACTATAAAGCAATTCGCAGCGCCATCCGCCAACAGATCAAGTATATTATTATTATAAAATAATATATATATATTAATATTATATCCTTGCTGTTTCTACCTAAAAGAAGGAATTATCAGTGGTTATCCTCAGCTGATGAACATATTGAGCATCATATTAGGAACGCTAATATTCAAATACCCAGCTATACAGATAATGATATCGCGATGAAGCAACAAATAGGAAATTTTATAGCAGACGATTGAAAAGAAATGAATGAAATAATTTTGACGCGTAGATACATGGAGGTCCTCTTCAATTCAATAGATATTAAATATCGTTTAAGAAATATTTGTTTTATTTCTATACGAATTTAATGTGTCTACAAAATCTCAACGCGCCGTTCAACGACGTGGTTATAATCAACATGCGCAGTTTGAGCTTCGTCACATCTCGTTCAAACCAAATATTTCAGAATATTCTTCGAACATGCGCAGTTGTAATTTGGAAAATCGTAGTTGAATTTATCAAATAATGTTGGTTCAGAATGAAAAATAGAGTGATTTTAAACAGTGTAGCAAATATCGACTACCATGACATTTCATCAAATGATGCAAAAAAATTAATTTCAGTCAGAAGACCAAAAATATATATGAATGGAATAAACAAGCAACCGTGGATTTTGGGAAATTTCTAATGTTGCATAATTTTGGACCACGGCGGTCTATGCCAAGGTAAAACGTAAATGGAATTTTGGGTCACCGGCAAAAGTCGGTGATTTAAACTTGAACAAACTGGAATTTTCAACACGGTAATAATCATTTAAATGGGACTGCAAGATCCATTCATTTGAAGGTACCGACGTTCCATCGATTTTTGGCCCCACAATCAACAGGACGTGTGATAAGACGCTGCAATCGGAAATACGTCACATATATTTAAAAATGTTATTTCAAGTCTGTGGTATGCCCCAAAGATCCATTACATAGAAAATTCTTCTTTCTAGCTTAAATGAAAATTTAAGACGTAAACTCAAACTTCTTATGGTGTTGGTTCGATAAAAAAAATGAAAAACTCAATCATTACAACCATTAAAGATCATTTAATTATTTGAATACACTTATTGACATTTGTAATGGTAGAATTAGAGAAACTGAAATAAGGTACAGAAAAAGGCCAGGTGTACACGGCTGTCAATAATGGTTGATTTTGAGACGTCATGTATTAATGACAAGTTGTGTATTATAATAATCATAATATAATAATAATACTCCCTCATAAACAGTCATAGAGTGTACCCAAAGGCGTAACCTGTGCAAATAGGGAACGACGATTATTATTATTTGCCATGGCGCACCGGGGTGACATTTCAAAATTGCTCAAAATACACGTTTTTGCGTTCAAAAAAACAACTGAAATTTGAAACGCTAAAACACGCAAAAATGCGACTAAAATAGACGTTTTGTAAGGTTAGTTCAGTAGTTCGTTCTGCTTTGATCAAACTGACTATCTGTCACTCTGCCTGTCTGCCAATCTGTCTGTCTCCTATCTCCTACCACCGAAAAAGAAACAGAGTCAAACTGGCACATATTGGGTATCGCACGTTAAAAATGACGGACCCCATCAGTGGTTAATTTCTTCTCCTCATATTTTTTGATGATATACTTCAATATGTCCTACAATACTAAATTCGACAAGCACCCACCATGTTATTTTCTCTTAAATCATATGTTGGTACACCTGTTATACTAAATCTAACGAGCAGCCGCCAGTTTTTTTCTCTCATAAGTGATATATTGATACACCTGGTATACTAAATTCGACGAGCACCCACCATGTTTTTTTTCTCTTAAATGATAATGATATGTTGGTACACCTGGTATACTAAATCTAACGGGTAGCCGCCATGTTTTTTTAATACCAAAAAAGATACAGAGTCAAACTGACACGAAACGAAACGTACTGCGGCGGAGATTCCCTGCAAGAATGTTATCAAAATAGACGTTTTTCGCGTTCCAAATAACAATTAAAATTTAAAACGCTCAAACACGCAAAAATGCAGCCACAATAAACGTTTTCGCGTTCTAAAAAACAACCCAAAATTAAACCGAAAAAACTGTATGTTTACAAGTATTTCTTATGGAGATTTGACATTTCAAAATTGCTTAAAATACACGTTTTGTATCAAAAATGTACGTGTTTTTGTATTTTCTTCATACACGTGTTTGAAGATATTCGATTTGTTTCGTTTTCGGTGCTTAACTCAGGTATATTTATACGAAGCGATTGGCCAATCGAGGCGCTCGCGCCAGCCAATCACAGAACAGATCGGGTAGTCGTTCGAGCATAAATATAGCGAGTTCAGAATTTTCTTCCATACTCCAGGGAGAAAACGGTAACTAGAAAATGTGCTTTTACGGGTAACTGGGGTCTACTGGAATTTTGTAACCGTTGTTTTTGACCGTTAGGAAAAAACGCGGGAGATTTTAGGTATAAATATGAGAAAGGGCATAGATTCGAAGTTCAGTAAGCTTGTTTAGAAGAGTCACAGTACTTTTCTGGTGAGAAACAAAGTAAATAGCCAACTGCATCGGGTGTATCAGTTAGGTTTTAGAAAGCGGTTTCTTTGGAAACATAATTCAGGCGGTTTCTTCGGAAACAAATCGAAGCGAGTTAGGGAAATTTACACAGTCAAATCTCGACTGGCTTTTAGCGAGAAATTGAAGGCATTTTGTTTGGGATGATTTGGTTTGGTCAGAGGTCTCGGTGAAACAAAGTGTTTCCATTCGCGACCACTGAAAAAGTGCTCCAGGTGAAGGAAGTGGAATTCTGCGTATTTTTCAATACAGTTTTCTGCAGTATGAGAGTTTATCTCGTTGGATCTTCGAAGAAAACCAACATTATGTCTTTGCGTGTATACCGGGAGTATACAAAAAAAAGTGAAGGTACTGGTAGAATAAATACCAGGGCAGTGCAGTCTACGAACTTATTTTAATATAAAAGAGGGTATTAGGGGCACTGGACTGATTCTGGTATCCGACGCAGATATTTAATTAATATTCGAAGTGGGGAAATTGAATTGTGGACGTTTTTTGGGAAAGTTTTTGCTCATTGGAGCTACACAGAAGCAAGAAGATAAGGCAAAAAATTGCTTCAAGAGCATGAACAGTTAGGTAATTTTTGGCAGACCTGGAGGTTTATCTTCGCCGAAGATAAGTCGCGATTGAACCCAAATTCCCAGCGTTGGATGTGATGAGAAACAAGCCCACGGTGAGTTGTTAAAAAGAACTTGTTCTCTGGGCAGATCCTCGAGGATTTCTACAAATCCAGCTCATTAGCGATTAACTCCTGACCTGTCAAGACATCATTAGATATGGTTGTGCTATATCGAGCTCACTGTCTGTGATTCCCCTGAGGTTTAGATTATTTGCGCTTTTTTTACTCATCCTGCGGCCGCTCCCTTGTCCTTGAAAGTGCAAAAAGAAATGTCCTGTGGGATCTGTTAAGAATACACTTCCTTGACTACCCGTAATAGGCAATAGCAAGAGTAGTGTTAGACACCGTGATCCTTTCCTTCCAATTTATTTTGTGATCGACAGATAGGAAACAACTAGAAGCATGGCATTATCGAAGGGGGAGTGCTAGAGGATATTTCATAATATCCCATGCAATCCACACCAGATCAACCGAGAAACGTCAAGAACCGTTCGTCGGATGGTAGATTCATTGAACACCAAGTATAGCTGCTCGCCTGGAACTGCTACCACTATCCCCGATAAAAGTTTTGAGCCACATCGGCTCTATCAGAGAATCGAGAGATTCTCGAACCGTGGCGTGGGCCAATGAGGGCCAAAGAAGTGTCAGTCCGAGAAGCGAGAGTTCCACTAGCACTCGCGAGTTTAATACCCATTACCAATACAGAGACAATCTAGAATATTTCTACGAGAGATCGAGTCAAGTTGGCAGTGTCAGGAAATTCAGCTCAATAGATAGGTTGCTCGAAGATGTGCCGAGAGCATGGTGGTAACAGGTCAATGACGTACATGAAAAAATCATTTTACTGGAACCCTTCACGAGATACCAGTTGGCTTGCTCACCTTTCGTTCTCAGACCGTAATCTACCATCCATCTAGCTTCGCCCTCTGCTGAGGGAACCCACCCCATCTCCACACTCCAAAAATTAGCCATTGAGAATTTAGTTACTTTGTTTAATTTAATTTTTTGTTTTGTTTTTTGTTTTCTTTGTATCCTCAATATTATCAATTGGTTTTGTGTGAGTACGTGCGTGTTGTCCATCCAAGAGGGTCCATTTGTCTTCTGCGTTCTATATGAGAGTGAACCTAGTTGTCATCACCATCATCCAGGATCATTTCTTCTCCTCAGTTGTTTATGTGTGCTATTCGTGTTTTTTGTTAGTGTGATTCTATTTCTAATTGTGAGTTGATATGTTATGTTCAGAGTGTGTAGTGTGTCTCTTAGTTGTTGTCCCTCAGAACGAGGCGTTGGTAATATCCTTGCATGTTGCTATGACCTGTTACTAACTGGGTAGTTTTCTACGATAGGTTTATGCGTGTTCTCTGTACAGTTGAAAGTATTTAGTTGGTGGTTCTTCCGGTTTTCGCCTGTTCCCAGAATATCTGTCATCTTTCTGTGTTTTGTTTTGGTTTCATTATCTTTGGTCCTTTTTTATCTGGGTGTACAGTGTTTATTTTTTCGTTGTTCATTTGTGTTTTGGCGATGTCTTATTCTGGTGTTTGTTCTGTTTGTGTGTTCGCTGGTTATCTTTTCATTTCAGTCTTTTTTTATCCTGTATTTGTTTTTGTATTTGCGTTACCATCTTATTTGTGCTGTTTCTGTTGTTTATCATCACGATGGCTCTTTGCGAGTCTGTTACGATTTTCGCATTTCCGTCATTATGTAATAAACCGTGGTCATTTGCCCCCGGACTAATATTTTCAGTCGGCTTAGGCGAGATAATTACATACTAATCCGTTGTACTCTTCGTAGCATATCGAAGCATTTAATTAAGTAATCTCCGTTCTGAACAATCGGTGTTGATAACTACAACGCCAGACTTTTGTTTAGGCTAAGGGACACCTGAACCTGAACCTGATAGAAAGGAAAGACCGCGTGGGCAGTCTGAGAACCCGACTTATGTCTCAAGAAAAATTGGCAAGGTAAACGATTTTCGGTGGCCATGATTATATGGGAAGGGACTAAATGAAAAATAGTGATAGAAAGGTGATAAATCAGGGTTTTGACGAATATCTGCACACAGGAAACCAATGCTGGGGCGTGCCCAATGGTTGGATCCGGGGGAAGTGATTTTTGGGTGACTTCTGGAAGAGACTCGAAAAGAAGGAGTCGAAGATAGTGACATTTTTGTTTATGTGGAAAAAATCTTTTCATTGTTGTCCGGTGGTTTGATAAAAGTCAATCTGAATTTCGTGACGGAACGAACGCCGCTTTGAACGAACTGATTTGGCCGATTATTACGCTAAAAGCGGAAAGATACGCAAAATACGAGGCAGGCTACCTATAAGTAAGTGCAGACGAATTGAGTCGTTTATCAGACTTGGGAATAACGCCACACACGTAAGAAAACTGTTTCTGTGTAATAATCATTTTAATATTTTTTTATCCCTGATTCGGAAAAGTTGCTATAGTGTGTTTTATATATAATTGTGAAAAAGTAAACATAGTCGACTTTTCTAGACCAAACCGACCGTACGGGAAAAACCTTGTAATGATCCTTCAGTCGTGCACACTGACAATTCTTCCCGATGTTTGTCTCTTCGACTTCTACGAAAGACTCCAAATCCCAGACCCGGAAGTCCCCCACCACTCACGAAGTTCAACACATGACACTTTGATCAGTGTTATCAACGGACCTCTTTCGAACCACTAATAGGAAGGTGCGTTTTCTTTACGAAAACCAAGACCTAGCTGAACCCAAGTCTATAACCACAAGGCAAATAAAACAACACCAAATACAATACTACCACAATCTGAGCACATCTACTTCCAATCATAGACAAACATTTTTCAAAATAAATCGCATCCGTTGGCCTGAATGCCAGCAAAACAGTTTTACGGAACCCCCTACCGATTCCGTCTCATCTCAGTTGGTCAACCTGAATAGAACCCAGATCGCGCTATATGCAAATTAGTTGATAGTAGGAGATACGTTGGGGGTGAACAGGGCAGTGAGGCAATAACTAAATTTGTCGAGTGAATATTTTGACACGTTACAACACCCCCCTAACCTGAAGAAAATTTACTCCGGTAAATTTTCACCGGCGCTAGCCGACTTGAGATCCTTTATACTCCATACTCCCTCGTCTCTGCCTCTTTCATCTACCAGGCATACATCCATGGAGACACTCTACGCTTGACAGAAAAAGGACTTACCCATCGGGGAGCTTATTTCTTGGAAAAATAATTCGTTGCATCCGAAAGCTCGAAATTCCTTCGCCAAACTAGTTGGTGCGGAACAAACTCTTCGTGACGACGACGGAGATTATATCTCCTCTCAGTGTTCTGGGAAGCCTTGTCCAAGCGCTTCCTAACATCCTCAAACACGTTTTGCAACAACTTTGTTCTACTTTCCAAAAACTCAGACGGTTGGTCTCCGTCCTCAAAACTTCTAAGTACCTTTTTTCGAACAAATTCCTGACCATCGGTAATCATGTTCTCACCAAAATTGATGAAGTATGGGTTTTGCTTTATCGTCTCATGATAAGCCGTTTTAGTAGCACAAGCCAGTACAGCCAAATTCTCATCTCATTTCCGGTGGTTGTCAGAGACATAAGCCGCTACCATTGTCTTTAGCGTCCGATTATACCGCTCAGATGGATTAGCCTGAGGATGCATTATATCGAACCCTCACTCCATGGTCTTTCATCAGTTTGGAAAACTGTTTACCGTTGTCACAAAGCAGTAACCTTGGTACTCCAAACATAAGGAAAACATCCTCTTCAATCACTTTTGTCACATGAGGAGCCTTGGAAGACCTAAGCGGAACCACTTACGGAAACTTACTGAACGTATCCAAGACTACTAAGATAAAACGATAGCCCTTATTTGATCGGGGAAAAGGTCCCATAAAATCGGTACCAAAAACTTCCCAAGGCTAAGTAGTGCGGGGTTATGCTGTCATTAACCCTTTTGGGGGTTCTTGCTCTATCTTGTGAGCAGTATAGGCTATACAATTCCTTACATATTGGGCGACATCAGCCAGAAGTACCTCTCACTAATCCTCTCATATGTCTTCAAAACGCCGATATGACCTGCCAAAGGATTGTCATGATATTTCTCTAACAATTTCTTACGGTCCCCTTTCGGAACAACTTCTTTCCACTCCTCCTCTGCTTCACCTAATAGAACATTATTCCCACTAATATGCTTAAATAACCTTCCATCAATAAGTCGCCACTGTAAAAACTTTAATTGTTTGGAGATAATACCTCTACAAATTTTATCATACCAACAATCGTTGGTTTGGATTGGGACAGTTTCAATGGTATCTACGACTGGGACAGAACCAGACAACAGATCAGGGACAACGTGATCTCTACCCTTTCGATGATGATTTTAAAATCGAAATGCTGCATCCTCACGGACCAACGGGCAAGCCTACCGGTGGGATCCTTAAGATTCTGAAGCCAGACCAATGACGCATGATTTGTCACTACCGTGAACGGAATTCCCTCCAAATATGGACGCAGCTTCTCAATGGACCCGAGTACAGCTAAACATTCCCGTTCCGTCGTCGAAAAATTCCGTTCCTGCCGGCTCAAAGACCTACTCAAATAACTAATAACTCGATCGTCTTCAGGAGTATCCTGCAACAGTACTGCGCCAATTCCCAATCCATTGGAATCACATTGAACTACAAACGGTAAATTGTAATCAGGACAATTCAGCACAGGTGCCAGAAATTCCTTAATTTTCCCAAAGGAATCCTCACACCCCGGTGTCCACACAAATTTCCTACCTTTCTTCACTAACGAAGTAATCGGTGAAATCAACGTAGCAAAATTGGGTATGAATCTACGATACCAAGCAAACGTTCCAATGAAACTTCGTACTTCTTTCACATTCTTTGGGGAAGGGATAATCAACATAGTCTTAACCTTATCAGGGTCGACATGTACACCGTTTCTATTTACCACATGACCTAAGTATTTTAATTTTGATCTACAAAATTGACATATTTTTCCCAACTGACAGTCCTCAACCGTTTGAAAACCTCATCGAGAATTTTCATGTGTTCTTCGAAAGAGTCAGCAATCACCACTATATCATCCAAGTTAGTGAAAACATTTGGTTCAAGCTCCGGACCTAGGACCTGATCGATAAGATGCTGCCACATTGCTGGGCTATTGTGCAATCCAAACGAAAGTCTACAGAACTGGAAGAGTCCTCTACCAGGTACAGTGAAAGCCGTGGAAGGTCGTGATGACTCAGCAACAGGTACTTGCCAATACGCAGACTTAATGTCCAGAGTCGATAAATGATGAGCGTTCTTCAATTTATCCAGAATACTAGAGATATAGGTAACTATCCCTTTCTGTCACAGCGTTCAACTTTCGAAAGTCAACATAGAATCTGAACGAATTGTCCTTCTTCCAAACAATCAATATCGGCGAAGACCAAGGACTACTAGACCTTTCGATAACTCCCAAAGACAACATCTCGTCTAATTCTTTATCAATGTGGGCTTGCATTACTGGCGTCACCGGATAATATCTCTGTTTGATGGGTGCGGTTGCACAGTTTATAGTATGCTCAGCGACAGTAGTACATCCCAACGAAGAACCCATGAGTTTCCTATTCCTCGTGATTACAGCTTCTAGCTGCACCTTCTGTAGATCTGTCAGCACAGTCTGACTCTGAAGATGGTCAACAGTTCCAATCATTGCGGGTAACTCAGAAAAATGCCATTCGTTATGCCTCAAATCGGGGACAATTCCCAAACTCACCGGAAATCTGATCCTAAGATAAGCATGTGAGGTACCTCAGGAACAACTAACACGGATTAAACTCTCAAACGATCTCGAATAACAAAAGGTACCATACATTCTCCTAACACATCACAAGTTTGACCACTAGTGACGCGACAGACTTCTTCGAAGTATCAAACACTAAGCCTAAGTTCTTAAGCACCTGGGCACCACAACTAACAACGATAGTTCGAGATGCACCCGAATCTAACAAACCTAACACCTCAGTACCTAAAATCCTAACTTTCAAATACGGTCTTTCATCATTTACAGATGATCTAAAATAAAATCGAGTATCTATTGAACTTTGGTCGGGCACTCTTCAGCAACATTTCTTCGACCACTTAAGTGCGCTGTCTGCCGTTTCCCTGCTAATTACAATCAGGACAGTTCCTAGTTGTATAACCTTCCTTATTACACTTGAAACAATGAGGACTTTTAGGAGCCAAACAACCAATCGCCCTATGGCCGGGTTGCTTACACCTATAACAAAGCGAGCTCTGATTTCAGTTACCATTGCCGAAGGGACGGTTTCTCGAGTTTGTCTGACCAGCATGTCTATTGTCAGGATTGCGTTGCCAGGAATTCTCCACCCTGTCGGAAGACGAAGTAGAAGCTACCATGCTCCTATTCTCCACACTATAAACCTCAATGTATGCTAAGTCCTTTTCCAGAACATTCGCTCTCCTAACATTAGGTTCCACATAGTTCCGAATCCTATCACGTCTCTCTTCCATACGACGGAAAACAACTCTAAGATCCTTTAAACTAGTTGTTAAGGGATCACGTAACCTATCCTGATAAAACGGATGCAAATTCTTCAAAATGATCATCATCTTAGTCTCCTCAGAAATCGAGATTCTCAGTCTGTTGAAGTAACTATTCATGATAGCTAAATAAACGCCAATCGATTCTGAAGGATGTTGAGTTCTATGACGAAGTTCCTAAAAGAGTGCTTTTCAATGATGAGCAGACAGATATTCCCTTCTGAATTTTTCTACCATCTCACGCCAATTGAAAACTCTAACACGAACATCCTTATAGAATTGATAAGCCTTTTCTGAAAATAAATCGATAACGGACTCTAATAAAACATCTTCGGGAACATGGCGAGCAATTCTAAGTTCACCAACCATTTCTAAAATTGCGGAAACAGATATAGACCTAGGGGAACCTGTAAATTTTTCAATACCCCACTTGTAGGCTGGTATTATTTGCGGTGAGTGAACAGCTGCAGCAGTAGTCTTAGCAACACCTACACGGACAGGGAAGTCCGACTGAAGAAATAATTGTCCGGTTTCACCAAAATATTTCAAGACCAATATTCTTCCTAACGTTATCAAGTTCTAACGTTCTTCCAGAAGTCCAAGAATAATTTCAAAATTTTCTACAATCTTCAAGCTTCCCCGTTCTCTTCAAAGTTAGTCCAGAATCCAAAAAAAATATTCACTAATATACACAATATCTATATTTAACATAACAAAACACCTCGTATATACACTAAAATATGCTATGTCCAATAATCTTAACAATTGTCATGCCAAAACAACCACGAAACACAAGCAACAACAACACTTTAAAGCAACAATAATTTCAGAAGTACAAATGCAAAAAATAGTACTGGGTGTCAAACACAAGTCTCACATATTGTGACCTATCTCGTATTACTGATCACTGGACCTACACATTGTGCGCCATTTTGTAATGATCATTTTCGTTACACCAAATATAATTGACTTATAACTCAGTAATATGTCCCCAACTGGTTCACTACAAAGGTTTGTCTCGGGAATCGACGCTCAAAATCCCTGCATGTTCGCGGCTACGCTTGAAGTGGAGATGGTCGTGGGTAAAACTACAGGTGAGCGTTTGGGTGACTAACAGAAACGAATTCACCTTAGCTGTAAAAAAATAAGTGTGGGCACCACCTATTTTCCTTCCATAGCAGGTTCGATACTAGCTTCTTCCCAAAAAAAAATAGGAAATCGGAAAAATGGAAAAGCCAATTCCCAAAAGAATAACCCTGTATATTTAAATAAAATTTTCAAATGGATACTCAGTTAAGGTAATATCATAGAAATGAATATCAATAGTTGATGTTGCGCCAAATCGTATCTTTACACCAAGATGTTACGTCTAAGTAAAATTATAAAGGGAAAAAAATATAGTGTATGTAGGGCAATTATGAAACAAAACGGTTGTTATTCTTTTCAGTGTCTGATGTTAAACTGAATATATAAACCATCCTAATGTACAATAGAAAGAGTACTGCAGGGGAATTATACCGCACGGAAAGTTATACCTTTTAAAGTCACCGAATTATGAGCGAACGACGGCGAATGGATCCATTCGCAGTGGTTACCCTATGCAAACTTGTGCGCAGCTAACGCGTTCTTTGCTTTCCGCAGATATTCAATAAATAAATCGTTATACCTGAATATCAGTTGCTTTTTCGAAAAATAAAATAGTATTCTATCGTATTTAACCCTTCTCAAAAATATATATAGACTAATAAATAACAAATGTTGAATATTTCACGTTTTCATTCACTTATCTGAACCAGATGGACTTGTGATTCTAACGGGAAGTCTGGAATAGGAATCGTTGGATCTTGGGCTCTTCAAGAGACGTCTAGTGGCAGAGCCTTGGATCTGAAGTCTCCCAAAGCAAAACTCCGACTACTACCAGCATAAACGGCTTTTAGAAACGTGTCCAGACCCTCCAACTAGAACTCCAAAATACGGCCTCCAAGAAGAATAAAGGCCTCCTAAAAGATACACCTCCAGCAAGTATACGCCTCCAGAGAGAACCATAAGAGATAACATACCAGTATTACACTCACGTATACTTTGTCCACAAAAGAGTCCCATTTACCCCCCTTCCAACATGATTGTGACTTTTCGATTTTCATGATTAAAAATCCATATCAAGCGAATAAGATTAAAATACTGTGAAATGACTCGAAACAACCGAATAAAAATTTTTGAGTTACTGAAATTGAATTGAATTTCTTGAATAAAAATATAAACGAACTCCTACTGTTCGCGACATAGAGAAATAGCGTGACGGCGAGGTCAAGTGCCGGCATCATAAAAAATACATTTAACACAAAAACACGAGAAAACATATATGAGCTTAGTTTACCTTACAACAAGGTTCCTCACAAATATCCCAGAAGTAATAGAACGGTGAAGAAGTGTTTCAGGTGCCTGATCCCTCGATTGGGTGTCGAGTGTGCGAGCTCCCAAAACTCCAAATCGATAACGATATCTTCAAAAATCACAGCGCCTCACTCAAACTACAATACGGCAATATACCCAAATGATCCCTAACACAGGATCACTTAAAAA
This sequence comes from Chrysolina americana, assembly GCA_958502065.1. Lineage (NCBI taxonomy): Eukaryota > Metazoa > Arthropoda > Insecta > Coleoptera > Chrysomelidae > Chrysolina > Chrysolina americana. The sequence goes on from OY293415.1 coordinate 54,400,444, forward strand.
CCAGTAGATTCTTTTTGGATACAGAATATTGCGTAACGACTTCAGTCGTGCACACCGATGTTTGTCTCTTCGACTTCTACGAAAGACTCCAACTCCTAGACCCGGAACCAGAAGTCCCCCACCACTCACGAAGTTCAACACATGACACTTTTGAGCAGTGTAACCAACGGACCTCTTTCGAACCACCAATAGGAAGCTGCGTTTTCTTTACGAAAACCAAGACTTTCCAAAATAAATCGCATCCGTTGGCCTGAATGACAGCAAAACAATTTTACGGAACCCCCTACCGATTCCGTCTCATCTCAGTTGGTCAACCAGAATAGAACTCAGATTGCGCTATATGAAAATTAGTTGATAGTAGGAGATACGTTGGGGGTGAGCAGGGCAATGAGGCAATAACTAAATTTGTCGAGCGAATATTTTGACATGTTGCACCCTTTTCATTGTATTTTAGTAGGAAACTTGGCTTCAAGAGGTAGGAAGTAGACTTATTGATTTTGATATCCCGACACCCCTTGAGTTGCTAGAATAACATTAAATACCTCCCTCTGAGTAGTTTTAATTTAGTTTTTTTTTGTTTATACACGGAGAACGCTCGAATTGTCGAGGCCCTTTCAGTTTTTGTCTAAACAAAATTTATTTTAATTCAATATCGGTCTTGTTTAAAGGTTGTGTATAATTTTATATCCCTCAACCCAAGAAAACAAGTGAGAAAAAAGAATGAAGAAATTCCACAATAGCTGAGCAAAGTATTAGTAACAATAAAGTCTGTCCCATGCTATTTTTAGAGCAGAGCGGATAGATAACCTACATTTTCTTTTCAAGTGTTGACTATTTATTTATTGTTGTTTTTAATGTACCAGAAAAGTTGAAACGTAATTTGAATTCCAGAAAGTCAGGTAATTTTGTTCAATTTTACAAGGTGTATACCAAAAGTGATTTAATTTTGTTGACTACTAATTTTTTTTATACCATTTTTTATATACAGCGGGAGTTGAAACTTAATTTGAACTCTAGGGAAGATAGATAGATTCTATTCAATTTATATGGGGGTTTCCGAAAAGTTGTTTAATTTTGTTGTCAAGTCGTTTTATTGTTATTTTTTTCATATACGAGGAAAGTTGAAACACAACCAGAATTTAAAAAAAAGTTTGATAAGTTTGCTGTTGGTATTTTTTTTTTAATTTTATACAAGGATGGATTAAAACATACAGAAAATTATAGGTGATTATTGTTGGATTTATACAAGGGGTACCGTGAAATTAATTAGAGCTTAGGTGCAATTAATTTTTGTCAAAAATTAATAATAATAAAAATGAAAATAATAGTAATAATAATGAAATTCCATATAAAAGGGAAGGTGAAAAGTTGAAGTTGGTGCAAAAGTTTGCTCCCATGAAGTAACCAGGAGAAAATCAGTGGCACCTAAGCAAGTGTTCTCAACGATCGGATGAGGACGTGTCATCTTTTTGCATAAGATCAAGGACTCTGGGGACCGAGTTATCAAAGGAAGATCTACTGGGAGCTACTCCAGAAGAAGAAGCGGGAGTTAAGAAGAAAAACTGGGAGCTAAATCAATTCAGAGTAGGATTGAGGAAGGACCAGATGAAAAAGATAGGCATCCTGTTATTAAGAGAAGGCGAACTGGATTTAGAAAAAGCAAAAGAATTGGTAAAATTACAAGAAATGACCACGATGATGTAACAGGGGAGAGCAGGAAACATGAGGGTATCAGCAGTAGAGACAGAGAGGACCTGCGAGGAATGCGGAGTTTGGGGAGTAACATGGATGTGTAACGAAAATATCGTTACATCTAGATGTTTCCACTTATTTCCAAAATCGTACTAGGACCGACACCTAATAACTAAAAGCGTAAACAGGCCTTTCTAATGCCATATTGGTTGATGCGTTGGGTTTCTATAGATGTCACTGACCTGATGTCAGCAATTTAATTTGAGAATGGGAGAGGAAGGATCGCTCTTTTTAGTTTGGCTGTCGAGGTGTGAAGAACTCGCTTGATGGTGTGCATCAGGTCACGGTAATAAATCTAAATCCACATGGATTGATGCCTTCATAAATATTTTTGAATGAAGCTCAAGTGAATGATAATGGGAATTAAATTGTCAATCAACTCCAATACAGAAGGGAGTGCCAATTGCAACGGAATTCATGATCAACCATCGATGATGGCCTTCTAGTTAATTGGATCCAGTGTTGCGATGATAAGCAGTTATTAATCACCTAGGCCAAATTCCGAGGTGTGATCACGTGGAAAAGAATTTACTAAGAAACTTGTGAGTGTCAAATAGAATATTTATTTGTCGATGTATGTTGCATACCAGAAAGTGACACCATTTTGTCCAGCTGACAATCCTATCTTTTCATTTGCCATTAAGTTCACATATCGGAGTGCAAACCTCAAAATGTCAGTTTTGAATTTCGGATAACTTACCTCCAAATTTGTGGAATTTAAAATCATTGACATTTATTGATCTCTATAGGATTTTGTATCCTGAGTATTTTTTTTTATTTTTTATTTATATATATATATATATTTATCAATTTCAGTAATGATCTCGAATAAAGTTTTTCATAGTGCACCATTAATATTCTGCTGTTCAGATTATCCTAGATCTAAGTACTCATACATCTCAACTTCATTAGAGTTTAATATTATATCACATATTCAGTGAGGAGGGTATCGTATACTGTTGACTTTCAAATCTGTGATAAACTAACATCTATCAAACCTTTTCATGAATTTGACCCCTATCTACGAGGGAACACAAGGAAATTAGTACAACCTGGAGGCATAATCCATACCAGAGGATTGCCTGAAATTGTTGCTTGAAGTGTCATCTCGTTCGTACTCTGTTAGCAGAACAACAATTACAACGTTCCAGTTATCACTAGCCTGTGAATCTACACACTGTATGAACTATGGTAACCTGTGTCCTCGAAACAAATTCAGTAATTTTTCACAGATTTGTTATAAATATTTGGTCTAACCTCATAATATTGTTTGAATATGAACACTTGTTACTTTGACACTACATTTTGTTAAATTTATTATTATATATTTGTTTTAAAATATTGTTTTATTGTTGGTCTGGTTACAGAAGGACGTCAATTTATCTTATTTCAATTATCTATCATTAGGTATTTTGTACTTTTTAATCCTGTTAAATTAAAAATTGCTGGCGTCCAAGCCAGTCTAATTCTTGAAGTTCAAAATTTAAAACACTTGCCTGCCACATAAAAAATCCGAAACTGGCAATATAGTACAAAGAACCTGCAGTCTGAGCAATCAAAGTAACTTCGGTTACGTATCGACTTGTTGAGTAGTATTCGTAGAAGTTGCTTTTGAGAAACTTCGAGAGCATATAAATGTGTTCTTGATACTCCTCCCCAACCAATAATTCCATAATTCAGATGTGATTTAACCAAAGTATGGTATATGATTTTCAGAGTTCTTCCAACTTGTTTCAATCGATACAGAACAGCGTAATTTTTTCGTTAAATAATTCATATGATGATCCCATCTGACATGATTATCCATATATATACCTACCCAACAAACATATAATCTCTGGCCACCATCCGGGCCAATAATGGACATGCCGGCAAAGTACTGGCCACGGCGAAATGTTATCGGCAAATTATCAAAATGATGCTGGCCAATTTGTAATCTTGCTTCGGTTAATAAGCCAGTATTGGCCTAAAACTAGTTAAATGGAATAACTTTTGCCAGCGCCATTCTAGTAATGGCTGATTACTTCCAGTTCGAAACATGTTGGGAATTCAGCCAGTAATGGCCCATAATCCGCTATGACAGGAGTTCTTGTGAAACAATTTTCAAACGTTTGAAATGACATGGAGCGATACAAGCACCACGAGTTAAAGAGAGATACAACATTGAATTCGTATACTTCAAAACTCAGGCCAATGCCGTCGTCGACAAGTTTTTGACATTTGACACATCAATTTCATATTTGTCCAATATTTTTTGTCAATTCAATTAAATTTTATATTGTATCTTTGTATCTCATGCAAATTTTGCAACGTGTGGTTTTTGTGATGTGATTAGTGTGAGAGATTTGTGTATCAAGTTTAGGTTTTATATTCAAAGATGTCGAAATTGCTGATTTCCCCCGATGAAATAAGGTGAGTCAATATTTGTATTTATATAAACAGTTTGAGGTTATATACACCGTATACCGCTAAATTTTCTAGCGGTAAGGTACGAATATGTTCAAGACTTACTGCAGAAGTTATAAAAGTACAAGGTTATAAAAGAAAATATAAAAAAATTGAATGGAATTGACGTAAAAACAACACAGTACAGAAGTCGAGGTTCAAACTCGCTCACATCTGATTTTAGGGCCCAATTAATCTTATGTGAGGCACTGAGCTACATGGCCCTTTTTTTGTACCACAGAAATCTGAAATGAAAACCCTTGTGAAACCCACCAGTTGTCATTCTATCCATTTGTTACAGTAATTTTTCTAAAACTGACGTAGAAAGTTGAAATGTTTCATGAAAATAAGGTTCAAATAGTGACTTTCGTATTTTTCAAAATGAGACCTTTGAAAAATTGGGGAGGAAAATATATATTAGAAAAAACAATGCTTGCTGGTGCGTATAGTATAATTGAAAGGGATCTCAAAAATATTCTATTATTTTATGAATGTATTGCTGAAAATATGTTCCCCTCTAACTGGGAAACTATACTTCAAAATGGAAAAAAATAGGCATATGCTAAAACTACACTTAAAACTTAATGGAAAATTATAGTGACAACTAAGGTTTCATTTCACTTGACTGGTTTATTTCTTTTCAGTATGTCTTCGAAAAAACCCATTGACAAGGAATGCCACAGAAGCTGAAGTTGCTGGCGTAATCAAAGTCTGGCTAAGACAGACAAGGTGGGAGAAATAAAAAAAGAACCAAGGCGGCAGAAGAAGTAAAAGATAATACTCCTACAAAAACTATGTTGAAAAAGTGTTTGCGAGAATTAATTTTTTTTTTATTTTTTGCCAAAGAATTATTTTTATGTTATGTTATATTTATCTCATTAAATTATATATTTTAATCTAAAATTACCTCCTAATAACATTTTTTCGAGCCACATTTCTATGAATTGAAAGTTTATTTTATTACTAATCTATTAATAGGTCATAAAAATTAGTGTACATTTCAGAAAACTTTACTTCTATCATCCATGTTTTGGTTGGTTTCAGGGTTCTGCCTTGGTCTTCTTTGGTTAAAATCTTCAAACGTTTTAACTGCAACAGTCATCTTCATCAGTGATACTACGTCAAGAAGAGTATTCCGACCATGCCACTGAAGAAAACTGTTGCAGTTGAAACGTTTGGAGATTTAAACTAAAGAAGGCCAGGTCAAATCCCAGAAACCAACCAAACTATTGATCTTAGCCATGAAAGCCTACATTCCTATTCATAAAACTCATAGTAGACCAGTACTATCCCTCTGAGTAGGTAACATTGAATTTGTTCACAAGGCCATCAATGGTTGTAACAGTTTTGCCTTCATAGGTCCGTCATGCAAAAGGCACCGCAATATTAGCATACAGGATTTGACGCTTATCATCCATTACATAAAACTCAGTGGGCCAGTACTAACCCTCTGAGTAGGTTACATTCAATATGTTTACAAGGCCTTCAATGGTTGCCACAGTTTTGCCTTCATGGGCCCGTCATTCAAATGGCACTGTAATACTGGCATACAAGCATTGGCCCTAATGATGGCCGGTGTCTCCTATTTTTACTCGCCCTCCACTGGCTACAGGAATCTTGCCGTTTTGGCCTAATCTGGCCAACATATTCTGGGCCAGAATCATGCCGACTGAAATTGTTTGCTGGGTATATATTTAATTTTTCTGGCAGGTTTGATTACGAAATGTTGTTGAATGTTCAGGGTATATTCTGGCAAAGATATTGAATGAATGATAAACGTTGAGTATACTGTTTTGTCGAAGTTAATAGAGAGTAGTTTACCAGTCTTTGATATTTCCTAGATCTTATTCAATATTCAGTTTGAGATTATACCAGTCATCATTTTTATAGTATATCACAGTTTCGTCTGCAAATCTGATGATTTTTCCGATTGTCTCTTATATGAATAAGTCATTCAAATAAATCACGAATAACACTGGTCCCAATACTGTCCCTTGGGGTCACATGTAATTTTCATTTCTGTACTAGTCTGGCTTTCAATTCTTACTCTTTGTTGTCTATCAATCAGATAACTTTTCAATAGCTTTTATGCTAAACCTCTTAAACCTATGTCTTCCAAAATATCTAAAAGTATAGAGTGATCGACTGTATCAAATGCCTTATTCAGATCTATGAAGATACCTATGGAAGAAGTACTCGAATCTACAGATTCAAAGATGATTCTTGTTAGGGCATGGATTGCATCAGTAGTAGATTTATTATTTCTGAAACCATACTGAGATGTTGACGGCAGGTTATATTTTGTAAGAAATGCGCATAATCTCGTTTTGAAAATTTTTTCGAACACTTTGCTGATCGATGGTAAAAGGGAAATAGGTCTGTAGTTTGTGACATCATCCGTGTTTCCCCTTTTGAATATTGAAGTTACTATTGAGTTCTTTAGAATTGATGGAAATATTCCTAATTCAAATGATTTATTTATAATATCTGTTAACGGTTTGCTAATAAACTCAACAATAATCTTCAGAATTTCGGCTTTAATTCCATCATGTCCTGAAGATTTATTGTTTTTCAATTCAATTCATTTATCTCACCAATATTTGTTGGTGTGAGAAAAATTTAATTTTCGTTTACGTTTCTTTTACTTTTAAAGTTAGGACTTTTTTTAATATTCTTTCTTTCGATATTTTTCCGATCAGTGACAATTCCTCCATTTTCGTTTTTGATATTATTATTCTGTTTTTTGTTTAAATTTTCAGGATTTCATCAACAGTGTTCCATAGTTTTTTGCTTTAGTTTTGCCTATTTTCGATCAACTCTTTATAGTAGTTGTCTTTCGCGTATTTGATTTTTTCCTCAGTTTGTATTTTGGTTGTTAAGTAGTTATTTTTCATGTTTTCATTTCTTGGATCTTGTTTCCATAAGCGATATAATTGTTTTTTTGTGTGTTTATATGTTTTATTAACGACTTCGTAATCCAGGTTTTTCTTTTACGCTCACTGTATTTTATTCTAATCTATCTAGTTGAATTATGAATACAAGTATTTATTGTGTCGAGATCGCGCATCGGGTATAATTTGTCCTCCCAATTAATATAGCTAATGGATTCGAGCAGTAACATTTTGTCCAATCTTTGAAATTTTTTTATCATTATTAATTCTATGATTTTTTTAGTATTCAGTACTATGTAGTATTGATATGTAGTGATCTGTGATTGTGGTAGGGATAGTAATAGGATTATTGTAATTTTGATTTTTCATTTCAATGAATATAGTATGGTCTAGATATGATTCAGATCCATTCCTTGCTCTTGTAGTAGTATTTATGGTTGAATGAAACCCATATTCACTCAATATGTCAAGATATGTTCTTGAGTCTTCAGTTTATCTCAATAAATCAATGTTTATGTCACCAACAAATAAACTGATAAAGTCATCAATTCTACTTGCTGAGATCTATAGAATGCATATAAGCAAATGGATTGTTCATCTACAATCATTTTAATTTTCAATAATACACTTCCGTATATTTTGATCGGATTATGGGAATTATATAAGTTTGCTTTTACGAAAACAATGACTACATCATTTTGATTGTAGTAGCTTTCATTGTATAGGTTAAATAGTCAAGCTAAGTTTCTGTTAAAATTATGCAATCATTTTTTTTGAGACACTACAAATATTAGTATCAAGTATCTTTAGATTATTCAGATTATAATTTATAAAAACTTCTTTCGCTCCATTGCAATTCTTCAGGGAATATGTTCTTATTTTCTCTACTCTGAAGTCTCTTATATAAGGATCCATATAGATAACATTAACAATAATATATATGGGCATGAACTTCAGTGTTCTAGTCCTCATTGTTTGTCTTCAGAATTATCATTTTGTTTGGATAACATGTATATGAATATATATCTATATGTTGTTATAATATTATATATTATCATGAGTCATAGTTGATTTCCATATTTAATTAGCCTTAATGATTAAATCGGGTATATCTATTGAAAATTATCCATTGATTTGTGGGTTGCGGCGATATGGCACTGATAATCCGCGATTTTAATGTTTGCGAATGCGCGGATCTGAGACGGTTGAAGGTGGAAGCTAGAGACAGAGAGAAGAATTGGAATTTTTGACCATGGCTTCCACGTTAAGATGTCGAAAAAGTTTCGATCGTGTTTTTAAATGAAAAGAACATTTGCGTTGGGTTTTGAAAGTGCTTATCGAATAGATCAAAAGGTAGTACGAAAAAACACATCTGGTGAACTTATCAACTGCAACAGAACTGAAACAAGAAAACTAGCAGGAGATCCAAAAGGTAGGACTACCGGCAACCATCATCTACAGAGTTCAAAACATCCGGATTCAACAACACAGTCCACTCCGGTGAGTTGTTACCTTCCACCTCTCTCGTTTTTTTTTCAATAATTTTCGTTGCGTTATGCTACAGTCATTATTTGAATGAATATATTTGCAATATGTGTAATTTCGAAGCAATATAATTATGTTTAAAAATTGTTATTTCCGTAATACCTATAAAGTAATCAATAGAATATGTACAGAATGATTATATAATTTTGTAACTTGCCCTTTATGATTATGTAGGTAGTTTATTTATCTATTTCCAGATCGCAGCCTATTTCTACCATCAGAGGCTGCTACCACTGGTTTTTTCTTTATTGCGCCGGAGTTCGTAGTGATAGTTGATCTTTCAATAGCTTTAGTTTTTGGGGGGATGCCGTTTCTTGTGTAGCTGAGTATTGGATGATTGTATCGTTGAAATCTTCTGATTGATCGGATTCTATTTCAGTAGTATACTCTTCATTCCTAATGGTCGGTGTAGGGGGAGCGTTATTGAAAGTTTCGTACTGGTGATCTTCTTTAGTGTTTTCAAGTTGTTCCGCCGTGTATGCTTTATTATTTATGTAAAGTTTATTTCCTTTTATATAAGCTATAATATTCTTGTTTAATCTGGCCCTGTAAATATTTTCACGTAATATTCTATTTTCTGCCCTCTGCTCAAATGTGATGAAGTCTTGTAGAATTGAAATGTTTGTTCCTTTTTGCAATTTCTTAGTATCTCTTGTTTTTTCACATAAGATACCACTTCAGTGTTTTTTTTCTCTAATATTGCTCAATGAATAGATATTATTTATGCGGTTTTCAGTGATATTGACTACTAGGTGATTTTCTAATTCTGCGCAGACATTGACAGTTGTAATGTCAGGTGTTTGTTCAAGGCCAAATATCACGATATTGTTTTTTTTGCTGTCCTCTCCAACAGCTCGACCTTCTTCTTCAAATCTTGATTTTCCCTTTTCAACTTTTTTACTTTGTTATTCAACTCCTCGACTCTCAATAATACTCTTGCTTCACTGGCTTCTAATGCACTTTTTATTTCTACCCTATTTCTTATGATTTCTTGCCGAAGTTTGTCTATTTCAGTGAATTGGGTGGTTTATTTTAGACGTGCGTGGGTACCTTTAGCCAAATGCTCATCGACAACTCCATGATCCAAGGATATAGTTCAGGAAACGAAGCATTATTTTCAGTGATGGATGTGGCAGAGGCTTATCACCAGATAGACATGGAGGAAAGAGATATATCCCTCACAGGGTTCAGTACGTTTCAAGGGCACTATGATTACCTGATAATGCCTTTTGGCTTAGTCAATGCGCCATGAACGTTCCAGAGATTTATGAATATTACGCTGTCAGGGCTTACGGGAGATATATGCATGGTCTACTTAGACAACATCATCATTTTCAATTCTACCGGCGCAGAAGACCACATTGAAAGATTAAGGAATGTTTTCGAAAGATTGTGGGAAGTAATGTGAAATTGAAGCCAAGTGAGTGAAATATTCTACTGAAGAACGTAAGTACCTAGGTCACATGATCACCCAAGACGGAGTGTTCCCAGATCCCGAAAAGATAGAGGCATCAGTTTCCATTACCAAAGAACGTACGAGGGGTAAAGCCATTTTTAGGACTAGTAAACTGGTACCAATGGTTTATACCAAATACCGCTGAGCTGATTGCCCCACTAACCAACCTCACGAAGAAAGAGGTGAAATTTGAACTGACACCTGCGGTGTTGAATGCTATACAAACTTTGAAGGACATCTTGACGTCAGATATGGTACTGAATTTTTCAAATTCAGCCAACCTTTTGCGGTAGCTGCGGAAGCATCTGGATCAGAAGTGAGAGCAGTACTCAGCCAAGTCAGAGAGGGCTACGAAAGACCTATAGCATACGCCAACCGGACGTTCAAAAAGGCCAAACAAAATCCCATCTATTGTGTTTCACAAGACTTTGCCATGGGAAAAGGGATAGCCCAACAATTTGAAACTATACAGGGTATTCCAAATCAGCACCAATGCCAACTCCGTTATTATTGATGCTCCGAATTCGGTTAAATGGGCAAACTAGTAGCATTTTTAATGGCCATCTTGATGCCGAAAACAAAAAAAAAATTACATTCGCGTTTTCAGAATATTTCATAAAATTATATTTCTCTCAAAGGATTACCCTATATTTTTTCATGCATTTCGATTCGTAATAAAATTCCCAAAAACAAAGCTTATATCACCTTTTTTCCTAAAGTGGAAAATGAACGACTCATGTGGAATCACTAGTACAAAAAATTTCTTTGTTTTGGCGAATAAAACCTCATGATTGTCCAAACACCCAATTTGGTACTTAACGAATGACAATATTTTGTTACTAATAGCGAAATAATGGAAAAATTGCGCTGGGATGTGAACTCGTGAAACCCGTGATCCTCATGTCGCACCACTCAATTGACACCACTGAGCTATTTGGTTATTAATGTACAAAACGATAATTTCCATTTTGAAGCCATTCCGCTAGCCGCGTCAAAACGATAATTTCCATCTTGAAGCCATTCCGCTAGCCGCGTTTATTTTGTAATCAAAATATGTTCGCTGTAATAATAACTTTGAAGCCGTATTTGTACAGAACAGAAAATACTGAAGGGTCATATGAAAGTGGTTGGAAAAAATGTGTTTGATACGATAAAACATAATTATTATGAGCAATCAAGTTTCCTTGAAACTTTGTTAAAATACTATTTTTCAAATAATCTCATGTATATTATGACAATGTCATAAATTATTTTAACTGTCTGTTCGAATATTTTTCGGAATGCCGTTTTTCCATCAAGAAAAATGTGATATGTTAGAATCCTACTTGGTTTTCCAGAAAAATAGCGTAAGAGCACTCCAATACTACAGTTCCCCGATAGTGAATTACCTAATCGGCGATTTTTTGCTGTGCTTCATCGTCGATTCAGGAACAACGAAAAAGTTTTTGAGAAGAGGAGAACTAAAAAACGTTTTGTAATATCTGAAGATGCAGAAATTGACGTTTTATCCTATTTTGAGGTATATCCAAATAATTACACGGTCTGGTATTCATCGAATTCTGAAGAAACATAAGATCTCTCCTTATAAGTTAAGACCAGTACAAACACTAGAACCTTTTGTCGGTGGTTTATGAATAAATGCAGACAAGATCCAAACTTCTATAGAAATATTATATGGAGCAATAAGGCTAATTTTTCAAATCGTGGGATGTAAAATAAAAAAAATTTTCATTATTGGAGTAGGCATAATCCATTTTTAGTCCATCCCCATAATCCGCAAAGACGATTTAGTATTAATGTTTGGTGTGGTCTATTTAGAGGCAGAATTATCGATCCATTTTTCTGCCATGTTTCTTTGAACGGACCCCGTTACATTAATTTATTAACAAGAGTGTTGGAAGAGTTTTTAGATGATCTTGATCTGGAGACTCGTCACATGATCCATTTTCAGGAGGATGGAGCACCAGCATATAATGTCAGTGGCGTAAAAAGAATGCTGCGATGCTGTTTTGGAAACAGATGGATTGCTACAAATGGTCCTGTTAAGTGCCCCCTCGTTCACCAGACATGAAACCTTTAGATTTTTATCTTTGGGGATTTCTGAAAAATGAGGTGAACAAAATGAAACATAATAATGTAAATGAACTGAAAAATTATATTTAAACTATAATTATTAGAATTGATAGCCGAACTGTGTTGAAAGCCACACGTGGTGTCAATAGAAGGGCCCAAATATGTGTTCAATGGTGTTTTTTTAACATTCACTAGATATTTTATATCGATTTATCAAATACGTTTGTTACAAATGTTTCCTATTGATAAAACTGTCTTATTTTCAACTTTACGAAAAAAAATCAAATAAGATTTGTTGTTGAGAATGTTATTACTAATCGAAATGCATGAAAAAATATAGGGTGATCCATTGAGATAATTATAATTTTATGAACTGTTCTGAAAACGCGACTGTCAATTTTTTTTGTTTTCGGCATTGAGAAGGCCATTAAAAATGCTACTAGTTTGTCCATGCAACCGATTTCGTAGCATCAATTATAACGGAGTTGGCAATGATGCCGACTTAATTTGGAACACCCTGTATATGGTTCCGTCGACACTCTAAAACAGCAAAATAAGAATGTTGATGAAACAGCGGAATTGAATTTGCCTGATTGAAATATTTACTATTTAATCACTAAAACTGCCTATTACAAAAAACCTTTGTATCAAGCCGTGTGGATGGCGTTAAAGGATTTACTATACTGTTGTGAGAAGAATAAGGATACACATTTAGCCATTCCTAGGATAGGATGTGGGTTGAACGGACTTTCGTGGAACCAAGTATAAGAAATGGTAGAATTCATGTTCCATAACTCCTCTATCAAAATTTTTATATACGAGGGCATATCGAAAATTTGTGTTATGAAAGTGAACCAACAACAGGAAGGGGGAATAAAAGAGGAATGGGACAGAGAAAAATTAAGAGCCACGCAGGAACAGGACATATTCTGTCAAGGAAATATTAGGCTGGTAAATGGTGATTGGGAAAACGAAAAGTACTATTACCTATCAAAGGATGGTATTTTATATCGCACGGAAGTAGATTGGGACAAATCGATTATACCAAAACAATTTACAGTTAGGGTGTTAGAAGATTTTCACGATTCATCGAAGGCTGGATACATAGGACAACAGGAAACTCTAGCAAACCTAAAACGACAATTCTTTTGGCCAAACATGCGCACCAAGGTGAACCACTACTGTGTCAGCTGCGAGTGCTGCAGTCGCAGGAAGACATCCCCTCATTTGAAGAAAGCATCCCTCCAAAGATTCACCCCAAACACAGAGCCATGAGAGCTGACATCTATAGACATTGTCGGACCCTTGGTGACCTCTATGAATGGGAATCGATACTTGTTAACCTTCCAGGATTACTCCACCAAATACGTCGAAGCGATTCCGCACCAGACCAAAAGCGGATACTATAGCACGCGCCTTTGTAGAACAGATTATTGTGCGGCACGGGACGCCAAAAATCTGATAACCGACCGAGGGGCGAACTTCACATCCAGCCTTTTCAAAGAAACGTGCAAGGCCTTGGAGATTACCTCATAGACGATCAATGGATGGGATTGAGCCCTTACCCAACTGCGAAGAGGAATCCAGAGAAACTTGCACCAATTCAGCCAGTAGGCTCCCCATGCATATACACTCAGAAAGAGATTAGTTATGCCCGAAGTATACTTGGAAATGACAGAAAAGCTGTGGAAAACATTCTAGCTAGTCAAGGTTTCTCTACGGCCAACTTCTTCGATATCAATGAAATGAAGGAATTAGCCTACAATACCTTGCGCCAAATCTGTGGCTGGTTCACTGACCTAGGACACTTAATGAGTGGATTGGTGGGGTTTTATGCCATATTCAGGATAATAAAATATGGATTTGGAGTGGTATTGAATAGAATACACGTATACCAAACAGTAGGATGCGGATTTATGATACTGGCCAGTTTATGGAACACCCCAACCATGTGGATAACCCACCAACATCATGTAGATCGCCATCGAGAAGAGACAACTTCCTCCGTAGAAGCGCCAACCCCAACCGAAGGAATACAAGTTAACGACCTGTACCCGAAAGTCACACACTGGTCCGAGCAACCATTAGTTATAAATGAACAACCACAGTAAGATGAGTTATCTACCAAGTGCAGACCTTTGTTGTTCGCGAGTGCATCCAAAAATCTCACACTCGTGATAGCGCGACACTGATGAACTCCAAGGCCCCAAAAAGCCTCGAATACGAAAAAGAATTTTTCGCGACAAGTGCGGTCGAGCGTAGTTAAAAGTTCGATGATGAACATTGCGCGTACCTAGTCGGAGAACGAAAGAAGGAGATTCCCAGAGAACTGAGTATGCGAAGGGTATTCCCCACTCAGGAACATATAGCAACCCCAAATTGCACCCGTATCTCGCGAGTGTAGTGTGCGATTGGGATAAGGGAAAACATTGAAATGCATGTATTGAAACTGTGAATAAATATTTTAAAGGGATTGTTATCATATTAACATTCAGAGATACCTAATATTGACCAGGACCGGGTTTTGCCCGAGCGTATTGATTGATTTTGAAGTAAGTAATCTTAGTTATTTTATAGTTGTCAAAAAGGGATATACCGGTCCCGATCAACAAACTTCATTGATACAACGGAAAAAAATATTATAAATGCATAGTCGTTCAATTTTTTTGGATGATTACGCTTAATTGATGATTGTATGTAACGACTGAGAGTATAATTTAAGTTTCCATCGATTAACTTTTGTAAGTGAGCAGTGGGTCTGGAAGACTTGTGGCATGGATTATGCCCAACACTTTTTGAAAGGGGAAAGTAATGTAATAAACCGTAATCATCAGCCCCCGGACTAATATTTTCAGGCGGCTTAGGCGAGATAATTACTTACTAATCCGTTGTACTCATTGTAGAATATCGGAGCATTTAATTAAAAAATCTCCGTTCTGAAGAATCAGTGTTGATAACTACAACGCCAGACTTTTGTTTAGTCTAAGGGACACCTGAACTAACACAGACGATCGTTATACATGGGAAGATTGTTGAAAGATTTGATTTCTGCTTGATAGAAATAAAAGACCGCGTGGGCATTTTGAGAACCCGACTTGGTCTTATATCTCAAGAAAAATTAGCAAGGTAAACGTTTTTCGATGGTCATGATTATATAGGAGGGACTGATTGGAAAAGATTGACAAAAAAGTGATATATCAGAGTTTTGACGAATATCATCGGACGGGAAACCAATGCTGGGCGTGCCCAACGGTTGGATCCGGGGGAAGTGATTTTTGGGTGACTGCTGGGAGAGATGCGAAAAGGAGTCGAAGGTCGGGTGTCGAGTTGAAAATATCCCGAGTCTGTAGGCGAACGGTAAAATATACGGGGGTGGGGGGGTTAGTACCGTCATTAAATTTAATTCCAAAATTATTACTTGTAATTTCAGAGGGTGATGACATTTTTAATTATGTGAAAAAAATCGTTTAATTGTTTTTCGGTGGTTTGATAAAAGTCAATCTAAATTTCGTGACGGAACGAACGCCGCTTTGAGCGAACTGAAATAAACGCAAAATACGAGGCGGACTACCTATATGTGAGTGCAGACGAATTGAGTCGTTTACCAAACTTGGGAATGACGCCAGACACGTAATAATAATAATGTGTAATAATCATTTTAATATTTTTTTATCCCTGATTCGAAAAAGTTGCTATAGTTTGTTTTATATATAATTGTGAATAAGTAGACATTGCCGACTTTTCTAGACCAAACTGACCGTAGGGGAAAACATTTTTTTATTCTATTTCAGTAGGAAACTTGGCTCCAAGAGGTAGGAAGTAGGCTTATTGATTTTGATATCCCGACACCTCATGAGTTGCTAGAATAACAGTAACATTGAATACCTCCTTCTGAGAAGTTTTAAATTAGTTTTTTTTGTTTATTCATGGGGAACGCTCGACTTGCCGAGGCTCTTACAGTTTTTGTTAAAACAAAATTTATTTTTATTATATTTCGGTCTTGTTAAAAGATTGTGTATAATTTTGTATCCATCAACCCAAGAAAACAAGTGAGAAAGAAATCAAGAAATTCCACAATAGCTGAGCAAAGTATTAGTAACGATAAAGTCTGTCCCGACAAAATCAGATCAAACCCAAAATTAAACATTATTTCATCAAGTCTGACTTCTCTGGGTCAGGCGAATTCAATCCTTACGGAGTGGTGACAAAGCAAGCTGCCCTATATATTGATCTGGTTTTGCGCTGAGCCTAAAAAAATCCTATCAAATGAGAACTAGAAAAATTGGGTCTGGAGAAACTCTGTCTTCAGCCACCTGTAGAGTCAGTGAAACTCCAAGGAAGGCAAAGAGAAGCAGAAATAAGATAATACAGGTAAAACCAGTTTTTCTGTCAAATTCAAAATATTGCGACGGAAGGGGTTTAACGTTTGGTGATAGTCCGTTGGATTTATTTTCAAAGTTTATTACAATAAATGTAAAGTATCAACGTCGTGTATTATAATTATAGTTGATCCATTACGTGCCTCTCTGATCTTATTGAGCTCAACTACATGGATATCCATTCCTTTTGTAAATTTTCTTTCTTTTCTCCAAGTGATGTTGTCTCTTGTTTTGGTCATCCCGTATGCTCTTCTTTGGTCTTCTCGTGTTGTAGCGTCAATGTATATCTGTGTTTTGTATGTTTTGTCACTTTCAATTTCTTTTCTGTATCGATGTGAATGTGTGTATTCTACCTCTGCGTAGATCTGTAGAGGCACCGTCCCGTCTGGAACATGCAATGCGTCTATTGGTGCTGTGTATACTTTCGTAATCGCTAGCAGAAAAGATATTTTGGTGGCTAGTAGGTGTCTCTGTATGCGCTTATCAATGGTTCGGTTTCCCCAGATTGATTTCCCCGAAGTGTTTCCTTGTCGGTTCCCCATTTCCTGCCAGCGACTACGGAAAGTTTGTTGTATGTGTTTTATTGTCTATCCACAATATTTTTCTATCGATGACCATTCCTAGGTATTCGATGGTTTCTTGTTCAATTGGGTTGTGTCCATCCATGTATATGTGTGGTGTTGTGTTTCTGTGTGCTGCCCCATCACCTACATTGTTCCTGTTTCATTCGTGTGATATGATAATTCATTTCTGTCTGCCCAGGCTTTGCAGGCGTCCTATGTCTTTTGCCAACTTCTCATTATCGGTTGTTGTATTCTCCCTGCTATTATTATGACTTGGTCGTCTGCAAATGCCTGGGTTTTACTGTACTCGTCCTTTTCGATTGCTGCATCCATTTTTTTCCTTGCTTTACTTTTCTCTGTTCTGTGTTTGGCTATTTCTTGAAACCACCAAATTTGTTGATTTCCTGTTTGTTGTTTTTTGTATGGTATTGTCCCCTTGCATGCTTTTTCGCATATTTGTTGAATTTTTCTGTCTTTATGCTTAATAATAATTATGCTTCTGTAATTGGGTGTGTTCCGAGGACATGCTTGAACTTTTTCCAGTTTGCTTTGCTTGTGTTAAAGTGTTTATGTGTAGTGTTTGTTTGTGTGTATTGTCCTGTTTCATATGTAATGTATCTGTGATCGCTTAATGTTTCTTATGCCCAGTTCCACAAGTTATACTCAACGCTTAAGTGTCACTTACAGTTAAGAATTCAATAGAATATGTTGAATGGTATGTTAAATATATCATTACTATCACATTCTAACTGATTCATAAATTTCGGTTTGTCGGTTTCTGGTCCTTCCCATACTGTGTTTTCTGCGTTGGTATCACCTGCTATCATTAATTTTCTTGTGGTGTTTTTTATGTGTTCTTCGATTACGTTGAATTTTGTGTTGTGGTATCATCCCGGTTTATCTTAAATGTTTATTATTGATGTTTTGTGTGTTCCTTGGCCTATTTGTGTTGTTATGGTGTTTTGGTTGAACACATTTGTTATTTTTATTGAATTTTGTATGATGTTTTCTTGAGTGTGCCTGTTTTTGCGTTTTCACTGTTTTGGTATATTGTATGTGTGTCTGTGGAAGTTATTTTTCATAGATTTATTGGATGATGGTGATGCTTGTTCTGTTGCGGCTTTGACTCTCCTTATGGTTTGTTAAAAAATTCTAGATTTCCAAGTGATCGTTATCGGGTATACTAGACATTAGGGAGATACATTTCGAAAAAAGCAGCATCAGACAATTCGAAAAAAGCAGCATCAGACAATTCGAAACTAGGAATCAACTGGTTAAACTCACCCATAATTATAATACAATGTGTCTTATCCAGTTTTAGTATCCTAGGACACATAGATCTGTTGGAGTGTGCATGTTTTTGCGTTTTCACTGTGTTTGTATATTGTATGGGTGTCTGTGGAAGTTATTTTTCATAGATTTATTGGATGATGGTGATGCTTGTTCTGTTGCGGCTTTGACTTTTCTTATGGTTTGTTGAAAAATTCAAGATATCCAAGTGATCGTTATCGGGTATAGTAGACATCAGGGAGATACATTTTGAAAAAAGCAGCATCAGACAATTTGAAAGTAGGAATCAACTGGTTAAACTCACCCATAATTATAATACAATATGTCTTATCCAGTTTTAGTGTCCTAGGACACATAGATCTGTTGGAGTGTGCCTGTTTTTGCGTTTTCACTGTGTTTGTATATTGTATGGGTGTATGTGGAAGTTATTTTTCATAGATTTATTGGATGATGGTGATGCTTGTTCTGTTGCGGCTTTGACTTTCCTTATGGTTTGTTGAAAAATTCAAGATATCCAAGTGATCGTTATCGGGTATAGTAGATATCAGGGAGATATATTTTGGAAAAAGCAGCATCAGACAATTTGAAACTAGGAATCAACTGGTTAAACTCACCCATAATTATAATACAATATGTCTTATCCAGTTTTAGTATCCTAGGACACATAGATCTGTTGGAGTGTGCCTGTTTTTGCGTTTTCACTGTGTTTGTATATTGTATGGGTGTATGTGGAAGTTATTTTTCATAGATTTATTGGATGATGGTGATGCTTGTTCTGTTGCGGCTTTGACTTTCCTTATGGTTTGTTGAAAAATTCAAGATATCCAAGTGATCGTTATCGGGTATAGTAGACATCAGGGAGATACATTTTGAAAAAAGCAGCATCGGACAATTTGAAAGTAGGAATCAACTGGTTAAACTCACCCATAATTATAATACAATATGTCTTATCCAGTTTTAGTATCCTAGGACACATAGATCTGTTGGAGTGTGCCTGTTTTTGCGTTTTCACTGTGTTTGTATATTGTATGGGTGTATGTGGAAGTTATTTTTCATAGATTTATTGGATGATGGTGATGCTTGTTCTGTTGCGGCTTTGACTTTCCTTATGGTTTGTTGAAAAATTCAAGATATCCAAGTGATCGTTATCGGGTATAGTAGATATCAGGGAGATATATTTTGAAAAAAGCAGCATCAGACAATTTGAAACTAGGAATCAACTGGTTAAACTCACCCATAATTATAATACAATATGTCTTATCCAGTTTTAGAATCCTAGGACACATAGATCTGTTGGAGTGTGCCTGTTTTTGCGTTTTCACTGTGTTTGTATATTGTATGGGTGTATGTGGAAGTTATTTTTCATAGATTTATTGGATGATGGTGATGCTTGTTCTGTTGCGGCTTTGACTCTCCTTATGGTTTGTTGAAAAATTCAAGATATCCAAGTGATCGTTATCGGGTATAGTAGACATCAGGGAGATACATTTTGAAAAAAGCAGCATCAGACAATTTGAAACTAGGAATCAACTGGTTAAACTCACCCATAATTATAATACAATATGTCTTATCCAGTTTTAGTATCCTAGGACACATAGATCTGTTGGAGTGTGCCTGTTTTTGCGTTTTCACTGTGTTTGTATATTGTATGGGTGTATGTGGAAGTTATTTTTCATAGATTTATTGGATGATGGTGATGCTTGTTCTGTTGCGGCTTTGACTTTCCTTATGGTTTGTTGAAAAATTCAAGATATCCAAGTGATCGTTATCGGGTATAGTAGACATCAGGGAGATACATTTTGAAAAAAGCAGCATCAGACAATTTGAAACTAGGAATCAACTGGTTAAATCACCCATAATTATAATACAATGTGTCTTATCCAGTTTTAGTGTCCTAGTACACATAGATCTGTTGGACATAGGAGTTATCCTTATTTGGGTACGAAATTATACCAAAGCCTGCCATTAGATATTCTAGAAAGTCGAACTATCCTTGGTGGCCACCTGACTGGACCATGGGTTGTTATAAGTCTCTCTTGAAAGCGATTTTGAAGATAATTTCACGCTATTCTTGAAGAAATTATCTTCAAAATCGCTTTCAAGAGAGACTTATAACAACCCATGGTCTAGTCAGGTGGCCACCAAGGTCACCTGATCTTACTCCGTGCGACTTTTTTCTATGGGGGCATCTTAAAAATTGGGTGTATTCCACACAGCCTACAACTCTACATGAGCTAGAAGTAAATATTCGTAGAGCTTTCCAAGATATCACGCCCCAAATGTTGAGAAACGTTTTACATGAAAATATCACCAGAGTCAATAAATGTATTGACGCTGAGGGAATGCATTTCGAACATTTGTTTTGAATTTATTTTATCTTTAATCCTATCAATTTGAATTTTTTTTTTTTCGATAAATCTGTTTTTTTGTTATTTGAATAATAATAATTGGATTTTTTGGTATTTCATTTCAAATATTTACTTTCTATTATATCATTAGAAAGGAATGGTTATGCTGAATAGTACAGGCAAGAAAAAGTTGTATGATCCTATTTAAGTTATGGACCTACAGAGTATTGTTCTTTTCCCAATTTTTCCAATATTTTTTTTGGCGGCTTTTCATAACGCCGACGAATGAAAATAAAATATCACAGTAGTAGCATTTGTTATCAAGTGACGTATGGTTTCCATAGCCAACTTTTCAATTTTTGGCTTTCATTTTGCTTCCACGGCCTACTCGGTGAATTTCAATAATAATTTTTTTCTGATCTAGTTTCTGGTTAGATACCAACTTGTGATATGTCATTAGAAAGGGAATTGAATGCTGAATAAAGCGAAAAGAAAAAAAAATAGGGTTTCCATTTAAAATAAGAAAGTTGATGTTACTTCCGGTCAGACCGGAAGTTAACTTCGACATGTCAATATGCTCAAATTCTAGCTCTTATGTCATTATAACGACGCTCCAAATTTCACGAACCTACTTCATACAATAACTGAGATATTCCGTAGGCAATACTTCCGTAGCCACCCGGTATGTATGTTTGTGAAAAGATGTGTGTGTGTATGTGTGAGGGGGGAGTTGTGTTCATATCTAAACCTGCATGTATGAGTGAAACATTTCTCTGAACAACTTATACTGTTATGTTGAAAAGATGTTCCGTTCCGTTCCGTTCCGTTCCGTTCCGTTCCGTTCCGTTCCGTTCCGTTCCGTTCCGTTCCGTTCCGTTCCGTTCCGTTCCGTTCCGTTCCGTTCCGTTCCGTTCCGTTCCGTTCCGTTCCGTTCCGTTCCGTTCCGTTCCGTTCCGTTCCGTTCCGTTCCGTTCCGTTCCGTTCCGTTCCGTTCCGTTCCGTTCCGTTCCGTTCCGTTCCGTTCCGTTCCGTTCCGTTCCGTTCCGTTCCGTTCCGTTCCGTTCCGTTCCGTTCCGTTCCGTTCCGTTCCGTTCCGTTCCGTTCCGTTCCGTTCCGTTCCGTTCCGTTCCGTTCCGTTCCGTTCCGTTCCGTTCCGTTCCGTTCCGTTCCGTTCCGTTCCGTTCCGTTCCGTTCCGTTCCGTTCCGTTCCGTTCCGTTCCGTTCCGTTCCGTTCCGTTCCGTTCCGTTCCGTTCCGTTCCGTTCCGTTCCGTTCCGTTCCGTTCCGTTCCGTTCCGTTCCGTTCCGTTCCGTTCCGTTCCGTTCCGTTCCGTTCCGTTCCGTTCCGTTCCGTTCCGTTCCGTTCCGTTCCGTTCCGTTCCGTTCCGTTCCGTTCCGTTCCGTTCCGTTCCGTTCCGTTCCGTTCCGTTCCGTTCCGTTCCGTTCCGTTCCGTTCCGTTCCGTTCCGTTCCGTTCCGTTCCGTTCCGTTCCGTTCCGTTCCGTTCCGTTCCGTTCCGTTCCGTTCCGTTCCGTTCCGTTCCGTTCCGTTCCGTTCCGTTCCGTTCCGTTCCGTTCCGTTCCGTTCCGTTCCGTTCCGTTCCGTTCCGTTCCGTTCCGTTCCGTTCCGTTCCGTTCCGTTCCGTTCCGTTCCGTTCCGTTCCGTTCCGTTCCGTTCCGTTCCGTTCCGTTCCGTTCCGTTCCGTTCCGTTCCGTTCCGTTCCGTTCCGTTCCGTTCCGTTCCGTTCCGTTCCGTTCCGTTCCGTTCCGTTCCGTTCCGTTCCGTTCCGTTCCGTTCCGTTCCGTTCCGTTCCGTTCCGTTCCGTTCCGTTCCGTTCCGTTCCGTTCCGTTCCGTTCCGTTCCGTTCCGTTCCGTTCCGTTCCGTTCCGTTCCGTTCCGTTCCGTTCCGTTCCGTTCCGTTCCGTTCCGTTCCGTCCCGTCCCGTCCCGTCCCGTCCCGTCCCGTCCCGTCCCGTCCCGTCCCGTCCCGTCCCGTCCCGTCCCGTCCCGTCCCGTCCCGTCCCGTCCCGTCCCGTCCCGTCCCGTCCCGTCCCGTCCCGTCCCGTCCCGTCCCGTCCCGTCCCGTCCCGTCCCGTCCCGTCCCGTCCCGTCCCGTCCCGTCCCGTCCCGTCCCGTCCCGTCCCGTCCCGTCCCGTCCCGTCCCGTCCCGTCCCGTCCCGTCCCGTCCCGTCCCGTCCCGTCCCGTCCCGTCCCGTCCCGTCCCGTCCCGTCCCGTCCCGTCCCGTCCCGTCCCGTCCCGTCCCGTCCCGTCCCGTCCCGTCCCGTCCCGTCCCGTCCCGTCCCGTCCCGTCCCGTCCCGTCCCGTCCCGTCCCGTCCCGTCCCGTCCCGTCCCGTCCCGTCCCGTCCCGTCCCGTCCCGTCCCGTCCCGTCCCGTCCCGTCCCGTCCCGTCCCGTCCCGTCCCGTCCCGTCCCGTCCCGTCCCGTCCCGTCCCGTCCCGTCCCGTCCCGTCCCGTCCCGTCCCGTCCCGTCCCGTCCCGTCCCGTCCCGTCCCGTCCCGTCCCGTCCCGTCCCGTCCCGTCCCGTCCCGTCCCGTCCCGTCCCGTCCCGTCCCGTCCCGTCCCGTCCCGTCCCGTCCCGTCCCGTCCCGTCCCGTCCCGTCCCGTCCCGTCCCGTCCCGTCCCGTCCCGTCCCGTCCCGTCCCGTCCCGTCCCGTCCCGTCCCGTCCCGTCCCGTCCCGTCCCGTCCCGTCCCGTCCCGTCCCGTCCCGTCCCGTCCCGTCCCGTCCCGTCCCGTCCCGTCCCGTCCCGTCCCGTCCCGTCCCGTCCCGTCCCGTCCCGTCCCGTCCCGTCCCGTCCCGTCCCGTCCCGTCCCGTCCCGTCCCGTCCCGTCCCGTCCCGTCCCGTCCCGTCCCGTCCCGTCCCGTCCCGTCCCGTCCCGTCCCGTCCCGTCCCGTCCCGTCCCGTCCCGTCCCGTCCCGTCCCGTCCCGTCCCGTCCCGTCCCGTCCCGTCCCGTCCCGTCCCGTCCCGTCCCGTCCCGTCCCGTCCCGTCCCGTCCCGTCCCGTCCCGTCCCGTCCCGTCCCGTCCCGTCCCGTCCCGTCCCGTCCCGTCCCGTCCCGTCCCGTCCCGTCCCGTCCCGTCCCGTCCCGTCCCGTCCCGTCCCGTCCCGTCCCGTCCCGTCCCGTCCCGTCCCGTCCCGTCCCGTCCCGTCCCGTCCCGTCCCGTCCCGTCCCGTCCCGTCCCGTCCCGTCCCGTCCCGTCCCGTCCCGTCCCGTCCCGTCCCGTCCAGTTCCGTTCCGTTCCGTTCCGTTCCAAGAGACGGTGGCCTCAAGTGCCTACCGTAACGTTCTAGAGTGTGCCTCCAGAAGTACCGCACGGGGCTAATAATAAAAAAAAAATACCATAACAGAGGCGTAAGGGGACGAGAGCCTACGGGTTTTCCACTGTGATCCCAGTTTGCCGAGTATGTCCACAATGTGAAAGACCCAATACGACCTAATGCGACAATTCAATTTAAACTGGTTTCTATTCCGGGCGCATTTTCATAAAATACAATACATGAGTGGGTAAATAAGAATGAGTACAGCTTAAAGTATATAGAAGTATTACAGGGTGGCTCTGCTATGAATAACTAACATTATAACATTTCTCTATTTTTTTGTGAGTTACATCTCTAATGAATTATTTATCTGCAAAAAATGAAGTATGATAAATATGCTTCTGAACAAGAAACCAACCATATATTTGAATATGAAAATGAATTCAGTTATACTTGAGTCTGCATGGTGCCTTGATTACTCGACCAGATCTACTAAAATTTGGAACAAATACAATATCGTCATCTCAATTATACTCTTATAAAGATCCTTATTTGATTCATTATCACTGTCTTGCTCGATACTATCATCTCAATTGTGAGAGCCATATATCTTTCTAAATATTTTATTTCTGGTTAATTTTTCTACTGGTAAAATTTCTCTAAGATGCCTTGACATCAGAATTTTAGCTGGCGAAACAATTTGAGATGCTATGTGAGTATTCTTATACTGTACTAAAACCGAATACAGGTATTTGTTCTCATATGCAGCTTTTTTAAACATACCTTTCAGGGTTTGGATTTGTCTCTCCACTAATCCATTCGAATGGGGGATTGATTTTATGTCTGTAAACTGCCAATCAGTAAAAAAAAATCCAAATTTCAAACTGGAAAACTGTGGCCCTCCATCAGTAGTAAGAATTTTCGATATACCATGACAAGCAAAATTAGACTCCAAGTGCAAAATAATTCGTGACGATGAACTGTCAATACATTTGGCTATTTCAACGGATTTTGATAAATAGTCGATCACTAACAGATATGTTTCGTTAGTAAAAAAACAAATCACAAGTTACTTATCCATGGCAAATCCGGAATTTTGTGTGAAATTTTATAGTCCTGTAGTTTGTTTTCGTCAAACATTCTACATTTTTTACATATTTCTATAACTTTGTTTTTAGTTCTACTTATACCCATTTGATTTATGATGGAGCATGGATTGTATTTCTTTTTGCATGTATAAAGTATCTATTTTTTATTTTTACAAAGAAGGTTATCAGTCTCTGTTATTTGATTTTGGAACTTCAGTAACCATTACATAGCACAGCAATATTTAGAAAATGTATGTATTAGAATTCGATGGAAAAATAATTAATACGTCTTATAGAATGTTTAATATGAATAGAAAGTCTTCTAAATAACTTCTGAATAAATTCTATAAAATCCATTATGCGTCGACCAATAGCAAAATAGAATTATGCTACTAACTTCTAGTTGTTTGCTCGTGTAGTTGTGTCCACAGAACAAACATTGTCACATGTAATATGTATCTTCTCACCTCAAATTTGATCGTTTCTTTTGTTGCGGTAGAGGGAAATTGAAACGTTTTCCAAAATTCCGCATTAATATAGTTGGAATTTTCGATTCATCCCCATTTTCAAAACGGCAAGAACATACATCAGAAAATTTATATGATATCCGATCGCCTTTCCTATAAATAATCTATCATCAAACAACTAGAACACAAGTGTATTTTGTTTACGATTAGGATCATTTGGGAACCGAAACATGCTACTCCCTATCTTACTAGCGTGGTAGCAGTCCGGAGCACAACACAAACCCATTATTCAATATCAATCTGTAATCGACTTCCAAACACTGAATAATTCACGTTAAAAATTTTAACAAAACTTATGAGTGGATAAAAAATGTGGCCTTCGCGCCCTTGTAAGATTTATCCATATCAAAATTTATTTTATACCCAAGTTTGGTCATATTGGGGAAATTTTAAAATTACCGCGCAATCGACTTGAGAAGACCCGAGGTTTGTCCATGGTACGCCATCTATAAATATTTGGATGACTTGATATTGAGTATTATAAAGTCTTACTTGCCATAAGCAGTGTATATTTCAACAGTTTTCGCTTTTTTCACCTTCTTGATATTCTCTAGAGCAAAAATTTCCAATACCAGACTTATTTGCTCAATACCCCAATGCTGAACAATACATTACATTATTTTCCAATCAGAAACAAAGAGTTATTCAAAAAGTATTAATGTCTGCGTAAATGAAAACGTCTGACAAACTTATTTCATTTTTCGACATCTCCAGCAATGATTTCAAATTCGAATGAGAATAAAATTCAACACTTCGTCTCTTACTCTCATAGAATTTGGCAGCTGATCACCACACCACTATAATGTTTCGTGCCTAAATTATGAGCGCCATCTAGCGGGGATGCACTTCCTTGCAGATGAATGTAGATGAATATTCAAATTTATTTCGTCTATAAATTATGTATCATCCTTTCAGAAAATTGTTTTACGGAAATATCGTTTCTTTTATCCTTTATATCTAAGACCCGCTGTAGGCAATTCCTCAAATATTTACTTATTTCGTGTGAGAGCACAAAACAAAGAGAGCTATTACGATACTTCTATTATCGTCCTTATGCCATCCGTACTTAAGGTCGAGAATGACGCATATCATTGCGAGCCAAATGATTTAGGACTCGGTGTAATGTTGGTTGCATATTTGTGACGTCATCACTAATGCAGTCCATTCTACCGTCTTTGCCGAATCTTTAACGAAAGAACGAGACAATGCATCAGCAATGAAGAATTCTTTGCCAGGTTTGTGTACTAATTGAAATTCATATCTTTGTACACGTATTAACATTCTTTGTAGCCTTGAAGGACAATCATGTAATGGTTTATTGAAAATTTGTACAAGTGGTTTGTGATCAGTTTCCAGAATGATTGATTCACCAAAAATATACTGCTGGAATCGCTCGCATGCGAAACAAAGTTCATATAACTCTTTTTCAATGTGCGCATATTTGTTTTGGGTTCCTGTTAGAGCTTTGGAAGCATACAAACATGCAGATTCATTTGCATTAATACGGAACCAACGCCATCTTTGGACGAATCAGCTACACTACAATTTTTTTAGTTGGATCATAAAATTGTAATATTGTTTTTTCCACTATAAATTTTCAGTCGTTTGAACGAATTATCATGAATTTGATCCCAATTCCAAGCTACATTCTTTTTTAATAATGTTTTGATAAATTGTCAACAAATTTTCCTACATATGTGACCATACCTAGAAAACGTTGCAGGTCAGCTTCGTTTTCTGGTAGGTGCAGTTCCGTGATGGCACTTTTTTTCGAATCCATTATGTGATATTTTGGGACCGAAGAAAATCTACACTAGTCTTTATTGAATCTAATGTAATTTTTCTTTGCTGTCTCTAAAACTCTTTCAAGATTTTCATAATGTTCCTTTTTCGTTTCACCCCATATAGCACATCATCTACATAAATTTCCAACTCTGGAAAATTAAATATTTCTCAACTCCATAAGGCAGTCTCAGAAAATTTAAACCTTCCGAATGGAGTTGCAAAGGTGCACAAATCTGAGCTGTTCGAATCTAAGGGGATTTGCTCAAAACAGGACATTTCGTCCAGCGTGCTAAACTATTTTGCACCCTTAAGTTAAGAAGCGATTTCATCGAAAGTGGGCAATACTCACGAAGGATGCTCTTATTTAAATTATGTGGATCGAGACAAATCCTGAGAGACCCATCAAGTTTTTTTACCAAAACAATGGAATCAACCCACTCCGTTGGATAATCAACTTTACTAATGATTTTGTCTTTTTCCATGCTAAGCAAATAACTCTTCATCTAACTTCATCTAATAATGGAAATGGAGTTTTATGTGGCAGAATGAATCACAGGCTTCGCACTGTTACTGAGCTGTATTTGAAAGAGATTCTTCATACAACCAATGCACTCGAAAAGATGAGAATATTTTCTCAATAAGGATGTATCAACGTCCAATGAATCTATTTTCTTTACCTGATTTAATTATGTGCAAGTGTTTGAGCCTAAAGTAGCAGATGAATCAATATCTATTTCAACACATAATCAATATGATTCAAAGAACACTTCAATACACATGCTCCCAATTAATCTAACATTGGTTCGCTTAAATTTTTTAACGACAAATTTAACTTTATATAATCAGCAATACTCAAAACATTCATCATTGCTCCAGTGTCTAGTTTAAAACTAATCATAGCTACGTTGTTCACAATTATGTTCACTTTCCATTGTTGATATCTACTGTCAGAATTGTTGTGAACAATTCCAATAGACTTTATGCGAAATATTTTCATTTGGGTCGTCATATTCCAAATTATCATTAACAGAATGAACTGAGTGAATATTTCTTTGTCGACACATTTTTTGAAAATGGTTGAACTCACCACAGAAGCTTTATCTGTGGCCGGACACTGTTGCCCTTCCATATGTTGTGTGCCACACCTATTGCATGAACTCCTTGAAAGTTTCAGTAAGTTGAAGTGAAGTTGAAATTTTGACTGGTGTTGGAAATTCCCTGATGTTCCTGACATCTGGTGTTGGTTTGCATATGATGTTGTTTGCTGTGTTGAATTTTGCTGTTGTCTGAAGAAATTTGGTTGTTGAAAATTTGTTGAGTTATTTTGTATACTGCAGCCTGCTGTTCTTTTACCTGTCATCTCTTTCTCCTGTTTTCTTGACTCCTTTACCGGATATACAAATTCGCATAGCTTTTTCTAGTTTCAGTTCATCATTTTCCAATAATGGCTGTTTCAACTCCGGCGAACTTAATCCACTAATCAACACAGATTACGTTAAACTGTTTTCCAGATCTCCCAACTCGCAGTTTTTGGCACTATTTTTCAGTTCTGTAACGTATCGTTGAATTGTTACATTTTCTAACTGTTTTCTATTGATGAATTTATACCTTTCGAAGGTTAATTGCTTTTTGGTTTCTTTATCAAAGAAGAAGTTTCTCCTTCTTCCTCGTCTAAGAACTGAAAAGTGTTGTATGTGATATCCATCATCACCGAAGTACTGCAGTTATTGTAGATCTTCTTTCTTTTTATGAAATTCTGTTGCTTTAAACTTTTTTTTATTTTTAATACAAAGTTTCACTTTTTCGACACATTCCCAGTAATATCGAGCGGTGCGATACCTAGATAATATGCCTTAGTTCTAGTCATTTTTTAGTCTAACTTCACGTTTTCGACTAATTATTTGTATTTGTAATGAAAAATCTTGTTCGCAGCGCCATGTAACAAATACGACAATTCAGTTTCTATTTTGGACGCATGTTCATAAAAAACAATACATAAGTAGGTAAATGCTAATGAGTGCAGCTTAGAGTATATAGAAGTATTACAGGGTGGCTCTGCTATGAATAACTAACATTATGACACCGTTGTGATCCCCGTTTGCCGAGTATCCCCACAATGTGAAAGACCTAACGGACTGGTTTTTTTGCGACCGTTGACGGCGGCGTTCGACGGTCACCGTAGATGACGACCGACGAACGCTCGCTCTAGTTGGTTTCCTTGACAAGTTTGTACGCGACGTTTGGCAGTTACTCGCTCACACGTCTGAAACAAGTGTCTTATTTTTGTCATCATAATGGAAAATGGCAGCAGCTACATTGGTTATGGAAGAGGAAGATAATGTTTTATTATTGCTTAGGCAGCGAGACAGAAAAAAAAACAATATGTTATTCAAGAAAGGAATTGAAGGGGGTTACTTCAATCTGCTTATTGGCAAACATTCTTCAAGTAATGAAGAAATGTTCCCGCATTTCTTCAATGTCAATTTTGACAAGTATTTTAACCAGGTGAATACCTACATCAGTCGACAGGTAGTTTCAGATAGAAAAAGGTCGGAAGTTAATGAAACTTCAAGATGTTCAGGGATGGTTGATTAACATTTTCTCAAGTTTTGGACCTCGAGGTCCCTGTGCTAAAAAGTAGGGGGGGGAAACTGCAAATTTTTCGACCTTGGTGTGGTTTTTCCTCATTAACTTTTTTGCCTTACATTCTACAGCAAAAACGCCGTTGTACTTTTTTGTAGATCGTTAAATTCCCTACGAATTTGTTGTTTGTTTGTGTGTCAATTTGTTATCGAGATATGGCGCTTCGAAGAATAGGTAATTTTTCAAATTTCGCCACAAAATGCAGAATTCCACCCTATTTCTTCTGTTATACAAGAATTATGATGAAATGTAATTACTATTATAATTCCTACTTGAAATCACCAACTTTAGATAGCTCCCACCCCTGCTTGCCCATCAGGTGTCAAGTCGTTCCTCCCAAGGACGAGTCGAGTGGAGTGTGTGATCAGCTACAGCAGTAAAAAGCTGGAAAACAATAGATGTTAGAAGACTGCTCCTGTGGAACTGCGGAATGCAAACGATGAGCCAATATTCAACATAGAAGAATTATAGAAAGGTATAAGTACCTTAGGTAGAATAGTCAATTCAGATAATAAGAAAATTAAAATTAGGGATTGGTAAAAATGGGACAGAGAGTGTTTAACCACTCAGAGTATATATAAGATTGAGTAAGATAAGTAATATTAGAAACCTTCAGCTGTTGAAGTGAATAACTTTGTAATGAAAGGAGCATCGAGTGTTAGTGACATTTTTGGTTTTTTGGTAATTTTTTGAGATGGCCTCTACATCTCGTGGATCAGACTAGTGTTTTATTTGTAAAGGAGGAGTTGAAGCAGGTGAACTAACTGTAGTGAAAGCCAGAGGAGTTGCCAGACTGTGGGAGTCCAGTGTAAAAAGGAAACTTTCGGCAGATGAACAGTTTCTGCGTGAGTTGAGTGAAGTAAGAGTGCACAGTGCTGCCCAATAAGTAACAAGTACCAACTCCCTCCGCACTTACCAGCAAGTACAGGCATGGTTGGGCAATGATCTCCCCCCATCAGTATGGGGCTGGAGCCTAACCACACGAGGGGTACTACCAATCCCCAAAACCAGAAATGCTGCGCCGGATGACATCTTCCATATTGTCTCCTGCAAGTGCAGCAAATGCTGTAGCAGCGGAGCTTGCGGCTGCAAGAAAGCAGGTCTCCGATGCTCAGTAATGTGCAAGCACAGCACAGGCCACTCCTGCAAAAACGCCCCCGCAATTGATTTGATCGAGGAAGAATCACCAGAAATATTGGACGAAAACGACGATAGCGACATCATTGACAGCCTTATCGCTCAGGAGGGAGACGAGCTGTTACGAGCAGAACCAGCGGCTAAGAAATCTCGGCAGGAAATGTAATGAGTACAAATGAGTACCTACCCACTATGATTAGCTATAATATCTTTATTCCTTGAGAATAACTTAATATTGTTAATTATATTAATTTTTTTCACGAAAGGACTACGTAATTTTTTCTTCCTGTCCTGGGATAATTATGTAGGGGAAGGGGAGATATCGATCCGAAAAGTGACTGATATCAATACCAAAATGATGTGAATAGGTATGGTTGGCTTTCATCAGAAAGTTAGCTTTTGAGAATTGGGGTTGGGTGGGGAAAGGAGGAGTGAAGTATCCAAAGTTGGTGACTTCAACTAAAATTCATAATTACTATAACATTTCATCATAATTCGGGTATAACAGATGAAATAAGCTGTAATTTTGCATTTTTTGTAATTTATTAGCAAATTTTGAATCATGACCTTTTATTTGACGTGCCATATCTCGGTAACGAATTCATATACAAACATGTTTTTTTAGTCAAAATTGTACAAAAAAGTATCGATATGTTTTTTTCCGTAGGACGTAACAGAAAAAAGTAATCGAGGAAAAACCGGAGAGAGGTCACAAATTTTGCAGTTTCCTTTCCCTACTTTTTTCGCACAGGGTCCTCGAGGTCCAAAACATGAGAAAATGTTGATTAACCATCACTGAAGAACCTCCTGGAGTTTCATTACTTCCGACCTTTTTCCACCTAACCCCACTGTTTTCAACATGTCGACTGAACTAACCGTAGCTTGGCAAGAACATTATGTGACACGATTACATAGTCGATAAATTGAATACAAAACGGTGTTCGCATATATATTTTGAATAAATTTTTTCAAGTATTTCATGACTTATTTTCGGGAATACTTACCAGTTTTTCCAACAATTTTGGCAATATCTATCCAGATATTGTCTATTATATATTGCTCTGTATTTCTTGACTTCCTCGATCAAAATTTCATTTTCCTGTTCATTGAATGATGGAGCCATGATGACACTAACAGAAACAAACGTGACCGACAAACGCCACAAAGCAAATAACTTGTCGACCGGTGGGCTTGAAGGAAACCGTTTCTACATACACTCATAAGAGCAGTACAGAGCGTTTGTCAGCGACCGTCAACAGTCGTAACGAAACCAGTCCTTCAGGGAGCCGTTGGAGCCTTAGCGCGCCCCGACAAACAAAGGTGCCCAGGACAGAATCCCATAAAGGGTGCAGATTGAACATGATATTGACGCTGAGATGGAGGTGCTATACCACCAGAGACGATCAGTGTCCCGTGAAGCAGTTTCCATCCCCAGCGAGACGATGATGGGTCAACAAAGCTTAGGGGAGGCGGTAGCAGCTGCAGCAGAGGCGGCAGTGGATTGCCTAGCCGACGTTTTGGACGATAGGCAGCGGACTCCAGCTGGCTCGGAGTTAGAGCTGTGATATGAAATAATAATACTCAGCTCATTTCAAATGTTCATTTATTATTGTAGTTACAGTCAGTGTCAGTAGTTGAGATTTATGCCGATCAAAACCTATAATTAGTAAAAGTTTATCATTTCAATTTAATCGACATACATAGTTGAATAACGCCATGAAAAGACTCCTGAGTTCAGAAAGGTTTGATACAGAACCAAGCACGCGAACCACAAATCAGCAATTGCTTCATTGGGTGAGTCTTTCAAGAACTTCATTGCATCAAGACCAGTTAAATCGTCTAATAAATTATATCAGTTCCACAGTTTACGAAATTATCAATAAATGTGTCGTCACATTTAATGAGTATATGTTAAAACCAAGAATGAAATTTTTGCCCGTCATTTTATAGCAACAAGGAAACAGCAATCAGGAAAGTCAATTGACCAATATTTGCAAGCATTAAAACAGTTGAGTAAGGATTGCAATTTCAAGAGTATTACGGCTGATCTAAATAGAGGAGACTTCATCAGAGACTCGTTCATTAGTGGATTGAACTCATTTTTTATCAGTCAACGTTTGCTGGAGAATTTAAGTCTTTTTCTCTCTTCAAGATATTTCAGGTAAAGCTAGAGCATTATACAATGCGGCTTTTAATAGTTCCCCCCCCCTGTTAACTTTCGAACGTTTTGACGTACAAATTTGAAGAATTACGATAATACAAGAGTTTTTTTTATATACAATAAACTGAATAAACATATAAAGCAGCACAGTACAGTATTCAGTTTACAAGTAAAACACAACCCAAATAACCCATCTGAAGTTTCACAAGAATCAAACAACTCTCAACATAAGTTCCTTGTTTTGAGGATGATAAAGTACATCCGAATAAGTGATCACTGTTCTTGTTCCCATACGTGACCATTCTGTTGAAAGGTGTAATTTTCTTGTCATTGCTTGAAAATTTCTCCAAATTGAATATACCGGGTGGCTACGGAAGTATTGCCTATGGAATATCTCAGTTATTGTATGAAGTAGGTTTGTATGATGAGAGAAACGTTTTTTCATGAAAATATCACCAGAGTCAATAAATGTATTGACGCTGAGGGAATGCATTTCGAACATTTGTTTTGAATTTATTTTATCTTTAATCCTATCAATTGAAATTTTTTCGATAAATCTGTTTTTTTGTTATTTGAATAATAATAATTTGATTTTTTGGTATTTCATTTCAAAAAATTACTTTCCATTATATCATTAGAAAGGAATGGTTATGCTGAATAGTACAGGCAAGAAAAAGTTGTATGTTCCTTTTTAAGATATGGACCTACAGAGTATTGTTTTTTTCCCAATTTTTCCAATATTTTTTTTGGCGGCTTTTTATAACGCCGACGAATGAAAATAAAATATCACAGTAGTAGCAACTGTTATCAAGTGACGTATGGTTTCCATAGCCAACTTTTCAATTTTTGGCTTTCATTTTGCTTCCACGGCCTACTCGGTGAATTTCAATAATAATTTTTTTCTGATCTAGTTTCTGGTTAGATATCAAATTGTGATATGTCATTAGAAAGGGAATTGAATGCTGAATAAAGCGAAAAGAAAAAAAATAGGGTTTCCATTTAAAATAAGAAAGTTGATGTTACTTCCGGTCAGACTGGAAGTTAAGTTCGACATGTCAATATGCTCAAATTCTTGCTCTTATGTCATTATATCGACGCTCCAAATTTCACAAACCTACTTCATACAATAACTGAGATATTCCGTAGGCAATACTTCCGTAGCCACCTGGAATAGCCTTTGGCTGTACTGATTCTTGTAATTTTTTGATTTCTTGATTAAGATATTCAATTTCGTTTTCTAATATATCTATGGTTTTTGAACAGGAGCTGTTGCAGATATCTGATTCCATGTTGTCATTTCATTTCATTTCTGAAAAAATTTTCATGTGAGGTCGACTTTTGCAAGAGTGGGCTGCATCTTGATGGGGATATTGTCAATTTCTCCTTAGCTTTGGTATTCTCATTCGGTATCTAATTCATGTTCATTGACAAATGGTTGGCTGAAGAAAACAATAAAAATCTGCGAACCAATGTCAAGAGCCGATAAAAATAGATACACAACTGAATACTTCAAAGCCAAATGGAACATTCCAGATCATTTCAAATAAATACTGTGGATCTTGAAAGTTTGGTACTCCTAGAAAGAGTTCCAACTGCTTCTCGATATGGAACATGTTCCATTTGCTCGTATGTGTTGATGACAGTCTAAAACAAAATTATTTCATTGCAATCATTTTAACCCGAGCAAAAGTCTAGTATTACCGTAGATGATGCAGTTGGCAAATCCTGCGTGTCACTGCAATTAGGCTCTAATCTGGAAGTATTTGAGACATTTCTTCAATTTTCTAATATGTCCCCTATAATAAAATCGTCATTTGTGAAGTGGCACGAATAAAACTATGACAAAAGTGATTTCATTAATTAATTATGGATATTTTGCGTCCCGGTTTCTTGTTTCAATCCCAACGCCATCAACCATTTTTTCCGCATTATGGTTCCTTGTTTAGGGAATCAATGAAATGAGATTCCACGGTTTCATCATACCGTGACCGGCAATTGGAAACCTAACATTGTTGAGGCATACTTATAAATTTCACTTTAAAAAAATCAGTGAATGAATAAAAATACAAAAATGCCATCCTACTGCGTAAAAGAATGTCATCTGTCAATCGTCAATAAAGATATTTATTCACGAGAGAAAAAGAAACAAGAAAAACAATTCAGCAATGTACACTAATGTGAAATAAATACCAAAGGTCTCAATAAGTGTAAAACACTTGTTTTACTATAATTTATAATAATAATACTCCCTCATGAACACTCGTAGAGTGTACCCAAAGGAATAGCCTGTGCGGGAGGAGGACGGCTATTATTATTATTTGCCGTGGCGCTCCGGGGCGACGTACTGATATTGTCGGTGGTGTATTCACTTTTCAGCTGAAGGAAAACCCGGAATACCTACAGCATCACCCCGGTTGGTCGGTGCGTACTTCAAACTAGCACCAGACGTCGGGATTGTCACCTAGGTAACTCACATCACACTTGATTCATGGGAAAAAATATTCCGTATCCGAGCCTCGAACGTCTGTCTAATGCGAGCTAGAAGTTTCACTGCTAGAGACCTTAGCCACTGAGCTACCAACGATGTTATATCTCACTTTTTATTAATTGGTTTAAAAAAAATATTATTTTTAAGTGAGAATATGTGTTTCTCACCGGACAATCTATTCAAACTAGCACCAGACGTCGGGATTGGCATCTAGGTAACTCACATCACACTTGATTCACAAGGCATGTGGCCACCTAAAGAGACCCGTGTACATGAGAAAAAAGATACCGTACCCAAGCCTCGAACGTCTGTCTGATGCGAGCTAGAAGTTTCACTGCTGGAGACCTTAGCCACTGAGCCACCGACGATGTTATATCTCACTTTTTATTAATGGGTTTTAAAAAAAAATAATTTTTAAGTGAGAATAGGTGTTTCTCACTAAAGAGTCTATATTCAGATTGATACATCCGGAAGTTACGTGCGGAAATCAACAAATAATAAATTGTGTCTTCTAGATCGGAAGCGTTGGATGATATCGACTCAGCCTTTCTTTGAAGGTGACCCATAGTCTTGGGAATGTTGTCATTAAATTGGCATACAAGAACTTCCTCCATAAAGGAAAGGTTGGTGCCATACATCAACTTTTAGAGTTGAATTTCTTCCATGTCGAAGGGTGTTTCTTGCATTTCTTCACGAAGACTTGGCCTTCTTCTTGGGAAGATTCTTGAAAATCCTCTCCTGAAAGGACTATCAGGTGGAGGCGGTGAAAAATTTGGTCCCGTCAGAGCCAATCTGGTTCTTCTTCTACATTTGCAGAATAAGTAGGGGGCCAAAAGGGATACAATTAAGGAAATAGTGAAATAGATAAATCATGAGATGTTTTTCTTGACAAAGGGTTGTTGAATCATCTAGGGTTTTGGAATACGAGTCACACTTATATTTGGCGATGTCTAGGTCATCAATGTTCAAGTCGTTCAATCGGAGCGGCTTTAGTTTCGGAAGTTGTGATTTTTCGGGAATATCCGCACAACACTCGTATGAGATTACAACTGGATGAGTGCCAAAGGTAATGTTGGACATTTTTGGTCCTTGGAAGTTAGCTTGAACTTTCTTAATTCCAATAAAGGCCCTACACTCAGTCTGGAGTTTCAAAACTGAATTCTTGTAAATGATTTCAGTTCTTGTGTTCGTATTGGGGCAATTCACGGTCACTTGTGAGGGTTCGAAAAGAATCACTAGCCAAAGATTGTTCTCAAGTTTTAAACATTATAGCCTTGGCTAAAACTCAAAGAACTTTGACAGTTTTGCAGAATGTCCTTGGAGTTTTTGAAAATTTGGGCTTCACAAATCGAGTTAGAGTCTATTGGATACGCGAACATGTCGGAGCACAATTCTGTTCTATAGAAAAGTGGCTAACACGTACTCAAGTCCGTCACCGGTATGAATATTAAAGAATAATCATCTTTCGCGATGAATTTTTCAGAAATTGAAGGAATGTGATGGAGGCCGGTTCTGTTATCATATATTGGGATTGATTACAGTTGGTACAGGGTGTAGGTTTGAAGTTCCGTTAGTGGGATTTTTAGGACGAATACTATGTTTGCATCCGTTTGAAATGCTTCCATTTCTATAATTTCGAGGTATTGTGCTATTTTGGAAAGTTTTGGTTCCGTAAGTTTTGAGTATTTCCTGCAATGCAATGACCAAATGGTCTGGTGTAACAATTGAAGAGTGAATGATATTCAAACGCGCAAATGTTATTGAATCTAGCATATCATCAACGTTTTCTTCGAGGAAGAGAAAGCTTTCCATTAGTTTTTCACAAATATCAAAAAATTTCAGTTTTGCTTCAACTTGACTGATTCTATCATTCAGTTCACTTATTGTATTTTCTATGAGTTCGATGTCATCGATGAAAGTCTTTTCATCGACATGTAGTTTTCGAATAGTACTGTTAAAATTTTGAATGAGGTCACTGATATTTGATTTTTCCAAAAATTTTCCAATTTGTGTTCATCGTTATTCAACCTGTTGATACAATTCGTACAGTATTCACCATCCGCGGCGTTCAAATTGCCAGTTATTGATTTGAAAATACTACCTATACCATCAATAAGGCCTCTTTTATATCTTTTAGTATCTATTACGATTTCTTCGAGTTTTTGATCGCTAGAATTTGAAAATAGGGTGAGACGACTGATGTGAATTTTTCCCTTAGATCGAAATTCATTCATACTATATCCGGTGAATTGTACTGTATTAATGAGTGCTTTTAAAATTTTACGATTTTTTTTGTATACATTTTTAAACACGGAAATGTCTTTGTTCACAAGTAAAGTCCATTTGTCATTATTTAGAATCATATTTCCATTTTCATGGTAATATACACCGACGATGTTATTGATCGGATTCATTTGGTATTGAGACACTACTGATCCGAACAGTAGCAGCAACCTGAAAAGAAATTAATCTTCAGTTTCAGGTTTTATACGGTAAAAGTATACTTTCGATCTTTGATTGGTTTCGGGGTTTAAAAGAATCGCGGAATTTTTAAGAATTTGTCCATTGAATTCATTTTGTAGTTTGTCTTTTATTTGGGATTCCCTCACATAGACTTTGTCCATAACTTTATAGTCCGGGGGTTCGTATGCTATATTCCGGTGGAAACGGGCTTAAGCTTTTTCTTTTTGTGTCATTGTACGTTCACGAGCAATTCTGTAAAAATGAGAAATTTTGATATTGAGGTCTTTAATATATTTCGTAATGAGTTGTTCTTGATTGTAGAGGGTTTCAGGGTGTCTACTAGCTGTGTGACCAAAAACTAACTCATTGAGGGTAAAACCATGTGTTTTATTTACAGAGTTGTTGTAGCAAATAACTGCGTATGGGAGGATATTGAATGGGTGTTCGGCCATATTTATCCGAATCATTTTGAGTAGGGTTGCGTGGAATCGTTCTACTGAACCGTTCGATTGGGAGTGATTCACACTGGAATAAGTAAGTTTTATGTCACAGGAGAGACAAAAGTCTTTTACGACTGCATTGTCAAATTCTCTGCCGTAGTCGCAGTGAATTCTTAAGAGTGTTCCGTAATATCGAAAATACCCAATTAAGGCATTAGCTACTGTACGTCCTGTTTTGTATTCTAATGCGTATACTTGCGTGAATTTCATCAGTTCGTCTCGTATGCTAAGTGCACAAATTCTAGTCGGAATTTCCACTATGTCGATATTCATTCTTTTGAATGCAGTTCTAGGGGTTTCAGTTATTACGAGGGGATTATTAAGATTTTTCCTTCATATTTTGGTTTTTCGACAAATTTCACACGCTCTAATATAATTTTCGACATTTTTCGTTAAAACGGGCTAATTTTATTTCCCTTTTATTCTCCGAATAGTTTCGTTGATTTCTATATGTAGATTAGTTTTTCCATTATGGTATTGGTCGATTATTATTGGAATTTGGTCAGGGCTTGGGTTGGTAATGATAATTTGACACACTTCAAATTTTATTTCCTTTTCTGCGTAAATAAAACAGAGTATCTCAAGAATTGATAATTCCAAACTATTATCAACACTAAGTGTGTGAGGGGTCATGTTCATTTTGATTTCTATACAAAGATAGAAACAAATGTTCTACCACAGATTCTACATCAAATGTTAGAGGGACAATATAGTACTTTCGGTTTATAACTTTGATAAGATGTTAATTTTGAGACTGCGAAAATCATATTCTTGTTCGAATAAATCGTCGAATATTATGTAATGAAAGGTTTTGACATTATTTTGTTGGAGAAAAATCAAAATATGTTTATTTTCCTTGTCGAGTAATTGACAGTTTGAATATTCAACTTTTGTATAGTCAATGAGAGATCTTGATTCATGGGCCGCAGTGGTCATGATGGTAGAGCGCTAGTCTATCAGTCAGAGTGACGTGGGTTCGATTACCAGCATGGTCACTGGTCTCGTGCTAGGAATCGCACGTTAAAAGGTAAGACCTCGTTAATCCTTAGCTCGCACAAGTTTCGACTTCTGAGGGCTGTCGTTCGTAGGGGAGTGACAGCTGGTTAACGAAAAAAACAAACAAAACAAACAACAATATAGGTTTATAAAAGTTCGGAATTCTTGTTCCGTTTGTTCAATGGAAAATGTTTCTTCTTGGTTTTCCGGAGTTTTTTCTGCCTCAGAAATATTTTCTGAATAAGGTGGTTTCTCTTCAAGTTCAGGGTTTGATTTGTTTTGTTCTTCGTCACTGTCTGATTCTATTTGTATATCAGGGGCTTAGTTTGAGGTTAAAATCAATGTACCGGGGGTAATAATTTTTGAATTTATGATGAAATATCCTTCAAGTGAATCAATTTTTATTCTGGATAGCGCATCGGCGTTTTTGTTGATCTTCCCTGGTTTGTAGATGATTTCAAAGTCATATTTTTCTAATTTAAGGCGCCACCTGGCATGTCTGCTTCCAGAGTCCTTGATAAAAAATAACCACGTTAATAAGCGGTGGTCGGTTATCAATTTGAACTTTCTACCAAATAGGTAAGGCCTGTAATGTTTGACAGCCCATACTATGGCCAAAATTTCTCGTTCCATCGTGGAGTATTTGGATTCTGCTGAACAGAGTGTCCTTGAAGCATATCCGAGCGGCAAATCTTTACCAATTGGGCCTTAGAAGAGTACAGTACTAATGGCAAATACTCTTGCATCCGTCGTCTCTTCGAAATTAGGGTATATGAGAATAGGAGTCGAAATGAGTATTTGTTTTGGTTCTTCGAAAGAGGTTCGACATTCATTGCCAAAAATTAACAAGGTATTCTTTTGAAGTAGTTTAGTAAGTGGTTTCGAGATCTTGGCGAAATTTGGAATGAAACGTCTATAACGTTCAGCTAACCTGAGAAAGGATTCAATCTCTTTCTGGTTTTTGGGTTACGGAAAATTTATTATACAGTCGACTTTGCTTGGATTTGGTTTCACACCATCTTTGGTAATGAGATGACCAAGATATGCTACTTCCTTCCTGAGGAATTCACACTTGTCTGGCTGTATTTTTAGATTTGCATGCCCGGGTTTCTTGAAAACTCCTTTCAGTCGGGATATGTGTTCGTATATCGTGGGAGAGTATATGATGATGTCGTTCATGTGAACGAGACATCTCTCATTTTGGATTCCGAGTAGTATGTTATCCATCACTCTCTGGAATGTAACTGGTGCATTCTTCAGTCCAAATGGCATTCGAATTAATTCGTAATGACCATTCTCAACTGTGAAGGCAGTTTTCGAGATGTCTTTGGTATCGATCTCTATCTGGTGGAAGCCAGAAGCTAGATCCAGGGTGGTGAAATATTGGCACTTGCCAAGTTGATCCAAAAGGTCGGAGAAATTACTGTGAACGATAAATACCATTGTATTTATCGTTCACAGTAATTTCATTCAACTTTCTGTAGTCGACGACGACTCGCCATTTCTGTTTACCAGAAGCATCGATCTTTTTTGGGAAATAGAAGGACCTATAATGCCGTCTTCTAGCATTTTGCTCATATGTTTTTTCATCTCTCCCTTATGAATTTGGCGATAGCGGTATAACTTCGTGAAAACTGGTTTCGCATCTTTTGTGTCAATAGAGTGTTTTATTTCGTTGGTGAACGTTAGTCGGTCACCCTCTAAATAAAATATATCCGAATATTCAAGGCAAATA
The DNA here is from genome assembly GCA_958502065.1 of Chrysolina americana. Lineage (NCBI taxonomy): Eukaryota > Metazoa > Arthropoda > Insecta > Coleoptera > Chrysomelidae > Chrysolina > Chrysolina americana. The sequence goes on from OY293415.1 coordinate 54,441,985, forward strand.
TCCGTTGAGTTCAGCCTCTTCTTCATTCAGATGGTCTAACCGCAGTTGATTTTTAATTTCAAAATTTCTGTCTGTATGTTCAAATTTTCGGTTTCGTTAAAATTGTTGACGGAGTAATTTCGCATTGGTTCAAGTCTTATTCCGGAAAAATTTACAGTTTTTGGTATTGCGTTAGCATTAATCATTGAGGTGAGAAATTCGCCATTGTGATTTATTTTTACTAATGCGTTAGGTAGTCTCACACTTTTCTTCACCTGGGCTAACAGTATAGCTTCAGTATTACGAAGGTTGCATTTCAGTGAAAAAATCTGTTCTGTATGAGGTTCAATCGAAATAATGTTTTGAATATCATCTATAGGCGTATCAATTGTATTTTTATTGGGTTTTCAGTGTCAGTCACTTTATGAGTTGTTTGTTTTTTAGGTCCACTATACAGTGATAGTGTTCCAAAAAATTGGATCCTAAGAGACCGTCAAAATCTATGCCCAAATTATAAATGAACACTTTGTGGGGGTTAATTGTGCAAAAGAGGATCATTACTGATTCTGAAGTTACAATTTTTGGTCAGTGATTGTTTGTACTAACATGTTTTCATGTGATCTGTTGAAATAATTTTGAATTGGTTTTGGTTTGAGATGGACAGACCAGCATCTGTATCTATGAGTATTGAATTTATTTTATTTGGTGTTCATTCGATTCAGAGAAGAATATTTATTCAAAATGTCAAAGACTTGTTTAGTGCTCGGTTGTGGAGACTGCGGAAATATCACTGGTATCACCTATCACAGGTAAGCTTGCTTCAAACCATCAGAATAGCAGAACCGGATTTAGAAAAAAATCAGTTGCAAGTGTTCTTATCCGTTGCAGGTTGGGGAAAAAATGAATTCAAGTTGGCAAGTGCCATAGGTCTTTAGAAGGAAATCTGAGCACACATAATCTCATTTGCTCCAAACATTTTGAAGAGAAAGATTTCAGTATTGTAAATGGGAAAACAACATTGAGAATTAATACAATTCCAAAGCTATTTTTGCCTAAAAATGCCCCGTTACTTCCGCTCCTGGAAGGTGAGCCTTCGATAAAAAACCCAGGTGAGTCTCATATCTTGATGAGTACAAGTACTCTATAATAATATTCGCTGTGTGCATAGTTTTGAAAATTTTCCTTTTAAGGTACACTTGTACTTTGTCCTCTGATGGGTGATACACCTGGAAATGTTCAAGAGAAAAATAAAACTCCTGTTGAGTAAGTTGATTGAATTCTAGGGAGGTGAATAAATAAGACTGCAATTATCTCTTTCATGTTTCAGGGGACTCAGTAGTACAGATAGTGCAGGATTGAAGGGGTCTCCAAAGAGAAATAGAAAGTTGATAAAAACAATTCACACCTATGCGTAACTGATATCAATGCTTGAAATTAGATCATTGCTGTTTGCTATCAATGTCTGGGTTTTCTACTCAGAAGGTCAGACAGAAAGTTTACCCTGAAGAAAGCTGCGTCTTTTAAATGCTTGATAATTATCAGCAACTTTGTGTTTTTTCAATTTTGCCCATCTTGGAGTGAAATAATTTTAATCTGTAGTGAATGTCAGTTTCAGCAGAAAAGCAAACGGAATAAGAGAATGAAGGAGGCTAAATATTTATAAATTCTATTCTTTAGGTTTTTAAAACAAAGATTTCAATCTCCGAATTGTCAACTCCAGATAAGTTCAGGCATAAATTATTTCACTTTAAGGCAGGCAAAATTGGTAGATTTAAGAACTTGCTGACATTTATCTAGTATTAAGAAATGCAACAACCTCTTTGGGGAAACCTTTAGTTGGCCCTTGATTTCTCTAATAATTCTAATAATTTCATTTTTTTTTCCATGTGAAAAGTTGGAAATACAGAAATCAGTAGCATATCTCACTATTCCTCCACAAAACACTTTCAAACTATTTATGAGTCATTACTTTCTCAACATTTTAAAAACCCACTACTAGTTATTGTCTCACATAAAGAGTTTTATTATATGCTAAAAAGAGCATATTTTTCACAACAGGTATGTTATGCACTTGAAGATTTTTCATAAATTGAGGGTTCATTTGATGTATAAGACAGTTTTCTGAAAAGTTATAAAATACCTATGTTATTCGATGTCATGATATGGTTTCTCTAAGACAAATGGTTTGTTTATGTATTGTGTTTATTCAGGCTGTGCATAATGATGATTATGATCATAAGACATAAGTACTAGTGTTTTATTGACCTGGTAAGATGTTTGTTAACAGAAGCATTATGAAATCATCACATTGAAGTTATTGAATGCACACACAAATTTTTCATTTCAACCACACACATAGCCATTACTAAATAATACAAATATTTCTTGACATAATATTAGAGCCGAATTAATTACAGTAAGCACACAAATATCTGTCAGATGTAGTTCAATGTCCGTCGTGGTATTAGAAAGTACAGTAGTTGTTTTCTGTCAGATGTTGACCTCATATTTCCCACTTGGTAGAAATCTTTGGATAGAGTATTTCGATATTTTCAATTTTATTCGAATCATTTATAGTTTCCAGCAAAATTTTCGAACTTTGTTCAAATTCACACAATACTGGAGAGGAAATTCTTTTTTGTCATGCAGAACAACTACAGAATCATACATTTTCGAAACTTTTATTTTTCAGGTCCACCAAATCCAAAAACAGAATCAAAAATCATTTGCAAGAGATTGTTACAAATCTTAGAAAGAAAGACATGCTCAGTACAGAGGCATGTTCATTTATAGAAAAAGCATTCTCTGGGACTCCTTTAGCTATGATGAAAAGAATCTTGAAGAATAGTGGAAAAGTTAGCCGTCAGAAGTATGACGCAGATATACGCAGTCTCCATTCTTATTCAAGCAAAGCCTATGGATATGTTCGCAGAACATTCAATTTGGCATCCCAAAGAATTCTCAGAAGTTGGTACACAAATGTTGAGTGTGAACCTGGCTTTTCACAGCCTGCCTTTGACTCGCTCAAAACTGAAGTAACTGAAAATTCCAAAAAGGGTTATTCAACTATCTGCAGCCTTATGCTTGATGAAATGTCTTTTAAAAAACATAATGATTTTCACGATGGAAAATCATGGGGATATGTCAATTATGGAAGCAATATAGCTGATGATGACAATTTTCAATATGCAAGTGAAGTACTTGTTTTGATGGTGGTAGCTTTATGTGCTAATTGGAAATTACCAATAGCATAGTTTTTTATTGAAAAGCCTAATGATGAAGAAAAGCCCAATATTGTTGAAGAAGCTTTGATAAAACTACATGAAATTGGAGTTGTAATAACTTCCCTCATTTCTGATGGACCTAATGTGAATTTCAAAATGATGGATAGTGTTGTGACCCGAAAGAAAAGATACCCGCTGAATTCCAGATCACCAGGTTCTTCAACAGAGTATACAACTGAGCTGTATAAACTTTTCAATCAAATAAATACTCAGGTGAAACGATACAAATACAAATTTTCACATGTACAAAATTGACGTTAGAAGAATTCAATATGACATTTTATCAACTATCATATTACTTTTAAAATTATAAAACTATAAAAAACGAAAACGAAATAGTACACAGTATGTTTCCGATATCCTTCCACCTGGGGAACGTTCACATCAAAATAGTGACTCATTCGTCGACGGAGACATACTTTATACAAAATAATATATAGAGTATATTAATTGGAATTATGGAATGAATATTTCAGGTTTCCTAATTTGCCGACCACTCCGAGTACACTTCACTTTATCGGATACTCTGCTTTTGATATCAGAAACGATATCTCTCAATCCCGTACTATCGCGATCAGTGGTTTGACTGCTTCTTTCTTCTATGTCAGCCGATGTGGAAAACTCTGCAGTATCACCAGTATCAGATGTATCGATGCATTCCAAAGGATAAATCTTCAGAATTGGTCTAACTAAGGATCCCCTTGCAGTTGTTAATCGGACTAGACGAATTCGGTTGTCTTTTCCAGGAATCAGTTCTACGACACGTTCTAAGGGCCATTCCATTCGTTTATGGTTGTCGTTACCAACAAGAACTATTTCACCGAGGGTAACTTGTCGACTTTGTTTCTTATTGGGTAGTGATTTTAGTTGTCCCAAATACTCATTGCGGAACCTGCTACGTAAAGTAGTCCTTAATTTTTGTTTATATATCATCTTGCGACTTAAGGACGTTTCATCTACAACATCACAGTCTGAAATACTACATTCAGCTTGATCGCGCAGAAACATTGCTGGAGATGAAGCTATCAAGTCTTCCGGATCACTAGACAAATACGTAAGAGTTCTCGAATTTATCACAGCCTCGCAATCGCATAATACGGTCAGAAGATCTTCATAAAATAACGAAGTACGACCGAGTACTTTCCGTAACAAATTCTTCATAACACCAACGACGCGTTCCCAGAATCCACCCCACCATGGGGCCGCTGGAGGATTGAAATGCCAATTAATGCAATTAATGTACAGAAGCAAAATTGTAAATATTGTCCCAATCTAGCCGTTTGAACGCGTTTTCGGTACCTTCAAAGTTTGTCGCGTTATCACTATATACAGTTTTAGGTCTACCACGTCTCGCTATAAATCGGCGAAGGGCTAGTATGAAACTATGTGCAGATAAAGATGTGGAAAGTTCTAAGTGCACTGCCCGATGAACCGCACACGTGAAGAGGCATACCCACACTTTTTCACCATTTTTCAAGTATAATGGCCCCGCGAAGTCGACGCCAACAACCTCAAATGCCACAGCTTTCCGAACACGATCCACTGGAAGAGGTGGTGACTTCATATCAAATGATTTAGAACGATACCTGTTGCAAATAATACATTAGTGGACTATGGAGCGTACTGTACGACGACCCCAATAATCCAAAATCTCTCCCTCAGTATACTCAATAGTCCTTGTGTTCCAATATGACAGGAGTTAACGTGAAGATCAAAAATCATCCTCTTCACTACGGGGTGTTTTGTTGACAAACGAATTGGAAAGCGAAAATCCTTAATATCATGTCTTCCCGATATTTGAGTTTTCAATCTAATCAAGCCATCTTCATCTTTGAAAGGATTAAAGAGATTATATCTCTACAAGTTTCATCTCCAAAACATTCCTGTTGAGCAATTTTGTAGATGAACTTTTCTGAATCTTCAATTTCCTTCGTACTAAGACAACCTTGAAATTTTACTGTGGGTCTTTTCGAATTAAAAATAAATCGTAAAATCCATGCCATCATGCGAAGGGTCTTGCTTATTTTCGAAAAATAGTTCAAATGCCAATAATCAGAGTTGTTATTCATCATGGAAGTGACTTTTACTAATATTTTCTTCCTTTTTTTGTTGATCGCTTCCTCATCACACACTACATCTTCACGATGCCATAGTTCAGGAATCTCATAAAGCCATAGTGGACCCTCCCACCACTTGGACTGGGAGAGATATCGTGCGAGTTATATATACAAACCCCTAAGAAACCCTTAACTTGTAACTTCCATGTAGTGCTGACTAAGGTTTATGAAAATATGATTAACCGTGCTTTATAGTTAGTTCAGTTCTGTTAGCGACGTTGTACGAGACACATCTGTCTTCACAAATAAATTTGTACTTTGTAAATTCGATTTTGCTTTTTAAAAATAGTTTCTCGTGGCCCGAAAGCTTAATTGGCGCAGTCGGTAGGATAACGGAAGAATATCGATCGTGAAATTCGTTAACTGTTAATCCGTTATCGAAAGAACAGCTTCGATAGACCACCCAGAAACCGGCATACCCAGTTGCTGCAGACTCCAGAAGGGGACGTCCTGGTTCACCATCGTGGTAAGTCGAGAATTCCTTTCTGCTTTCAAATTTTTTCCTTCAAAACTTTATCGTAAAGATTTTTGTTCGAAATTTTTGAATATTGATTTTCAAACCCATTCAGTAAATCCATCATTTTTTCTTTTATCGTAATCGAAATCGGTGGACTGACTATAGATTAGCGATTATTGATCACATTCAAATCATTTTATAATTTACCTGAATTTAGTAATTACTACATTAAATACACGTAATTGCATTTCGAAACCTGATACTCAGAGTTCGCCGCTCGTTATCTCAAAGACAACGACACTTGTTCTCGTGAAATATTACACGGTTTGAAAACTGACTGTGAGGAAAGAAAGAATAGCTTGTATTGTACACTGTTATCTTCAAATTCCTAAAAGAAATAATTTTATCGTTTCTAAGAATTATTTTGTGAGGTATTTCAATATAAATTCAATAAGGTCTAAATATTCTTCACTTATATTTTTACAATTAAGCGTATATAAACGTACGAAATAGCATTTGATGACTGACCCCATAATTGAAAGTTTGACAAATAATTTAAGCTCATTGCGAGTTTCAAATATGGCAACAGAATCAATTATACACTATTCAAGATTTATTCCGATACTATTCCAACATACGATGGGTCGTCAGAGACCCTCGAAATATTTATTAACGCCGCCGAGCAATTTCATAAAAAATATCATGGTGCCGACGCCACATTAAATCAGTGCATCTTGAGTATTTTATTGAGTAAGTTGAAAGATAGAGCCCAGTTATTAATCGGAGCAAGGTCCGAACTGAAGACATGGACTCAAGTAAAACTAGAATTGAGAAACACTTTTGGCGATCGACAAAGCCTCGATAACCTCGAACAACAATTGTTTACTCTTACACCAAATAGAGGCGAACATCCCCTGGATTTCGCAAAAAGAATCCAATTATTACGCAGTAAATTAGCTTTCAAAATAAACTCCGACGCCAACATGGACCAAGCTACTAAACTAATACATATTCGACAATACGAATCTCAATCTCTCAAAGTATTCTTGAGGAACCTGAATATCCGACTACAGGACAAAACTATCGTCCAAAATCCGAATTCCCTAGAAGCAGCAATGAACCTTGTCCAGGAGGATGAGAATTTCAGACACACCCAAAATCTAGTTTTCCAAAATCGTCCGAACGTTAATTCACCCAAACAACCTAATAGACAAATTGGACAAAATCATAATAGCCTTCATTTAAATTATATTCCTTTAAATTCACAACAAATGGCTCCAATTCAAACAATCAGGAACCAAAATCAGGCATCAGACTTCCGAAATCAACCTTCCAATATCATTAGAACACAATCTCAATATCCAAATCACAGCCAGAATAACTTTAGGCCCCCATTTCCCAGTCAACCAATATATGTCCAACCCAGACCAGTAAGACAAACATTTTTAACTAACAGACAAGTGTTTGGTCCGCCACGAAACGTTTTTAAACCAACAGGTAAACCCGACACAAGGACTTTCGAACCGATGTCCACTACATCTAGGAACTCTACGGTTCATAGACCCATGCCCCATTCATTCACCAATCCGGCCCAATCGCAACCTCAAAGATGGACACCCATGAATGAGGAAATGTACAATCATGGTTACGACCAGTCTGACGTTGCTTATAACTATTATCCGAATAACTACCGATACGACTATCACTCCTATGACCAAATTAACACTACACAAGAATTTCAACCTGAACATTTTCAAGATAATTCTTATACTGACCATTACCCCGACGAATATTGTCATCCCCACGAACCATCAGATGAACGGAGCAACGACATTCACGAGTCTGAGGGCGAAAATTTTTACGAATCGCCTCCAAAGAACGAGACAGCATGATAGAACTTCACTCTGCCACGGTCAATGGACTCCCATATATAAAAATTCGTAACCCTCCGATAAAATTACTAATTGATACAGGATGTCACACCTCAATACTGAAACCTTCGATTGTCGAAAAATATTTCCCTGACAGAATTTTTAGACAACCTTCCCAATTGAAAACTTCTCTAGGAGAAAAAGAAATTCAGTTTAGAGCTCTTATACCCGCCTTTGAAGAATTCCAGTGTTGTTACGAGACCGAGTATATTTTATTTCAATTCCATGAATTTTTTGATGGTATTATAGGATTGAAAGAATTAAAAAATTTAGGATTGAATATCGATTTTAACAATCAGCTACTACGCAATGACCTGGTGCAAATACCGTTCTTTTATAGACAACCTCACGAAACTTCCTTCACTTTCGAAATACCGCCTTTCGAAAGTTTGGTCCGGAAATATCCCGTCGATATTAACGAAGGGGAGATCATAATTACTAATAAAAATTTCAATGGATTGTATATACCGGAAACTTTGACTTGTGCTTCGAACTATCGCGCTACTTTCGAAATTTTCAATAATACAGATAGGACAATTTCTGTCACAATGCACGAACCCTTTAAAGCTATCCGAATTGAAAAAGAACATTTCGAATTTTATCATATCGAGAGCGCTCTACCCGACATTCAATATTACGATTTGACAACAGACATTTATGACAAAATTAGGACAGACCACATGAATCCAGAAGAAAAACGAGCCATTCTAAAACTCTATAAAGAATTTGCAGACATATTCCATTATGAACATGATAAACTCTCATTTACCAATAAAATCAAACACGAAATAAAGACCAAAGACGAGATACCAATACATACGAAATCTTATCGCTTTCCTCATTGCCATAAGGAGGAAGTCCAAACGCAAATTCAGAAGATGCTCACCGATGGAATCATTCGACCATCATCCTCCGCTTGGAGTAGCCCAATATGGATTGTGCCAAAGAAGACCGACGCATCAGGAAAGAAGAAATGGCGCATCGTGGTAGATTATAGGAAGTTGAATGAAAAAACAATCGACGACCGATACCCGATTCCGAATATAGACGATATCCTGGACAAATTGGGAAAATGCAATTACTTTACCACCCTCGACCTAGCATCTGGATTCCACCAGATCGAAATGGAAGAAGAATCCATCGAAAAAACTGCCTTCAACGTGGAGCATGGGCATTACGAATACGTTCGCATGCCATTCGGGTTGAAGAATGCACCCGCAAGCTTCCAACGAGTAATGGATCATATCCTTAAAGATTTACGGAACAAAATCTGTCTAGTGTACATGGACGATATTATCGTGTTTTCGACTTCCTTGCAAGAACACATAGCCAATTTAAAACAAGTCTTTAAAACTTTACGCGAAGCTAAATTGAAAATACAACTAGATAAATGTGAGTTCATGAAACAAAATGTCGAATTTCTAGGTCATGTTGTCACGCCCGATGGCATCAAACCTAACCCTAATAAAATAAGGGCAATTCAAAATTTCCCCATACCAACTACTGCTAGGGAAATCAAATCTTTTCTTGGCTTATTAGGGTATTATCGGAAGTTTATAAAAGATTTTGCCCATCTCACCAAACCATTTACGCGGTGTCTGAAAAAAGGCGAAAAAATAACTCATACCTCGGAATTTTTGGAAACTTTCGAAACATGCAAACAAGTACTCACAAATGAACCCCTACTCCAGTATCCTGATTTTAAGAAACCCTTTATACTGACTACTGACGCGTCTAACGTGGCCATTGGTGCCGTTTTATCGCAAGGTGCCATAGGAAAAGATAAACCTATCGCGTACGCTTCGAGGACATTAAACCCATCCGAACAAAATTATTCCACGATAGAAAAAGAACTTTTATCGATAGTGAATTTCACCAAATATTTTAGGCCATATTTATTCGGAAATCAATTTACGATCGTAACCGATCATAAACCTTTGCAATGGCTTTTCAACCTTAAGGACCCCAGCTCAAGATTGGTAAGATGGCGCTTGAAGCTGGAAGAGTACGATTACAACATTGTATACAGAAAAGGTAAAAACAACTCCGTCGCAGATGCCCTTTCCAGAATAGAACTCCACCCACTGGAAAACCAATCAATGATAGCCAATACCGATTTATCAGACAACCGATTTGAAGAGGACTTTCCCGAAATCTTCGCGGACTTGGCAAACAAAGAAGAAATCCCAGAAATTTCAGACGAAGACCTTCAAGACCTTGACAATCGCCTAAACGATGAAATTCGAAAACTTCGAACTGGCAAGAAACCAACAGAAGAAGAAAAAGAAAAACCACCAGAAAAGAAAAAAGTAAACGTCTTATCAAACGTAGTCTTAGTTCCAGCAGTACAGGAGCCGCAGGAACCCGACGACAGCAATGAAACTCAGCACTCTTCCCATGAAAATCCAATTCTTGAAATCCCAATTTCTGAACAACCGTTGAATAAATTCAAAAACCAAATTATACTTTCCGAAAGTGTAGACACTCTTTCCCCTCGGGTAAGGGTAACGAAACCTTTTGATAAAACTCGTCTAAAAATAGTACTACCAAGTAAAAATATCGAAAATGATCTTGTGAGAATCTTCTTAGAATATCTTAAACCGAAAATAGTACATGGCATACTTTTTGAAGAACGTTTGAAAAATAAAGTAATTCCATTGATTCAAAAACACTTTAAACATTCAGCCTTCAAACTAGTCCAGAGTAATGTCCTTTTAACCGATATCACAGACAAAGACGAACAGAAACTAAAAATCCAGCATCATCACGAAACAAAAACCACTCATAGGGGGATAAATGAAACGAAAGACTCCCTATGTAGAACATATTATTGGCCAAACATGATTCAAGACGTGACAAATTATATAAACACTTGTGTCACTTGCCAAAAGACAAAATTAGAACGTCACCCCAACATTATCAAATTCAACCCTACTCCTATAGGAGAATACCCATTCGAGCATATTTATATCGATGCATTTTCGGCAGATAAAACTAAATTTTTGACAATTATTGATAGCTTCTCGCGTTTTGCCCAAGCATACCCGATTCATTTGAATGCACCCAGCATATTAGATGGTTTATTGAAATTCATTTCCCATTACGGTATTCCGAATAAAATTACTTGCGACTCTGGAACAGAGTTCAAAAATAGTCTAATTCAAGATTTCTGTAACTTGCACAAAATAACTCTACATTACATAACTCCCAAAAATGCCAATAGCAACAGTCCTGTAGAACGCCTACATTCTACGCTCATTGAAGAAATCAGAACCCTGAAACTCGAACATCCTGATAGACTAATAACTACACAAATAATATACGCTATATTAGGATATAACAACACCATCCACTCCGCGACCAAATTCACCCCTTTTCAAATTATTAAAGGAAACATTGAACACCAAAATCCGTTTGATATAACATTTTCGAAAATAACTTCTGACTACATTGAAAAACACGCGAGAAATCAAAAAATAATAAACGAAATAATCAAAGAAAATAATGAAAAATCTAAGAACCTTACTGAAGTTAATTCCAAAAGAGATGATCCACCAGCGATAAAAATCAATGAAAACGTGTTTCTGAAAGAATCGCCCCGAAATAAATTATCGCCACTTTATAAGCAAATCCAACCTATCAAGGATTGTGGCATCAAAGTAAAAACGAAAAATTCTAAATATCATAAGAGTAAACTGAAACCTCAAAGAAAACAATCTCAGAAACGAATTTTTCCAGATGACAACGCTGTTCCTTCTACTTCTCGGGATCCTTACCACTAATGGACAACAGATAACCATGACAGAAATACCCAACCCCATCCTTCCTTTCTCTCTTGGAAAAGCGAGAATCACTACCCAAAAACATACATTTCTGAAACCAATCGACTTGAAACAATTTGATGACCCAATAAAGAGCATAGCCAATAACTCAAATTACATAACCGACCTTATTTCAATGGAAGATGTACTGTATCCACAATTACATCATATGCATAACCATTTGTTACAACTTCTCAAACAAATTTCTGTGAAATTAATAAACATCAAGCCTCAAAAATTCAGCCGATCAAAAAGAGGCCTAATAAATTTTGTGGGCAGAACTAACAAATGGCTCTTTGGGACATTAGATGACGAAGATGAAGAAAAATATGACCAAGCTATTTCTACACTAAATAATAATCAAAAAATCCTACACCATGATTTGAAAAATTACTTAACTATCACAAAAAGATTCTTGAACGAAACGTCAAATAACTTGCAACACATTGTAAAAAATCAACAACTGATCGGCAAACAGATAGAGAGTATTGTCGACAGTCTGAATAAATACACGCTATTCTTACGGCTCCAAAACTCTCTCGATACAATGATAATCGACTGTCAAAATGTACTGTCAACACTGAACAATATTGAAGAATCGATATTATTCGGTGAACTGAATATTATTCATAACATAATATTACCAACTTCCGAGCTCAAAGAACTAATTGAAATAATGCTTAACATGTACAAAGGAAGTCTACCATATTTCGATAACATTCAATCATATTATAAACTTTTAAAAATTGAAACACGATATAAAAATGATCTTATTCTATTCACGATTCATGTCCCGATACTTAGAGAAAATCTTTACGATTATTATCATTTATTTCCCATTCCGATTTCCAATAATGCCATAATTCCCTTGAAACCATACATTATCCTGAACTCGACTTATCACCACTACGAGGACAGCCCGTGCCACGAAATCGAGGCAACCTGTATTTTCCGCCTGGAAAATCAAATATCCAAGGAGGACTGTCTACCTGAAGTACTGAAAGGAAAGAGCAGACAGCCATGCCAATCACTCCAAGTCCATCTAGAACAAGATGTAGTAGAACCAGTCAACGACGCCTATGTCATTGTCATTCCCGCCAGACAAATGGCTGTCGAAAAAAAGTGTAAAGAAAGCGGATATGAAGAAATCCACAAACCACAGCTGATCCACATACCCCAGAAATGTAGCCTCATCATTGATGGGGAAGAATACAGCAACAACGTTTCCCCGATACGGGAGACCCCTCTACAATTGCCCAGAATAGAAATCATCGAACCTAACCATGAAGACCACCCCCTGAAGGTCCTGGATAAGATTAACCTAGACGAGCTGACAAGGCTCCAGAAACTAGCCGAGAAAACTCAACTCCACCGACTCCAAGCCTTGGAAGAAAACAACACCCCGTATATTTCTTTTTATATTTGTATTATTCTGAGCATAATTATTGTTATTGTCATCTTTTACAATTCCTCTATAAAATGTAAGAATGATATTTTAAAACATTTCAAATGTGTCAAGACAAAACCTAAGGACTTGAATTCCGAAAATAATACTACCGTATTATTTTCGTCTTAGGGATGGAGAAGTTATATATACAAACCCCTAAGAAACCCTTAACTTGTAACTTCCATGTAGTGCTGACTAAGGTTTATGAAAATATGATTAACCGTGCTTTATAGTTAGTTCAGTTCTGTTAGCGACGTTGTACGAGACACATCTGTCTTCACAAATAAATTTGTACTTTGTAAATTCGATTTTGCTTTTTAAAAATAGTTTCTCGTGGCCCGAAAGCTTAATTTGCGGAACAACCACGAGATGGAAGATCTGCCGGATTTAGTGCTCAGGTTCATGTTTCCATTATTCTATTGGAGTTAATGCACGTATTTCTTGAACGCGATTCCAAACGAAAGTTGACCATTCATCTGGGCGTCGAATCCACGATGAAACAGTAGTTGAACCGCTTTTTGAAGTTTTTCTGTACCATATCATATAATCGGGCTCCAATGCAAGCAGCTAACAGTTCCAAACGTGGAGTTGATACCTTCTTCAAAGGTGCCACTCTTGATTTGGCTGCCAATAAATGTACAGATACTTCATTTGGATACAACAATTTGAAACAATGGATACTGCACTTTCCAGAGCCATGGCCAATCCATCTGGGAATTTCTATTTCCATCAAATATGGGAGTTCTTCAACCCAACGAATGAAAACTTTTTTCAGTTCATCGTCGACAGGTGCATCCCAATTCAATTGTATTTTTCAGGTTCGCTGTAGCAATAATTTAGGGCATAATGTAATCAGGCAAGTGAAAACAATTGGATCATATATTCGTTGCGCCATTGAAAGAATTATCCTTCTGGTTATGATTTGCTCATTTATATTGCAGATGTTGTTTTGGTGGACTTTCAAAGTATCCTTGCTAATGTTCCAGATCAGACCAAGTACAGGCCCCAATGTGTGTTCATCAGAATCATGTTTTGTATGCTCCCACCCTCTCAGATCAAATTTTGCCTCTGCCATGAGTATGCTTGATTCTTGAATGAATTTCAGAAGTGTCTTCTCATCTCGAACACTCGTAACGCAGTTGTCCACGTAAAAACTCTCTAATAACTTCTCCACCGTTTCCTGTGAATAACTTGAACCTGGTTCTATGGAGCTTGTCAAACAACTAGAAATATGGTATTCAATTGTTGCTCCAAGTAAAAAAGGACTGCAACTAATACCAAAGACCACCCTACTGTGACGATATATTTTATTTCCATCTGGATCTACCCACAAAAAACGTAAAAAGTCCCTATCAGCTTCATGCAGATCAATCTGCAAAAATGCTTTGCGAATGTCTGATACTACTCCGATATATTCTTGTCTGAATTTTTGCAGTATCGATGGTATGAGCTCTATAAGATTTGGTCCTTTCTCTAAACAAAAATTCAGGGCAGATTTATCCTTTTCTCTGGCAGAGGCATCGAAAACAGGTCTAATTTAAGTTGTTGGACTGTTCTCTTTTATAACTGGTCTAGGGGGTAGGTAATGGACTTGACCTGAGGGACTGGACGCTACTTCTTTTATGATCCCTTCTCGCAGCAACTCATCAAAAATAGCATTGTAAGGCCCATAAAGACCTTCATTTTGAAATTTTTTCAAAGTTGAAGTGAGTCTTTTTTCAGCCGGAGCATAGTTATCGGGTATAGGTGCGTGCCCTTCTAACCATGGCAATCTCACTTCATATCGACCTTCGATATCAGTGGTGACAGTTTGAAGAAAAAGTTCCTTTGTGGCATTCTCCATCTCTTCTCGAGATCTTCTCTCTGCAGGTTCACGGATACCTAAAATATCAATTTCCCACAAATCTGCTATGCTGGAATATTTTACAAAAAGTGATAGTGCAGTCATTGCAAAAGTGGAATCGTGATTATTGTTAGGTATTCCCCATCAGAGTCCATCCTAGAAGTGTTTCAACAGCCACCAGACCACACTTCAAAATATAGCTTCGCCCAGTATATAGTTTTCCTGCAACATCAGCACCGATAAGTAGTTCAATTGGAGCCGAATCATCCACATCATTCATTTGAATATTTTTATGCTGAAGTTCCTCCATCCAACAACCATGGAAAACTGGAGAAATGTCATTGCAAATTACAGACTGATCAAGAACTTCGAATGAACAACTGTAATTGCCTACATTCAGCCTAATATCATAACAATTGTGCAATAGCTCAGCAGTATTCGAACCACCAAACAATGAATGAATTATCTGCTCGGTACGTTTGGGTTTATAATGTAGTTTCTCAGCAGTATTTTTCAGGACATACGATCTCTGTGAACCACTGTCTATGACTGCTCGTATCAGACGAACGCCGTGCTCACTAATCATATTCACCCGGAAAGTTTGCAGAAACACATGAGTGTTTGTATCATTTGCTAACGATTGCTCAGTAGCTAAACTTTCAGTTTTTCTTTTATCGGGAACAGATAAGTTTTTATTCAAGGAAATTTTGTTTGCTGACAATTCTGGGCACATCAAAGCAACATGAGGCTCACCACACAGGAGGCATTTCAAACGCTCATGGCACCTTCTAGATTGATGTCCAATTCATAAACATTTGAAACAAGCGTTTTTATCTGCGGAGATTTTGCGTTTTTGTTCTAATATATTTTTGTGAGCTTTGAAACATTGTTCACTTCCAGCGAATTTGACAGTATTATAGTTCATCAACCCTGCAGCAGTCGGTATTGAAAGTTTATTTTTAATTACCTGCTTATTTGATTTTTTCGGTTGAATGTTACCTGAGTTCAGACCAAAACCCTCTGCAGCCAAGGAAATCCCTCTTCGTTCTCGACTTCTGACTTCACAAAACTCATAAGACATTCCAGACGATTCATAGTCGGTGATTGTAGATTCGCCCCAGTGTTTTCTTCAGATTGTATACAAGAAGATGAAGACGAAAAACTCGGGGACCGCTGCCAAACACGTAATAATTCCTCGGGAAGACAAGATTCAATTAAAGGAAATAACATTGCAGCACAATTATCGTTTTTGATACCAAGCGTTAGATATAGCATTATCGATAACAAGTTTCAATAGTTCCCTGACATATACTTCTATTTGTGAATCTTTCCGCCCAAAACGTGATTTCAAACTGTCTATTACTTTTTCATAATTTTCAGCAATAGGAGGAAAGCTTTCAACAAGTTGCCTGGCTCTACTGTTGGGTATTGTAGCTTGGATCAAATACTGAAACTTGTCAGCTGCGTCTATGTTTGAATCATCATTGATTTTTTCGAATTGACCCCAAAAGGAGAGCCATTGGCGCATATCACCACCAAAGGTTTTGAATTCTATGGTAGGCAACTCAAATATACGCCTACCTGGGTGTGAAGTGGAATTACTCACGGCTATACTAATTCTGGATTGTCGATCATCTTCATCGACTAGATCATCATGTTTCTGACAAGAATTCTCATAGGTGATCTTCAAATCGATGAACTTTTTGACATATCCTTCACATGTATTCATTTCCGATAACAGATCTTCCTCACTCATGTCAGCTTGTATAAGACCATCGTAGATTTCTCTATTAGCTATCGATAAGTTCTCATGCTTTTGCAACAATATCTCCCAAGCAACTTGTACCTGTTGTAGGGCCGCCTTTTCAGAAAACAGTTTATCAAGTTCATTGGCACTTTTCGTAAAAGCTGGGCGACACTATACGGTGTTTCTTGTGTTGATCCATTGCGCACGACAATAACCCGGTTCAAAACCTGTCTATTAATGAAAACGACGAAAGTTGCCCACAAAAAGTATCTGAATCACCCAAGTCCTGTCACGGTCGCCAAAAATGTTGTGACCCGAAAGAAAAGCTACCCGCGGAACTCCAGATCACCAGGTTCTTCAACAGAGTATACAACTGAGCTGTATAAACTTTTTAATCAAATAAATACTCAGGTGAAACGATACAAATTTTCACATGTACAAAATTGACGTTAGAAGAATTCAATCTGACATGTTATCAACTATCATATTACTTTTAAAATTATAGTCCAAAAGCAAACTATATATCCACTGAAGATATGATTCCCAATGGAAGTGTGTAGCCCTGAAAAGGGCTGTTTTGCTCCAAAGAGCCAAGGGGGTTTGGGGAAGACTGATAAGCTTGAGTCTTCACCGACATTACCAACATTCCTAGCATAGAATGCCCTAGCCCGCTCCTTCGTGTCCGCCCAGACGCGATTAAATTCTGTAGCAACTCCGATATAACTGTCATCATCGGACCCGGCCTCCGGCCTCTGGCCTCCTTTTTCCTGCATTCTGCCATCGGCCTCCGGTTTCCGAAAAATTGAAAAGTAGAAAATTGTAAAGTTATAATTCTACAGCCTTCGGCCTCAAAATAGAATTTTTTTTTCGACCCGCGAGTTGAACCGCGAATTAAATCGCGACCAAGAATCAAACCCGCGAACGCAACCGTGGTCCAATTCGCGGCCGCGAATTGGGTCACGGCCGCGGTGTTGATTCGCGGTTTAATTCGCGGTTTAATTCGATGTTTTGCTTCGAAGAGCCAGGGTATGTCGATCCACACATGTTCATGTGAGACGACGAAAGATTACTAAACATCTACAAATCTTCAAGTTATAGAAACTTTGTACATTTTCACCATCAAGTGGTGCAAATGCATATGTTTGTGTTTTTTGTGTGGCCCTGAAAAGGGCCGATGGGGTGTTCCGGAGAGCTGGGTGTTATCCCGCATAGTTATGACGACCACGGAAGGGAACTCAGATGACATAGATGACATCGTCATCATCCGATGACACCACGATGATGGTGTCATCGTCCTCCAAGTGATGCACCTCCGGGTGATCATCCATGTCGACATCCTCGATGCCGATGAATTCGACATCCTCGACCACTGCGTCATCTTCTAGGTGGTCATCCTCGGAGATGTCAGACTCATCTGACCATTCCTCCGGGTGCTCCTCCATTTCATCACCATATTCTGATGATGATGATGATGTTGAAGGGGACGTGAAATTCCTCCTATCCATAGAGTCGCTGATCTCAGTCACCTGATTTGGCCCTCTGGGAACTCGATCATCATTCCCATCATGATAGAGAGCCCCTTGGAATATTTGATGTACCTGGATCGGGTACAACGACGGTGGCATCTGTCGAATTATTTCGGCATCGTCTTCAAATCAACGTCTCGGAGCTGTGGTAGAGTCTGGGAGAGGCATCTTAGAAGACTGATACTATAATCTGAGTTTACATTGAATTTATACTAACTCATGAGATAGAAATGGTGGGAGAGAAGGGTAGGGGTTGTATGAGGTGGTGGGAGAGAAGGTGGAGGTTATAGATGGTGGTAGTGGTAGAAATACTCAACATACTTATTGAATAATACAATTGAGATAATTTCCTGAATAATGTTTCAGAGTTGGAATTATATAGGTACTTATTGAATAACACAAGTATCAGAAAATACAATTGAGATTAAGTGAAGAGCAATGCCCCAAACATCGCATTGCCCAGTGTGTACCAAACAAATAAATTTAATGTACACTCCTTTTTTTCACTTCATCTTTTTTTATTATTAATAACTATTTATATTTACAACTTACAATTAAATTAATTTTTAAAATACACTTACAAATAACTAAACCTACATAAAATACCTAATTATCTACTTATTTTCTAGACGTCGGAGGTCTGCCAACATACTCTCCGTCGTAGCCGTCACACGCGCTCTGGCAGTTTCCAACTTGGTGACCCTTTCGGCCTCCAGGATGGCTTCCTGCCGATCTCGCACCATCAGGTCGGCCAGCTGGCGGGCAATTTCTGCCCGCGCTAGTCGACTCTGCTGGCAGTCGCGCTCGGCCTCCTCTACCTCCCCCAGTAGCTGGTCCACGTACGTCTCCAGCGTGGGAGCGATAGACTCCAAGGCGACGACGTGTGTGATCGGCTCCCTTGTCCTTGAAGGTCCAGCGACGGGATCCACGGTGGCAACTACCTCCACAATCGGGGCTGGTGGAGGGGCAGCTGGCGGTGGTGCCACTACATCCACGCTGACGACTTGCACTTTAGCAGGTGGTGGTACAGGAGTCACAACTGGGACCGCAGCTCTTGAGGATGATGTCCATCCTCCTTGGTAAGGGTTGGTTTCATCGCATTTCTTACGATATGCGGAAATAACACCAACCTTACGCCTACTGCTTTGCCCCAATTGCTTCTTCGATGACGATTTCAAGCCGCTACTACGGGCTCGTGGTGTAGGCTCGAACTCGTCCTCGCTATCCTCAACGATTTCTATCGATTTCACCTTTGACGATTTTCCTCGTTTGGGGGCACTATCGTCAATGGTATCGCCATATCGCTTTCGTACACCACCACCTTGCTCCTGTGAAGCC
The DNA here is from genome assembly GCA_958502065.1 of Chrysolina americana. Taxonomy (NCBI): domain Eukaryota; kingdom Metazoa; phylum Arthropoda; class Insecta; order Coleoptera; family Chrysomelidae; genus Chrysolina; species Chrysolina americana. Next base: position 54,461,475 of record OY293415.1, read on the forward strand.
ATCGGCGTCAGTGGCTCCGGGATATCCACGTCCTGCCTGATCGTCTCCATGACATCTTTGAAGAAGGCCTCATCATCGATGTCCTGGTGTCCTGGTGGAGGTGGCGGAGACGGTCTTCTACGTCTGACTTCTACCTCGACCCTAACATTAGTTAGGGCTGCTGCTACCTGAGGAAGTTGGCAGCTGCTGTTAATGGATCCATTGCTATACATTGAAAATAATATTTAAAGAAATGCATGAATATGAGATTGTGTACATACCGATGAAAATTGGATTCTGGAGACTGGAGACTGGAGACTGGAGATTGGAGACTGGAGACTGGAGACTGGAGACTGGAGACTGGAGACTGGAGACTGGAGACTGGAGACTGGAGACTGGAGACTGGAGACTGGAGACTGGAGACTGGAGACTGGAGACTGGAGACTGGAGACTGGAGACTGGAGACTGGAGACTGGAGACTGGAGACTGGAGACTGGAGACTGGAGACTGGAGACTGGAGACTGGAGACTGGAGACTGGAGACTGGAGACTGGAGACTGGAGACTGGAGACTGGAGACTGGAGACTGGAGACTGGAGACTGGAGACTGGAGACTGGAGACTGGAGACTGGAGTCTGGAGACTGGAGACTGGAGACTGGAGACTGGAGACTGGAGACTGGAGACTGGAGACTGGAGACTGGAGACTGGAGACTGGAGACTGGAGACTGGAGACTGGAGACTGGAGACTGGAGACTGGAGACTGGAGACTGGAGACTGGAGACTGGAGACTGGAGACTGGAGACTGGAGACTGGAGACTGGAGACTGGAGACTGGAGACTGGAGACTGGAGACTGGAGACTGGAGACTGGAGACTGGAGACTGGAGACTGGAGACTGGAGACTGGAGACTGGAGACTGGAGACTGGAGACTGGAGACTGGAGACTGGAGACTGGAGACTGGAGACTGAAGACTGGAGACTGGAGACTGGAGACTGGAGACTGGAGACTGGAGACTGGAGACTGGAGACTGGAGACTGGAGACTGGAGACTGGAGACTGGAGACTGGAGACTGGAGACTGGAGACTGGAGACTGGAGACTGGAGACTGGAGACTGGAGACTGGAGACTGGAGACTGGAGACTGGAGACTGGAGACTGGAGACTGGAGACTGGAGACTGGAGACTGGAGACTGGAGACTGGAGACTGGAGACTGGAGACTGGAGACTGGAGACTGGAGACTGGAGACTGGAGACTGGAGACTGGAGACTGGAGACTGGAGACTGGAGACTGGAGACTGGAGACTGGAGACTGGAGACTGGAGACTGGAGACTGGAGACTGGAGACTGGAGACTGGAGACTGGAGACTGGAGACTGGAGACTGGAGACTGGAGACTGGAGACTGGAGACTGGGGACTGGAGACTGGAGACTGGAGACTGGAGACTGGAGACTGGAGACTGGAGACTGGAGACTGGAGACTGGAGACTGGAGACTGGAGACTGGAGACTGGAGACTGGAGACTGGAGACTGGAGACTGGAGACTGGAGACTGGAGACTGGAGACTGGAGACTGGAGACTGGAGACTGGAGACTGGAGACTGGAGACTGGAGACTGGAGACTGGAGACTGGAGACTGGAGACTGGAGACTGGAGACTGGAGACTGGAGACTGGAGACTGGAGACTGGAGACTGGAGACTGGAGACTGGAAACTGCTGCTGGTGCTGGGGAACTCTCCTTTTAAACAATTGCCCCACCTTCCACTATACTTCTCATGCACAATGGTTGAATTGCGCATGACACACCCCTCTCATGATCCCACCCAAATTAAATCCCGCCCTCCGTCATAACCCCGCCCTCCGTCGAAACCCCGCCCTCCGTCATAACCCCGCCCCTATTCCAACTCCGCTAAGTATTACAAAAGATACATGTCCTTAGTGGAGTCATCCCAGTACTCCTCGAAGTTGTTAATGTCCATGTGGGACAGGCTGGCTAGGACTTCCATATAACTATCCATCACAATACAATACAATATTCCAACTATGAAATTCGAATGAAGGATTCAGTGACCAGTTCTTCTTTTATATGTTTCATTCAGAGTATGGGGGTTACCACCACCACTATTCTTCTGCATAAGAGTAGAGAGCGTTCGAGTCTCCCAAGCAGTATTAGCGAGAACATCATTGTACGTGAATGTGTAAATAGCATGATAGTATTGAAATAAAAAAAACTTTAGTATGACTAAATTTATTCTATATATTTTTATGATAATACAAATTCATTTTTCAAATAGCTGGGTGTGGATCACTGCCTGGAGCCCAAAGTTTTGGTCTATGTGTGAGCCAAATATCAGGATGTTTCTTCTCCAATTCGAATAACCTCTCATGGTTCTTCTCCAATTCGAATAACCTCTCATGTTTCTTCTCCATTACAACTAACCTCTTCTCCATATCGTCATATTTTTGCATCATTGTAGCTGTAGCATCCCATACTTTGATATCCATATCACTTTTTAGATTACTGTACTTGCGATCCAGTTCATCTGTCACATCCTCTATTTTTTCGTTAAAAGCTTGACGGGCATCAGGTACAATTTGAGCCGTTGTGGCAAGTATGGCAGCCTGCAAGGCTTTGAGGACAAGTGCCTTCGACTCATTGATTTGTTCATTGAGATATAACTGAGTTACACAATCTCTCTCATCTATCGGTTCACCAGCATTTTTCAGTCTCTTACCTTACATATCATATTGGTCATCAGGTGAAAGCTTATATCCTATACCTTGAGGACCCTGAGAACCTTGAAGAACTCGAACTTTATCAGTACCCCATTTTCGTCTACGACCAAATTTATCAATAGCTTTGGACATCTTTCTCCCACCTCCATATCTTTCATACTGATGATTTCAAAACAACCATTTCTATATATCTCTGAGTAGGTATTTTATTCACTTAAATGAAACAATAGGAAATCAGAATAACGTGTTTATTTAAAAATATATATATTTGGTAACAGGAAAACAAGACATTTACTAAAATTGACTAGTATAATTCGACTTTTATCCATTGAGCTTATTCACATCTAGAATACAAATAAATAATTATGGCGGTGGTGGTGAATTTTCCATTTAGAATGATATTTCATTTGTTCAATTCAGCTGTTAATAAATGAAGTAATTGATCTAACGGACTTTCTTGAGAAAAAGATTGAATAATATTGGAAACCCAACGAATATTCTCTTCTGGATCATTCTGGTAGAATTCTATATCGCTATGACCCCAAGGAAGAGTTTGTGTCGTATTGGGAATGATGAACCATTTATCATCATGGTATGACAATGCAACTTTGTTTTCCAATTCAGTATACATGTCATGTAATATGCTTCTAAACGAGTTCATCTTCCTGAATATTAAACCACCCTGTTCGACAATTTTCTTATAATCTTCACATGTTAATTCATTTTTTATAACGGATCTTTTGACCCCTTTTGCTTTCTTAAATTCACTACCCACAGACTGAACATAATATGCTTTGGCACCGGTACCATAAAAGCTAATTATGGGATCATTCGGTAATTCGTCTAGGAAATTACCCAGAATTGATTTTGTAATAGGAATATTGAATTGATTTCCTACTTTGTAATTGGAAGTATCAAATTCACCTATATTTTCGATAATGTAATCATAAAAATTATCGGTATTTACTTTCAAAATTAAAGAATCCGTGTCAGTGTAGAGTAAGGTGGCATTTTCAGCATAATGACGTTTAATACAACCATAGAAAAAGTTGTACATGACTGTTTTGGATAATTCTAGAATACAAAATCCCGAATATAGTGGTTTATCGTTTAATACATTAACTTTTCCCAATTGAATTGCAACAAAATTTTCGGAAAATATTGAACAGCTTTTGTAATTTGTACGTGAAATTAGGGCACTAGAATCCATTTTCCTCTTGATACTTTCCCAATGCGTAACCAGTCTAACATCAATTCTGTTATCAACGTTTTCCATTGTTTTCCCATAAACGGCATTGTTCATGAGTTTATAGAAATCTTTTTCAGCTTTGTTGTTAGATCGATTTCGCATTTCAGTATTCAAATCAATATAAGGTTTCATCCAACATGACTGCTTGAATTTCAAAACTCTATGTGTGTTCATGACAATAAGACCATTGGCCACAGCCTTCTGTAAATTTTTATAATGTATAATATATTTTCTTTTGTCATTTTAATTTGGAATTAATTTAGGAATTTTTGATTTGGAATGTGGAGGTATTAAACTTTCAACGAGAAAAGGGAGATCAGCATGTTTGTCATGTAATTCTTGGGGATAATGAACATCTACTTCAAGAACATAACCATATGGACTATCAGATGCTACACCCATTACATCCAAATTGATAATTTCATTGGGAGTTAGCCAAGCAAAATCGTTGGTGGGTATTGGTTGTGACATACTGTGACCATATAGGTTGGTGGCATCTGAATATGATATGAACGATGACGGTTTATCGGGGTTATAATCGGGTAAAAATTTGGATGTAATGAGTGTAGCATCTGATAGTCCATATGGTTATGTTCTTGAAGTAGATGTTCATTATCCCCAAGAATTACATGACAAACATGCTGATCTCCCTTTTCTCGTTGAAGGTTTAATACCTCCACATTCCAAATCAAAAATTCCTAAATTAATTCCAAATTAAAATGACAAAAGAAAATATATCATACATTATAAAAATTTACAGCAGGCTGTGGCCAATGGTCTTATTGTCATGAACACACATAGAGTTTTGAGATTCAAGCAGTCATGTTGGATGAAACCTTATATTGATTTGAATACTGAAATGCGAAATCGATCTAACAACAAAGCTGAAAAAGATTTCTATAAACTCATGAACAATGCAGTTTATGGGAAAACAATGGAAAACGTTGATAACAGAATTGATGTTAGACTGGTTACGCATTGGGAAAGTATCAAGAGGAAAATGGATTCTAGTTCCCTAATTTCACGTCCAAATTACAAAAGCTGTTCAATATTTTCCGAAAATTTTGTTGCAATTCAATTGGGAAAAGTTAATGTATTAAACGATAAACCACTATATTCGGGATTTTGTATTCTAGAATTATCCAAAACAGTCATGTACAACTTTTTCTATGGTTGTATTAAACGTCATTATGCTGAAAATGCCACCTTACTCTACACTGACACGGATTCTTTAATTTTGAAAGTAAATACCGATAATTTTTATGATTACATTATTGAAAATATAGGTGAATTTGATACTTTCAATTACAAAGTAGGAAATCAATTCAATATTCCTATTACAAAATCAATTCTGGGTAATTTCCAAGACGAATTACCGAATGATCCCATAATTAGCTTTTATGGTACCGGTGCCAAAGCATATTATGTTCAGTCTGTGGGTAGTGAATTTAAGAAAGCAAAAGGGGTCAAAAGATCCGTTATAAAAAATGAATTAACATGTGAAGATTATAAGAAAATTGTCGAACAGGGTGGTTTAATATTCAGGAAGATGAACTCGTTTAGAAGCATATTACATGACATGTATAATGAATTGGAAAACAAAGTTGCATTGTCATACCATGATGATAAACGGTTCATCATTCCCAATACGACACAAACTCTTCCTTGGGGTCATAGCGATATAGAATTCTACCAGAATGATCCAGAAGAGAATATTCGTTGGGTTTCCAATATTATTCAATCTTTTTCTCAAGAAAGTCCGTTAGATCAATTACTTCATTCATTAACAGCTGAATTGAACAAATGAAATATCATTCTAAATGGAAAATTCACCACCACCGCCATAATTATTTATTTGTATTCTAGATGTGATTAAGCTCAATGGATAAAAGTCGAATTATACTAGTCAATTTTAGTAAATGTCTTGTTTTCCTGTTACCAAATATATATATATTTTTAAATAAACACGTTATTCTGATTTTCTATTGTTTCATTTAAGTGAATAAAATACCTACTCAGAGATATATAGAAATGGTTGTTTTGAAATCATCAGTATGAAAGATATGGAGGTGGGAGAAAGATGTCCAAAGCTATTGATAAATTTGGTCGTAGACGAAAATGGGGTACTGTTAAAGTTCGAGTTCTTCAAGGTTCTCAGGGTCCTCAAGGTATAGGATTTAAGCTTTCACCTGATGACCAATATGATATGTAAGGTAAGAGACTGAAAAATGCTGGTGAACCGATACATGAGAGAGATTGTGTAACTCAGTTATATCCCAATGAACAAATCAATGAGTCGAAGGCACTTGTCCTCAAAGCCTTGCAGGCTGCCATACTTGCCACAACTGCTCAAATTGTACCTGATGCCCATCAAGCTTTTAACGAAAAAATAGAGGATGTGACAGATGAACTGGATCGTAAGTACAGTAATCTAAAAAGTGATATGGATATCAAAGTATGGGATGCTACAGCTACAATGATGCAAAAATATGACGATATGGAGAAGAGGTTAGTTGTAATGGAGAAGAAACATGAGAGGTTATTCGAATTGGAGAAGAACCATGAGAGGTTATTCGAATTGGAGAAGAAACATCCTGATATTTGGCTCACACATAGACCAAAACTTTGGGCTCCAGGCAGTGATCCACACCCAGCTATTTGAAAAATGAATTTGTATTATCATAAAAATATATAGAATAAATTTGGTCATACTAAAGTTTTTTTTTTTCAATACTATCATGCTATTTACACATTCACGTACAATGATGTTCTCGCTAATACTGCTTGGGAGACTCGAACGCTCTCTACTCTTATGCAGAAGAATATTGGTGGTGGTAACCCCCATACTCTGAATGAAACATATAAAAGAAGAACTGGTCACTGAATCCTTCATTCGAATTTCATAGTTGGAATATTGTATTTTATTGTGATGGATAGTTATATGGAAGTCCTAGCCAGCCTGTCCCACATGGACATTAACAACTTCGAGGAGTACTGGGACGGCGACCTAGAGGTGAAAGTTGTGCATGAGCTGGAGGAAATGGTGGATCAGTTGGTGTTCAAGGACCAGGTGGAGCTAGTGGAGCCGGAGGACCCGGTGGAGATGGATGCCGCTGAAGATGAGGCCGTCGTCGAGGGCAATGCAGAAGATGACGTCGATGAAGGAGTTGAGGCGGATTCTGTCAGCGAATTCGACTCCATCATAAGTCGTACCATATCAATCAACATGTCGGAGACGTTGAAAAATTTTGCAACCAATTTGTATTGTTGCACATTGGCCTTCGTTGCAATTGATGCTGGTGATGAAGGCCAATTCTTCGTCTGCCGTATGTGTTATGTACGGTACTGTGGTATGAATGACAATGGTGGAGATTGTATGATAATCACCATTCACATTTAACTGTCGAGTAGGCTGATACTCCAACCAGCCATTGTTATGCATGCCAAACTCCTTTGTTTCAACTGACTCCACTAAGGACATGTATCTTTTGTAATACTTAGCAGAGTTGGAATAGGGGCGGGGTTATGACAGAGGGCGGGGTTTCGACGGAGGGCGGGGTTATGACGGAGGGCGGGATTTAATTTGGGTGGGATCATGAGAGGGGTGTGTCATGCGCAATTCAACCATTGCGCATGAAAAGTAGAGTGGAAGGTGGGGCAATTGTTTAAAAGGAGAGTTTCCCAGCACCAGCAGCAGTTTCCAGTCTCCAGTCTCCAGTCTCCAGTCTCCAGTCTCCAGTCTCCAGTCTCCAGTTTCCAGTCTCCAGTCTCCAGTCTCCAGTCTCCAGTCTCCAGTCTCCAGTCTCCAGTCTCCAGTCTCCAGTCTCCAGTCTCCAGTCTCCAGTCTCCAGTCTCCAGTCTCCAGTCTCCAGTCTCCAGTCTCCAGTCTCCAGTCTCCAGTCTCCAGTCTCCAGTCTCCAGTCTCCAGTCTCCAGTCTCCAGTCTCCAGTCTCCAGTCTCCAGTCTCCAGTCTCCAGTCTCCAGTCTCCAGTCTCCAGTCTCAAGTCTCCAGTCTCCAGTCTCCAGTCTCCAGTCTCCAGTCTCCAGTCTCCAGTCTCCAGTCTCCAGTCTCTAGTCTCCAGTCTCCAGTCTCCAGTCTCCAGTCTCCAGTCTCCAGTCTCCAGTCTCCAGTCTCCAGTCTCCAGTCTCCAGTCTCCAGTCTCCAGTCTCCAGTCTCCAGTCTCCAGTCTCCAGTCTCCAGTCTCCAGTCTCCAGTCTCCAGTCTCCAGTCTCCAGTCTCCAGTCTCCAGTCTCCAGTCTCCAGTCTCCAGTCTCCAGTCTCCAGTCTCCAGTCTCCAGTCTCCAGTCTCCAGTCTCCAGTCTCCAGTCTCCAGTCTCCAGTCTCCAGTCTCCAGTCTCCAGTCTCCAGTCTCCAGTCTCCAGTCTCCAGTCTCCAGTCTCCAGTCTCCAGAATCCAATTTTTATCGGTAAGTACACAATCTTATATTCATGCATTTCTTTAATAATTATTTTCAATGTATAGCAATGGATCCATTAACACCAGCGGACAACTTCCTCAGGTAGCAGCAGCCCTAACTAATGTTAGGGTCGAGGTAGAAGTCAGACGTAGAAGACCGTCTCCGCCACCTCCACCAGGACACCAGGACATCGATGATGAGGCCTTCTTCAAAGATGTCATGGAGACGATCAGGCAGGACGTGGATATCCCGGAGCCACTGACGCCGATGGCTTCACAGGAGCAAGGTGGTGGTGTACGAAAGCGATATGGCGATACCATTGACGATGGTGCCCCCAAACGAGGAAAATCGTCAAAGGTGAAATCGATAGAAATCGTTGAGGATAGCGAGGACGAGTTCGAGCCTACACCACGAGCCCGTAGTAGCGGCTTGAAATCGTCATCGAAGAAGCAATTGGGACAAAGCAGTAGGCGTAAGGTTGGTGTTATTTCCGCATATCGTAAGAAATGCGATGAAACCAACCCTTACCAAGGAGGATGGCCATCATCCTCAAGAGCTGCGGTCCCAGTTGTGACTCCTGTCCCACCACCTGCTAAAGTGCAAGTCGTCAGCGTGGATGTAGTGGCACCACCGCCAGCTGCCCCTCCACCAGCCCCGATTGTGGAGGTAGTTGCCACCGTGGATCCCGTCGCTGGACCTTCATGGACAAGGGAGCCGATCACACACGTCGTCGCCTTGGAGTCTATCGCTTCCACGCTGGAGACGTACGTGGACCAGCTACTGGGGGAGGTAGAGGAGGCCGAGCGCGACTGCCAGCAGAGTCGACTAGCGCGGGCAGAAATTGACCGCCAGCTGGCCGACCTGATGGTGCGAGATTGGCAGGAAGCCATCCTGGAGGCCGAAAGGGTCACCAAGTTGGAAACTGCCAGAGCGCGTGTGACTGCTACGACGGAGAGTATGTTGGCAGACCTCCGACGTCTAGAAAATAAGTAGATAATTAGGTATTTTATGTAGGTTTAGTTATTTGTAAGTGTATTTTAAAAATTAATTTAATTGTAAGTTGTAAATATAAGTAGTTATTAATAATAAAAAAAGATGAAGTGAAAAAAAGGAGTGTACATTAAATTTATTGGTTTGGTACACACTGGGCAATGCGATGTTTGGGGCATTGCTCTTCACTTAATCTTAATTGTATTTTCTGATACTTGTGTTATTCAATAAGTACCTATATAATTCCAACTCTGAAACATTATTCAGGAAATCATCTCAATTGTATTATTCAATAAGTATGTTGAGTATTTCTACCACTACCACCATCTATAACCTCCACCTTCTCTCCCACCACCTCATACAACCCCTACCCTTCTCTCCCACCATTTCTATCTCATGAGTTAGTATAAATTCAATGTAAACTCAGATTATAGTATCAGTCTTCTAAGATGCCTCTCCCAGACTCCACCACAGCTCCGAGACGTTGATTTGAAGACGATGCCGAAATAATTCGACAGATACCACCGTCGTTGTACCCGATCCAGGTACATCAAATATTCCAAGGGGCTCTCTATCATGATGGGAATGATGATCGAGTTCCCAGAGGGCCAAATCAGGTGACTGAGATCAGCGACTCTATGGATAGGAGGAATTTCACGTCCCCTTCAACATCATCATCATCATCAGAATATGGTGATGAAATGGAGGAGCACCCGGAGGAATGGTCAGATGAGTCTGACATCTCCGGGGATGACCACCTAGAAGATGACGCAGTGGTCGAGGATGTCGAATTCATCGGCATCGAGGATGTCGACATGGATGACCACCCGGAGGTGCATCACTTGGAGGACGATGACACCATCATCGTGGTGTCATCGGATGATGACGATGACGATGTCATCTATGTCATCTGAGTTCCCATCCGTGGTCGTCCCGCATAACTATGCGGGATAACACCCAGCTCTCCGGAACACCCCATCGGCCCTTTTCAGGGCCACACAAAAAACACAAACATATGCATTTGCACCACTTGATAGTGAAAATGTACAAAGTTTCTATAACTTGAAGATTTGTAGATGTTTAGTAATCTTTCGTCGTCTCACATGAACATGTGTGGATCGACATACCCTGGCTCTTCGAAGCAAAACATCGAATTAAACCGCGAATTAAACCGCGAATCAACACCGCGGCCGCGGATTGGACCACAGTTGCGTTCGCGGGTTTGATTCTTGGTCGCGATTTAATTCGCGGTTCAACTCGCGGGTCGAAAAAAAAATTCTATTTTGAGGCCGAAGGCTGTAGAATCATAACTTTACAATTTTCTACTTTTCAATTTTCCGGAAACCGGAGGCCGATGGCAGAATGCAGGAAGAAGGAGGCCAGAGGCCGGAGGCCGGGTCCGATGATGACAGTTATATCGGAGTTGCTACAGAATTTAATCGCGTCTGGGCGGACACGAAGGTGCGGGCTAGGGCATTCTATGCTAGGAATGTTGGTAATGTCGGTGAAGACTCAAGCTTATCAGTCTTCCCCAAACCCCCTTGGCTCTTTGGAGCAAAACAGCCCTTTTCAGGGCTACACACTTCCATTGGGAATCATATCTTCAGTGGATATATAGTTTGCTTTTGGACTATAATTTTAAAAGTAATATGATAGTTGATAACATGTCAGATTGAATTCTTCTAACGTCAATTTTGTACATGTGAAAATTTGTATCGTTTCACCTGAGTATTTATTTGATTAAAAAGTTTATACAGCTCAGTTGTATACTCTGTTGAAGAACCTGGTGATCTGGAGTTCCGCGGGTAGCTTTTCTTTCGGGTCACAACATTTTTGGCGACCGTGACAGGACTTCGGTGATTCAGATACTTTTTGTGGGCAACTTTCGTCGTTTTCATTAATAGACAGGTTTTGAACCGGGTTATTGTCGTGCGCAATGGATCAACACAAGAAACACCGTATAGTGTCGCCCAGCTTTTACGAAAAGTGCCAATGAATTCGATAAACTGTTTTCTGAAAAGGCGGCCCTACAACAGGTACAAGTTGCTTGGGAGATATTGTTGCAAAAGCATGAGAACTTATCGATAGCTAATAGAGAAATCTACGATGGTCTTATACAAGCTGACATGAGTGAGGAAGATCTGTTATCGGAAATGGATACATGTGAAGGATATGTCAAAAAGTTCATCGATTTGAAGATCACCTATGAGAATTCTTGTCAGAAACATGATGATCTAGTCGATGAAGATGATCGACAATCCAGAATTAGTATAGCCGTGAGTAATTCCACTTCACACCCAGGTAGGCGTATATTTGAGTTGCCTACCATAGAATTCAAAACCTTTGGTGGTGATATGCGCCAATGGCTCTCCATTTGGGGTCAATTCGAAAAAATCAATGATGATTCAAACATAGACGTAGCTGACAAGTTTCAGTATTTGATCCAAGCTACAATACCCAACAGTAGAGCCAGGCAACTTGTTGAAAGCTTTCCTCCTATTGCTGAAAATTATGAAAAAGTAATAGACAGTTTGAAATCACGTTTTGGGCGGAAAGATTCAGAAATAGAAGTATATGTCAGGGAACTATTGAAACTTGTTATCGATAATGCTATATCAAACGCTTGGTATCAAAAACGATAAATGTGCTGCAATGTTATTTCCTTTAATTGAATCTTGTCTTCCCGAGGAATTATTACGTGTTTGGCAGCGGTCCCCGAGTTTTCCGTCTTCATCTTCTTGTATACAATCTGAAGAAAACACTGGGGCGAATCTACAATCACCGACTATGAATCGTCTGGAATGTCTTATGAGTTTTGTGAAGTCAGAAGTCGAGAACGAAGAGCGATTTCCTTGGCTGCAGAGGGTTTTGGTCTGAACGCAGGTAACATTCAACCGAAAAAATCAAATAAGCAGGTAATTAAAAATGAACTTTCAATACCGACTGCTGCAGGGTTGATGAACTATAATACTGTCAAATTCGCTGGAAGTGAACAATGTTTCAAAGCTCACAAAAATATATTAGAACAAAAACGCAAAATCTCCGCAGATAAAAACGCTTGTTTCAAATGTTTATGAATTGGACATCAATCTAGAAGGTGCCATGAGCGTTTGAAATGCCTCCTGTGTGGTTAGCCTCATGTTGCTTTGATGTGCCCAGAATTGTCAGCAAACAAAATTTCCTTGAATAAAAACTTATCTGTTCCCGATAAAAGAAAAACTGAAAGTTTAGCTACTGAGCAATCGTTAGCAAATGATACAAACACTCATGTGTTTCTGCAAACTTTCCGGGTGAATATGATCAGTGAGCACGGCGTTCGTCTGATACGAGCAGTCATAGACAGTGGTTCACAGTGATCGTATGTCCTGAAAAATACTGCTGAGAAACTACATTATAAACCCAAACGTACCGAGCAGATAATTCATTCATTGTTTGGTGGTTCGAATACTGCTGAGCTATTGCACAATTGTTATGATATCAGGCTGAATGTAGGCAATTACAGTTGTTCATTCGATGTTCTTGATCAGTCTGTAATTTGCAATGACATTTCTCCAGTTTTCCATGGTTGTTGGATGGAGGAACTTCAGCATAAAAGTATTCAATTGAATGATGTGGATGATTCGGCTCCAATTGAACTACTTATCGGTGCTGATGTTGCAGGAAAACTATATACTGGGCGAAGGTATATTTTGAAGTGTGGTCTGGTGGCTGTTGAAACACTTCTAGGATGGACTCTGATGAGGAATACCTAACGATAATCACGATTCCACTTTTGCAATGACTGCACTATCACTTTTTGTAAAAAATTCCAGCATAGCAGATTTGTGGGAAATTGATGTTTTAGGTATCCGTGAACCTGCAGAGAGAAGATCTCGATAAGAGATGGAGAATGCCACGAAGGAACTTTTTCTTCAAACTGTCACCACTGATATCGAAGGTCGATATGAAGTGAGATTGCCATGGTTAGAAGGGCACGCACCTATACCCGATAACTATGCTCCGGCTGAAAAAAGACTCACTTCAACTTTGAAAAAATTTCAAAATGAAGGTCTTTATGGGCCTTACAATGCTATTTTTGATGAGTTGCTGCGAGAAGGGATCATAAAAGAAGTAGCGTCCAGTCCCTCAGGTCAAGTCCATTACCTACCCCATAGACCAGTTATAAAAGAGAACAGTCCAACAACTTAAATTAGACCTGTTTTCGATGCCTCTGCCAGAGAAAAGGATAAATCTGCCCTCAGGATTTTGTTTAGAGAAAGGACCAAATCTTATAGAGCTCATACCATCGATACTGCAAAAATTCAGACAAGAATATATCGGAGTAGTATCAAACATTCGCAAAGCATTTTTGCAGATTGATCTGCATGAAGCTGATAGGGACTTTTTACGTTTTTTGTGGGTAGATCCAGATGGAAATAAAATATATCGTCACAGTAGGGTGGTCTTTGGTATTAGTTGCAGTCCTTTTTTACTTGGAGCAACAATTGAATACCATATTTCTAGTTGTTTGACAAGCTCCATAGAACCAGGTTCAAGTTATTCACAGGAAACGGTGGAGAAGTTATTAGAGAGTTTTTACGTGGACAACTGCGTTACGAGTGTTCGAGATGAGAAGACACTTCTGAAATTCATTCAAGAATCAAGCATACTCATGGCAGAGGCAAAATTTGATCTGAGAGGGTGGGAGCATACAAAACATGATTCTGATGAACACACATTGGGGCCTGTACTTGGTCTGATCTGGAACATTAGCAAGGATACTTTGAAAGTCCACCAAGACAACATCTGCAATATAAATGAGCAAATCATAACCAGAAGGATAATTCTTTCAATGGCGCAACGAATATATGATCCAATTGTTTTCACTTGCCTGATTACATTATGCCCTAAATTATTGCTACAGCGAACCTGGAAAAAACAATTGAATTGGGATGCACCTGTCGACGATGAACTGAAAAAAGTTTTCATTCGTTGGGTTGAAGAACTCCCATATTTGATGGAAATAGAAATTCCCAGATGGATTGGCCATGGCTCTGGAAAGTGCAGTATCCATTGTTTCAAATTGTTGTATCCAAATGAATTATCTGTACATTTATTGGCAGCCAAATCAAGAGTGGCACCTTTGAAGAAGGTATCAACTCCACCTTTGGAACTGTTAGCTGCTTGCATTGGAGCCCGATTATATGATATGGTACAGAAAAACTTCAAAAAGCGATTCAACTACTGTTTCATCGTGGATTCGACGCCCAGATGAATGGTCAACTTTCTTTTGGAATCGCGTTCAAGAAATACGTGCATTAACTCCAATAGAATAATGGAAACATGTACCTGAGCACTAAATCCGGCAGATCTTCCATCTCGTGGTTGTTCCGCACGATATCTCTCCCAGTCCAAGTGGTGGGAGGGTCCACTATGGCTTTATGAGATTCCTGAACTATGGCATCGTGAAGATGTAGTGTGTGATGAGGAAGCGATCAACAAAAAAAGGAAGAAAATATTAGTAAAAGTCACTTCCATGATGAATAACAACTCTGATTATTGGCATTTGAACTCTTTTTCGAAAATGAGCAAGACCCTTCGCATGATGGCATGGATTTTACGATTTATTTTTAATTCGAAAAGACCCACAGTAAAATTTCAAGGTTGTCTTAGTACGAAGGAAATTGAAGATTCAGAAAAGTTCATCTACAAAATTGCTCAACAGGAATGTTTTGGAGACGAAACTTGTAGAGATATAATCTCTTTAATCCTTTCAAAGATGAAGATGGCTTGATTAGATTGAAAACTCGAATATCAGGAAGACATGATATTAAGGATTTTCGCTTTCCAATTCGTTTGTCAACAAAACACCCCGTAGTGAAGAGGATGATTTTTGATCTTCACGTTAACTCCTGTCATATTGGAACACAAGGACTGTTGAGTATACTGAGGGAGAGATTTTGGATTATTGGGGTCGTCGTACAGTACGCTCCATAGTCCACTCATGTATTATTTGCAACAGGTATCGTTCTAAATCATTTGATATGAAGTCACCACCTCTTCCAGTGGATCGTGTTCGGAAAGCTGTGGCATTTGAGGTTGTTGGCGTCGACTTCGCGGGGCCATTATACTTGAAAAATGGTGAAAAAGTGTGGGTATGCCTCTTCACGTGTGCGGTTTATCGGGCAGTGCACTTAGAACTTTCCACATCTTTATCTGCATATAGTTTCATACTAGCCCTTCGCCGATTTATAGCGAGACGTGGTAGACCTAAAACTGTATATAGTGATAACGCGACAAACTTTGAAGGTACCGAAAACGCGTTCAAACGGCCAGATTGGGACAATATTTACAATTTTGCTTCTGTACATTAATTGCATTAATTGGCATTTCAATCCTCCAGCGGCCCCATGGTGGGGTGGATTCTGGGAACGCGTAGTTGGTGTTATGAAGAATTTGTTACGGAAAGTACTCGGTCGTACTTCGTTATTTTATGAAGATCTTCTGACCGTATTATGCGATTGCGAGGCTGTGATAAATTCGAGAACTCTTACGTATTTGTCTAGTGATCCGGAAGACTTGATAGCTTCATCTCCAGCAATGTTTCTGCGCGATCAAGCTGAATGTAGTATTTCAGACTGTGATGTTGTAGATGAAACGTCCTTAAGTCGCAAGATGATACATAAACAAAAATTAAGGACCACTTTACGTAGCAGGTTCCGCAATGAGTATTTGGGACAACTAAAATCACTACCCAATAAGAAACAAAGTCGACAAGTTGCCCTCGGTGAAATAGTTCTTGTTGGTAACGACAACCATAAACGAATGGAATGGCCCTTAGAACGTGTCGTAGAACTGATTCTTGGAAAAGACAACCGAATTCGTCTAGTCCGATTAACAACTGCAAGGGGATCCTTAGTTAGACCAATTCTGAAGATTTATCCTTTGGAATGCATCGATACATCTGATACTGGTGATACTGCAGAGTTTTCCACATCGGCTGACATAGAAGAAAGAAGCAGTCAAACCACTGATCGCGATAGTACGGGAGTGACAGATATCGTTTCTGATATCAAAAGCAGAGTATCCGATAAAGTGAAGTGTACTCGGAGTGGTCGGCAAATTAGGAAACCTGAAATATTCATTCCATAATTTCAATTAATATACTCTATATATTATTTTGTATAAAGTATGTCTCCGTCGACGAATGAGTCACTATTTTGATGTGAACGTTCCCCAGGTGGAAGGATATCGGAAACATACTGTGTACTATTTCGTTTTCGTTTTTTATAGTTTGCTTCTGGACTATAATTTTGAAAGTAACTTGATAGTTGATAAAATGTCAGATTGAATTCTTCTAACGTCAATTTTGTACATGTGAAAATTTGTATTTGTATCGTTTCACCTGAGTATTTATTTGATTAAATAGTTTATACAGCTCAGTTGTATACTCTGTTGAAGAACCTGGTGATCTGGAATTCAGCGGGTAGCTTTTCTTTCGGGTCACAACACTATCCATCATTTTGAAATTCACATTAGGTCCATCAGAAATGAGGGAAGTTATTACAACTCCAATTTCATGTAGTTTTATCAAAGCTTCTTCAACAATATTGGCCTTTTCTTCATCATTAGGCTTTTCAATAAAAAACTATGCTATTGGTAATTTCCAATTAGCACATAAAGCTACCACCATCAAAACAAGTACTTCACTTGCATTTTGAAAATTGTCATCATCAGCTATATTGCTTCCATAATTGACATATCCCCATGATTTTCCATCGTGAAAATCAATATGTTTTTTAAAAGACATTTCATCAAGCATAAGGCTGCAGATAGTTGAATAACCCTTTTTGGAATTTTCAGTTACTTCAGTTTTGAGCGAGTCAAAGGCAGGCTGTGAAAAGCCAGGTTCACACTCAACATTTGTGTACCAACTTCTGAGAATTCTTTGGGATGCCAAATTGAATGTTCTGCGAACATATTCATAGGCTTTGCTTGAATAAGAATGGAGACTGCGTATATCTGCGTCATACTTCTGACGGCTAACTTTTCCACTATTGGAATTCTTCAAGATTCTTTTCATCATAGCTAAAGGAGTCCCAGAGAATGCTTCTTCTCTCTCTAATTTATATTTATCTAAACATATCTTTCCAAAGTTTTCAAATATGTCACATAATAGAAGCACATCGGACTTCAAATATAAATCCGAGTGAATACTCGGATTTATATTTGACTTGTTTGGCATTTATTCGAGTGTCAGAGTTTAGGAGAATTCCTAAACTCTGACACTCGAATAAATGCCAAACAAGTTTTGCTCTCATATAATCCTTATCTGATATAAGCTCTTCGTTAAGATTGTCATAAAATAGATTTTTAGTGGGAATAGTTGGATAATTCAACTTGTCAATATGGTCAACAAAGTTATATGGGAAAACACCTTCCTTTCTCATCAAATTGAATTTGTCAATTTGTGGAAAATGTTTATGCATGTCAATACACTGATCGGATGTTAAGTTTCACCTAAGTTCTGCAAAGAATCCGACATGAATTTGAAACTGTCTATAAATCTCAGTTTCAAATAATTCTTTTTCTCTTTTCAATCTTTGTCTGTGTATGTGTGAGTGAATAGATGCTTGGTGAACGATATATATCTTTCCTTAGTTTGTGGGATAACATCCAATTTGTCTTTGTTTCTATACAGTTCTTTTATGAACAAATGACAATCATACCCACTAAAATTATGGAAAATTATCGGAACAAAATTTGGCAATTTGAAATTTAAGTAACATACGGAATGAGCGGCAGGTGATCATTTCTTTCCATTGAGGTGACAATGGTCTCTTACTTTCACATCACCACCCGTAAATGGTTTATCACATATTCCACAAAATTGTGCAGATGAAAACTCTTCTTCTTCCGCGGGGGTTTGTGCAACCATAGGAATTCGATATCTCAGATGTTTGTGATAAATATTTCTTAAATCATTTTCAAGCTTTGTGACACATTTCTCGGCTGCATCCTCACCCCTATATGTAACAAATTTTGATAACTTGTCATTATATGAACATTGTATCGAATAAGCAAATTAATAAGATTCATGTTTGTATGTTTCATTCGAGTATGTGTTTAGGGTTGGGTTGACTAATTTGAATGGGTTTGAGAACTGATTCAAAATCAGCATAAACTACAAATGGCACCATCATTTGTCTCTCAAAATTTTCAAACATAAGTGAATTCCCCGGTATCAATTTACCATATTCGTTAATTCTGAAGTTGACTGATGGTGTTGTAGTACTCAAATGATTACAGTCATGCAACTGATGACGTAACAGTAATCGTTCGTGATAGAAATACAATAAACATCCATCACAAAAATATCAATATTAATATTTTATGCTCATGCGCAGATAGTTGACTTGAAACTAATCTAGAAAGGTCTTTAATCCAACAATAATGACTATTGCCAGAATCACCAGTTATAAGTAGCAAATTATCATGTATTCTTAGTCTTCTCTGTGAGTAACGCAACGGACCAACCACTTCATTTCATTTACTCTTATCAAGTTTCGACTCTAATCCATATACATTGATCGAAATATCATTCATGTCCTCAAACCTTTTTACAGCTTGAAGTTTAACTGGAAAATCCATACCTGTTATATTCAAAACATCGGAATAGTGGGGGTATGAGGAAACTTCTGACACTCTACCATTCGCAGGAAACAATGCAGATGTGATGGCCCATGCAAAACAGTGTTGATCCTCATTGCGAATATTCACAACGCCTTTTCTCGTCTCGATGAACTCGGGCAGCTTCACATATGAACATCCGCTGAGTGGACTATACTTGTTGATGTTCACTTCGAGGAACATAAGTTTTTCACAGCTCCATCCTGAAACATAAATATAATTTAATATTCGTGTAAATAGAATTTAAACTTTACACATACCTGATTCACGTTCTTTAAATTCCGTAGTCTGAGCAATGATGGCATCACGGAATCCATCAAATAATGCATCCAAATCCGTAGACTGGTCCACAATTTTATTTTGTGAGTTGAATGACTTGGTATCAATCAAATCCCGTGTTTGGACAATGTAGCTGCCAAATACCTCCATATTCACTTCGAATATCTTGTGAACCTTTATTGTCTCTTCAAGTAATCGAATAACTTTCTCCCTGATCTCATTGAAGAACGACATATATAGTCAGTGTACACATTCGGACTTTCCACTCGATAGCTTACAATTCTACACTTGAAAGCATTCCTTATAATTTGTATGCCATCACTAACTTGGACACATGCATTGTTCTTGTGCTGGAGAGTTCTTTTATGAGAACTAACTTGGGATGCAGGGATTGTCACATTACAAAAATGGCAAGTGTACATGGGTGTCGATGCAGCGGCATCTAACTCAATCCTTTTCACAGAAGACCCACCTTGGCAACTCTGAAGTTGATGACGACGGAGATTATCACTACGAGTAAACGATTTACCACAGTCACAGGAATACATTTTCTCGATGTGTTCTCAGCACAAAACTCAATGAGAAACTGATTTAACAATCATTCCCACCTCCTTTGAATATAATTTCAATGAGTGGAAAAGAGGATGAACAAATTCTATCCGCTTCGACTACTCATGCAACGTTACAGAGCCCCCCAACATGCACACTTCTAATCTAACTCGCTATCGATACATATAAGATGAAGAGTGGACAGTAGTCGTTACATAACTGCATCGTGTGGATGTGTGACGTCAGCGGACCATTCCTACTATAGCGAGAGTCGAGTGAGGGTTGCTTCTGATACGTATGACTGGATCGTGTTCGGATGCGCTCCTCATAGTTGGATGACGTCACACACGCTTCCTCCCACCACCACTTTAAGGTATGCACTGGCGGAGAGAAATCAGAGTTCACATATCTGACTGGATCTCCGTGGTGTGCGGACGTGTGCCTTCTCTAGATTTCCATGTGTTGGTACACATGTAAGTCATGCACAGTAACAAGTGTACACATGAAGGTTATAGTAGTCATGGAGGTAAAAAAATATAAGTACTTGGAAAAAGTACTTGTCCGTATATATTATAAGCGTCGACCGTGGGCTACTTCAGATGCACTCCTCATAGTCGGATGACGTCACACACGCTTACTACCACCACCACTGCAAGGTAAGTATCGGAGAGGAATCGGAGTTCACATATCTGACTGAATCTCCGTGGTTTGTGGACGTGAGCCTTCTCTAGATTTTCATGTGTTAGTACATAATATGAAAGTCATACATAGTAGCAAGTGTTCACATAAATGTTTTTAGTCTTGGAGGTGAAAAAAAAAATAAGTACTTGTCCATGTATGAAAAAAAAAATCTGTCACCCAAATGTCATCTCAAGGTCAAACAAAAACCTTGAACACCTCATCAAAACTTACATCAAGGTCAAAAATTACAAAATTTAAAAATCGTTTCAAGGACATCCCAAGGTCATAGACCCACACAGGCACCTATGCACCAAGGTCATCCCTGAAGGTCACCCCAACGTCACTGATGACGTCATAGTAGTGGGGGGAAGCCCAGAACCGGCTCAAATCTCTTACTAGAGCCGATTCAGTGCTTCGGAGATGTCTTGTTTGAAAAAAATTATGGAAACAGATTATTATTTGATTTATTTCTACAAAGGAAATATGTTTCTGGATATTTGGAAAAATTAATATGTAATTATTTTTTGTATTTTCTACGTTATTGTGAAATGTATGTAAGGTTAATATAAGTATTTGCATGTAGTTATGGAAGTAAATCATATTTCGTGTAACCAGTTAATAGAGTCTAGATTAAAAGGATATTAATCACTACCCCAGTGCGGATGCGAAACTCGATTTAAAAATGTGTTTATACTGTAAAATACTGGTGCGCGAAAACATAATTGTGCAAATTCAATGAATTTGCTAGGAAGTCTGCTTGTAATGCATGACTCGCAGTGCCATAGAAACGTAATTAGAACGGTGCACGAATAATCAGTGCAGGAGCCGCCCTCAGGGAGGATGTTACTATGCGACGTGGGTGGATGATATCCTACGTCATAGCCTACCACCTGGTGTATACCCGTACCATAATGGAGCTTAGTCTTCCCCGATGCGACTGCGAATGGTGCATGGCAACCCGAACGACGCCTGTTTTTCCCCCGGCGTCATTCTTTGCGACGCCCGGAGAGAGATACACGCCTGAACCGATGCCGGTGCCTGTCCCGGAGCCGAGAGAGCAGCCCTACCAGCCAGCTACGAGGTACTGCTACCTAACGGACGCGGAGAGGGATCAGACGGTTCCGAGAGCTGGCCCGTCCGCCCCGTCCACTCGAAGTTTTTGCCCGAGGCAATATGTGCCGCCACCGACTTCAGAGTCGGCCTCGTCAGACCCGAAGCAGGAGCACACGTCGCCCCGACGCGTCACCTATGCAGAGGAGCATAGAGCCCTCCGCGGACCCCGAGGAAAATTAATGGTCATGCGCAAGCGATCTAAGGATGATGACGTCTGACGTAACGATAACATTCGTTATAAATTGTTAAGAGTAAGTTTTGTATCGATAGATAGTAAGGAACGTATGTATTTAATTTTGTTTAATTTAAAGATAAATAGGTTAGTAAGATAAAAGGTTAGACAATTCTGGCATTTGCAGGAAAAATTACGCGCTTATGAATTAGATTAGCCAATATCAGTCCAAATGAACGATGTTAGAATTTTAGTGCAGTCGACAGAATCACCGGTGACGCATTTAGCGACACCGTTGATAGTTTAAGAGGGGAGGAATATGACGAACGTCATCTTTGTATAAATTTAATTAAACGTAATTGAAACGAAAATCACTAATTGAGCCAGACTCCGCGTCCTGCGAAATCAGGCCCAATAATTAAATAGCAGTCCCTGAAATAAGTAAAGATAAACTCAATTAGGATGAGTCGTCGGCGACAAAAACCAATGATTTATTGTTTCTATTGAATAATGCCGCCTTAAAAATACCTAATCTGCTATGGAATGACCCCTCAAAGGGTCATTAAATGAATCGCGACAACTCATCAAATGCATGTGCTTGTCGGCGAATCAACTTCAAAGAGATATAATGACTTTTACGAAACGTATATAAGCCGAAATCCAAATTATTCAACTAGTTCAAATGTACTCTCCGTGCAATCAAGTGCTCCGATGTAGTAATCCACGAGTGGACATGTCGAGATCGAGAAAATAAATAAATTGCAATTATTTGTGAAATACATAAGTCGTGGTAAAGTATGGTTTTCGATAACAACTGCAGCTTATTATGCCGATAGTGACGAAAAAGCCACGAACAAACAACCCGCCATTCTGCTACAGATATCCTTCCGCGATATAATATTTACTTTGCGACAACCATCATTCGAGAAATACGAAGATCTACTAATTTCGAACACTCGTTTCCTGGTCTATTTAAATAAAGACAGATAAGGCAGAAGATGCATTTCGCATTCAGTAAGTGGATTATATTTATATGCTCCGAACATTCAACCTCGTTTAAGCGGTGTTATCAATGAATGGAGATTAATTTATTAACTAGAAAATATGCGTTGTTCTGATATCGGTCATTGAGTGGCGATTGTTTCGGATATTTGATATTTTTCCGTTTTATGAACAAGATGGTCTAGGTTAGTAGAATATGTGTGGTATTTACTGTTTATTTGCTGAAATGTTTGAAGGTTACATGCAGTTGATGGTTATGCACCATTCATCATTGTTGATTTTAACCTGATTTGTGTAAACTTTAACGATCTGATGTAGGGTTCTGTCTAGAGTATAAATATATTTCGTGTATTGCTTTAAATAATGGAGTTTATTGTGGTATGATTTATTTGTGCATGCTTAGGTAAGGTATATTCCGGTGTGTCGTTGACCTCGCCGTGCGTGACCCAAATGTCTAGAAACGTCTAACCCCCTTTGAAATAATGGTTGCTTATACTTTGATTTGTTTTTGAACAGGCTTATGTCTCAAGTTGTTGATATGTGTTTGACCCTCTCTATAATATAATGACTTGATCGGATCCTACTAGATAATAAGTGTAATTTACATTTGGATGTCTTTGCCGAACAGAGTATGTGCTTGTAACGTTTGTACGTTTAGAGGATAAGCGCCTCGTACAACGTTACCACAGGGTTCATGTTTGAGCCCCTTTTCATGCGCTAGGTTGTAAATCGAGCTGATTGTTTTACTATATATGTGTAGCATTTTGTTAAGGCTTATAATCTAATATATTGTATGATTTTTCAACTACTCCACGAGTGTTTCCTTTCACACCAAACCCGTACTTAACTTAGTCGAGCCCTATCAAACGGACCCACACTAGGGGCTGAGGCAGCCGCTCGACGAAGCCCCGCCTTTGGTGGTCGGTGTTGATTCACCCATGCCAAGGAGTCCCAGTTCGTTACAAATTATATCTGTGGGAAGTAAATGACTAAAATGAATAAGGAAACTATTTTGTGAGCCGTTATTATAAAAACAGGACTTGTGGCCAAAAAATCGCTTTGTGAGCCCACTGTGCATTGATGAGAACCCTATATCCAGATTAGTTAAGTCACCAGCTTTGTCATATTTCAAAATCAGAATGTACAATCTGGCAAAATCGCAAAGCTACCGTATCAAAGTAAATTTGATTCGAAAAAAAATTAATAAATTGATATTATTCAGTCATCAATAGATAAAGAAGAATTATGGTTTCATATCCTAATAGGGTAACATCTGACTACTTATAGGTAGAATAGGTAGAAAATGCAAAGAATTTTTATATTCTCACTATATTGAAGTTCATTATTGAAGTTAATGTAAATTATGTATGATGTATGTGAAAAATACGCTGTTTAAAAATAAATAATTATGTGTATTTCTGTTTCATTTGTTTCAAACGAGTTGTTATTCTGGGGTAATACCAATAGAATTACTAATCATTGCAGTGACACGACATTAAAGCACATAAAAATTCACCCAGTGGAAGAGAATTCAATGATTTCAGCTACTAATTTTTGGTTGTAAAAATTACTAATGACGGCGAATTGATAGATATGCATTCACTGTATGAAGAAACCGAGTATAATAGACAAATTTTCACCTAGAGTAGTTGAGAAGGCTGGAGTAGACGCGTTGAAATATAAAAAAGAAGACGAACAAAGTTTTAGATATACAATTGAATAAATAATGGAAATTTAAAGAAATGCCCTTTACAAATAAATAATTTTTGTAGGTATATGTTCATAACACTAAAGCTTCACAGTGTCGATGCCATTATAATTAGATTAGAAATTCTAAACGGTTTCTTAGTAGTTTCCATCATTGTAGTCATTGTATATTTGACTCCGTCCATTTTCGACGTGTTGAAAATTTTCAATAATATCACTTTTAGTTTCAACTATTGTACCTCCCGCCATTATTATTATTATTTTGACCATTATATAGTCATGATCGAATTGATTACCTCTCACTGCTTAAAATGTAGGTACCATCAGAAAACAATACACATTAAACATTTCATAACATTAAAAATAGCAAGTCCGACTCTGATATGATGCTAATGCGCATGTGCCCGACTACGCTGAAATTCATCCTTGCATAAACGCCTATGCTAAGCATAATCTCAATTCTCTCTCTGGGATATAGTTCTGTGATCCCGATGTATTTTTTACTGCCTCTAAGGCGATTCAAATACAAGTGTGCCATTCTGCATGAGATAAACGATACAGTGAAAAATACAGTGTTCAGATAGATACGTTATATCTCTATATATTATGTTTTACCAAACAGAAGAAAAAGCTATTTTCTTAGTGGAGGTTTCAGAAGAATATGCTTGAATAATAAGTAAATATATTCATCCTAGATTGTGCAGTTCTGAAGTCTTGAAAATGTATGCACTAGTCACTAGTTTCTAATCAATGCAGGCACCGATTTTTTTCCTCATTTTTATGGCACATAATAATTTGCAATAATCCATCTAGAATCGTTGTATCCATCAGCATAAGGTGAAAAGCCCATGAATTATCACATTGAACAAAAACATTGTTTCAATAAACTCAGATAGAGTTTGACATAGACTTATATTTGTTGACATGAATATAATAATTGGAAAGAATCAGTTTAAATTAATAATACAATAGAATTGAATATTGAGACCCACACAGACCCTGAAACAATATAAGAACTTTTACGTTTTGCGAACATTGTTTACCATACTATCAAAAACAAGAAAATCCTATTCTGTCAAAAATCTTAAAAATATTTTGATTATTATCTGATAAATATTTAATATGAAAAATACGAAATACCTGCAATGTATATATTTCTGATAACCTCTATGGTATAAACGGATCTTCAAGAATGTTTCATTAAAATAATCATTTATGAAAAATTTTATTATTCATTCTTTATTCATTCATTGCATAATATTTTATAATAATACTAGTAGTCGAATAGGAATATAGATTGAATGAGTAGATATATGATTACATGGGTTATGAGACCTGTGTGTAATCATATGATCTTCAAATCGCTGGTGACCTGGCAATACCTCCTAAGTGATATAACCTTAAGTTTACAGTAGCCATAAAACAGAATGGAATAATTAGGCAAAAAACAAAATTATTTGAGCAAAAAATAAGTCAGCCGAAATTATGTAGATTTCGGTGTTAGATAAAAGTATTGCACTTAATGTTTTGACTCATAGGAGATTTTGAACTAGACCGCGTTCACATTTGGGAGAAGTTGCTTTCTAAATAAAATTACCAACTTATTAGGAAAATAACGGAATTTTATTGACATAAAATTAACAAAACAAGAAAAAAGTGAAAGATTTATGCAAAAAAATTATAAATAAAAAACCCGTTTATTAAACTGGAGAACGATCATTCTATTATTTACTACAGTTCAACGAATAATGGAAAGTAAATCAAAACTTAAATGGATACCATTCATTTAATTATTATTCTATGAATGTAAAAGACTGTCATAAAAAGAATGTGTGTCCTTTGGAAGAACAGATTTCAACTCCTGCAAATGCTGCCACTTTTCGGTTTTAATTTTAGGTGGAACATTGAACAAACGGGGATAATTGGTTATCGGAGGTATTGTTTTAGGTCAAATGGGAAGTTCGATGTAATTATTCTGATAATCAAGTTTCACTTCAATTTTTCGTTTTGGTTCATACTTGATACACTTTATGTCAGTAATTAATGGATTAGAAACTTTTTTTCCTGGTCGAAGTGACTTATACCTTAACTGCGATTAAAAATCTCTGAAAAATGTGTATTCTAGTACTTTCACACCATATGGTTGAGGTGTTTTTATGGCATCGGTGGTAACTGACGCGTAGTCACTAGGCAAGTGAGTTTCTCTGTATCTAAGACACTGTGAACCGAGTCACACTCCATTTGAGTGTGACCCGAATTAAGATATTTTTGATATACTATAATATCATACTTAATAGCGATGTTTAGCAATGCGTTGGCCAAAGTGTTATTGCGATTTTGGTAACCGCTTCCAACTGAGTACATAACGATGGGAGTTTTGGACGGAGTAACACAGTTCTCTTCCAGATAATCGATAATGCAGCTGGTGAAGGTGGACGCTTTCAGATCATTATTCTGATTTTCGGAGAACCAATAGCACATTACATTCCGAGATTTTAGGTCATACACGGTAAAATTGTGACAACAAAGTTTTGTTTTGAAATACGTTTTGTTAGCTGGAAGATAGGGACATAATTTTACAGCCTGTACGTCCATCGTTAGTTCACCTTTTTCTGCTTTCAGTTTGTCATCAATCTTAGATTGTCTGGCAGTATCTTTCCTCTGTTTATGTGCTGTATATACTAGTTCTGTAACATTTCCGTACTTGAAAGAAAAACAAACATTGCACTGATCTTTTTTTGGGGCGTATACAGCTAGGTTATTCTCTTTGAAGGTTTTAACAAAAACATTGTGGCCTAACGGAGTTAGACCATTTTCTTTATAAACCCCATACAATTGACTCATTGTTTGAAACGAATACTCTAAATATAATTTCGATGTATCGCGAACAGTAGTGTGATGGGAGTTTTGGTAAATTTTTGAAAAATTCTCTCACTGTATCTCCTTCTAATAATATCCTTGGTGGAAGTTCTTGTGGAAGTATCTTCAACCATCCCATAAGAACTATTGTCTACCCAATACTGAATAATCTTATAGCGTGTTGAGAAACATGGTACGGCATACCTGTAGGTTTTCATTTCCATCGCTGAGGTAATAGCTGTAAGTGCGTACCCTTCTTGAGTGCTCTTTGGTTGTTTTGAAAGTTGGGGTTTTGAACACATGCGATGCTATATAAGAATTTATTGAAAATCACTTTCCTGTAGTCTTCTGTAAACTCCTTACAATATCTCACTTTCGAGTTCATACATCCTCTTCTTGGCATGTTTTGCTCAATTTTTTACCTTGTTTTCTCGTGAACCCTAAATACGCTTCTACTTTCATTTTAAGTCTTTTATTTTTATTCCTAATCCAGACATTTTTATTCGCTTTCCGCTTTATTTTTCTTCCACAGTTTATTGTTGACAGAATACAGGGTTCTTCAAAGAAGACCCAATTGCAAGGGCTTGTCTCGTAATTGTAGTTCAATGTCCGTCGTGGTATTAGCCAGGGAAGTAGTGGTTTTCTGACAGATGATTTCCTTTATTTTCCACTTTGTGGAAACGCTTAGAGAGAAGGGTACCCCTGTATTCTTTCAACATTGTCCATACCTCTCTGGCACAATATATTCGAACTAGTTCGAATGTTTACTGTTTATTGCATTATTTTCGGTTCGTATCCCCGTTTCATATTATTGTTTCTGTTCCGTAAAATTATTTGAGCTATTTCTTTTGGAACATTCCTGACTACCGTTTGCCTACTTTTCTGAAGGCTCATAAGTTGTGTCTTCCTCATCGCTGGAAAGTTCATATGGCACAAGAGGTTTTTTCCACTATTATTCTTTGATCTTTAACATAATTTGAGATGAATAATTCATTATGTCATCATCACCATTGCTAATATTACCCAAAGCAATGTTATCAGTCCAGTTTGTGTTTTCTATACCATTTGGTATAATATTACTATCACAGTCAATCAAGCTTTCCTCTATGATGCAGTCTTCAGTATGAGATTCAATAATAATATGATTATTCTCCAAATCAACTCAATGAAACAGAATGGGAGCATTTTCCAAATCGAAAATATCTGGAGATGACCTTGTGTCGATATTTTTCTCGTTTCCATTTCCAGTTTCCGTATTTATTACTTAATTTTTATTACCGGACTAAATAAATTGAACTATTATTATTTTTTTTTTTTTTCCGTCAGGAATTACCCAGTCAGGCCCTGTCTCCGGAGCTCCGACACTTCCGGAGGGCGCGATGGCGTGTCATTAACCCCAGTAAACACTCCCCACGTCCATGGGGTGAGTGATTACTGGGTCCGAGAATCATGTGCCCTGAGTAGGCGGAGTGAACCAAGAATTATGGCCTTCTGCATTCGCCCGGCTAGGATTTCTGCCATGTCACGGCAAGCCGGTATGATTTTTAAGTTTGAGAGCAGTGTGTCCATCATTCCACCAAGGACCCCTATTATCAGAACCACCATCTTGACAGAATGGTTTGGGTAAAGCCTGCGGAGTTCAAAGAGAAGATCTCGATATTTAGTCCGTTTTTCCTCCTCTTTTCGGACGATGTTCATTTCGCCAGGAGCTGAAAACTCAATGACGAATATCGTCCTACTTTGATGGTCGAGGAGTACTACATCAGGCTTATTGGCTTGTATTTGCCTGAGGGTGGGGAATGAATAGTTCCAATAGATTCGGCACTTCTCATTCACCACCACGGACTCAATATCCCTCGGAGCATAAGGCAACACTGGTGTCTCGTCTACACCGTACGAGTGTCGTAGATGGTAGTACAACACTCGTAGGGCCGCGTTATGTCTGTGGATATAGGCTGAGACCGCATAAGCTGGACAAGCTGACAGCAAATGCATTATGGTCTCAGCTGCCCCACGACACGCTCTGCATCTAGTGTCAGGGACCTCTATACCCATCACGCGACTGCGGTAGACGAGAGTGTTGAAGACACCATCCTGGCAGGCCATTATGAATCCCTCGGTCTCCGACTTCAGCCCACTTGACCTGAGAAACGAGAAGGTCAGGTCTCTGGATAAGCCTAGGTCTTCAATGTTCTTGAAGAAGACCCCATGCATCGGCTTATCCTTATGTAGCTGCAGGAGCCTCTCACACTCCGCAGCTTTTACGTGGGCTTTTTGCTGAACTGGTTCCAACTCGGTGATAGAGTTTGGGTTTGTCCGTTCAGTGTCGAATACGAGACCGAGTTCATCGGCTGCACGGGTTGCTGCCTTGAAAAGAAATGCTCCAATCCCTGCTATTTCATGATCACATACCAAGCAGAGAAGGGGATCTGAACTCCTGATGACTTTACAGGCTCCATCCAGTACCATTCTGTTATGTAGACACTCCAAACTCAAAAGTCCACGGCCTCCCCGTTGTCTGGGGAAGTATAACCGTGGAACAGACGATTTAGGATGCAAGCTTCTATGAAGATGCATCATTTTGCGAGTTTTTACGTCGAGTTGTCGCAGCTCTTCCTGAGTCCATTTCATTACTCCAAAGGAGTAAAGTAGAATCGGAATGGCAAGCATATTAGTTGCAGCAACTTTGTTCTTCCCCGACAGTTCTGAAGACCAGATCTGTCGGAGTTTGTGCTGATACTTGCCACGGAGAGAGTTTTTGACAGTAGCTACCTCTTGGGTGTGGCGTTGTTCCATCCCTAGGTAGGTATACGTCTCTCCGGCATCCAGATGATGTAGGATGCTTCCGTCTACGAGCTGAACGTCCTCTCCGAATTCCTCGCATCGTCCTCTTTTGAGATGAACCGTGGCACATTTGTCTATCCCAAACTCCATTCCGATAGCATGCGTGTACTCTTGCACCACCCTTAAGGACTGGTGAAGGTCCTTTTCTCCGGAGGCATAAAGTTTAAGGTCATCCATGTAAAACAGATGGGTGACCTTATGTCTCCGGTTGCTGGGGGTGCCGCAGTTGTATCCGCGGGTTTTCCGTAGTGCAACGGACAATGGCAGTAGTGAGATGCAGAAGAGAAGAGGGCTAAGGGAGTCTCCCTGAAACACGCCCCTTCTAAAGATAACCTGCTCTGTTTGGACTCTGACTTGACCAGATGTTATGGTAAATCGAGTCCTCCAGAGCGGCATCAGCTGTTCAATGCATCTCACTATTTGATCGGGTACCGCAAGGCATCTGAGCAAATGCATGATGAGTTCATACGATGTTGTATCAAATGCCTTGCGATAATCGATCCAGGCCATTGAAAGGTTACGCGTATACTGCACGGAGTCCTGCGTGATGCATCTGTCGATCAGCAGGTTCTCCTTGCAGCCAGCGACCCCCTTTTTTGACCCTCTTTGCTCATATATCCGTTCATACACCGGCTCAACTGCGGAGAGTATTCGCATGTACAAGATGCGTGTAAACATCTTATAACATGCGTTCAAGCATGTTATCGGTCTGTAGTTCTTCGGATCAGACAAATCTCCGTTTTTGGGGATTAGCACGGTTCGCCCCTCGACAAACCAATCTGGAATCTGCTGCTCCCCATCTAGCCATGAGTTGAAAACTCTTGCTAGATGGTGGTGGGTACTTGGAAATTTTTTCCACCAATAGTTATTCAGGCCATCAGGACCTGGAGCAGCAAAATTCTTCGAGCCTTTGAGGGCCCGTCGAACTTCTTCCGGGGTTATCGGATTGCGCAGTTCATTGAGCTCAGGCTGACGAAGCCTCCTGCAGAAAGCTTCGAACTGCGCTAGGGCTGGAGTATCTACGTTGAGTGGTTGCGGAAATTCGTAAATACCCTTCCAGAAGGTTTCTACCCGATCAGCCGCCGGCGGGTTTTCCACAACACGTGGAGGCTCTTGGAATAGGCGAGAAGGTTTATCGCGGAACTTCATGTTTTCCGCGATGCTTCTCGCCCGCCTCACTAGTGACTTTTTTGCAGCCACCAGCATTCGTATCCTATCAAGACAGTGCTGTTTGATGGTTAACAGCACGCCTTGATTTAGTGTGTGGTGAGCTCGTCTTAAATTTGCGGTAATTCGCCGCACTGCGGGCGTGAAGGGCCTATTGGCCGCCACGTAGTCCGCCACACACTGGATACGAGACGCGTGTTGTCTCGCTGACCTGATCTTAGCTTCCATCTTGTGAATGCGTCGCTCATGCCTCCCAATCAGAGGTATCCCTCCTCTCCGTTTGGGACAGGAATTATTATCACTATTATTATCACTATTGTTATCACTATTATTATTACCATTATTATCACTATATTCTCATTTAAGTGAACAACGAACTGTTCTTCTGGAAACCGCCATAGTAGAGATAGGTAGATTTCTCCTATGTGGCTTGTAGGATCCTCCTGTGTCAAATGCAAAATCTCCTATCTGAAAGAAATTGTCTATTTTCATCTATTAGAAACATATCACAAAAGTAGAAAAACATCAAAAACTTACCAAACTAGATTTTTTCCACCTAGAAACAAACAAGAAAGTCAGAGCGTTGCGTCAGCCATAACAACTATACACAAACTGAAAAGATAGGACATGTTGCAACGATTTTTTCACTCTCAGTGACGTAGGAGAAATTGCCATTAGCATTTTAAAGGGTCTCAATTGGATTTACAGTTAGGAGACTTCACATTACTGTGTAATAAGACACGTAGATTCCGAATATACCAATAACTTATTTTCGCTAAAATTGCCAGGCGAAATATAAATAAATAATCTAAATATTAAAACAAGAATATATCTCACAAAATAAATGAAGTGAGAAATATTTTATCAATAAAACCGAATCAATATTCTGACACTTCACTTAAATTTCACATGATTTATCAATATTTTCAATGTTCTCAAGTATCCATGTTTTTATAAATTTTGCAAAAAATTTTTAACATAATTTTTTTATTTTCATGGGTACCAAATTAAATACTCTATATCCTATAATAATGGCATGTTGTTGCAACAAAGTATGAGAAAATTTTTGTGACTGAAGATTTTTGTTAGATTTTGATTTTGTATTATGTTGATAGTTAATTGTTGTTAATGTCGAATTATTTTTGAGATAAGTACAAGATTGTTTATAAAACAATGCTCTTAATGTCAAAATTTTGTATTTATGAAACAACGATTTAGAGGAGAACTTAAATGGTTTGTTAAATAATATAATTTTTAAGACATATTTCTGAAGACTAATTATGAATTTTAAAGTATTGATAAGTTCCACCCCAAGCAGTTATTCCATAAGACATAATAGACTCGAATAAAGAATAATAAAACATCAGCAAAAGTTTGTGACCAATTATGTTTCAAGTAAACGAAATTTACAAAGTATCATTCCCAATTTGTTTGCAAGTTTTGATGTGTGGGTGATCCATTTAAAATTTTTGTCAATTTTTATTAAAAGATATCTTATAGAATCAACTTTTTCTGTGCCTTCTTGACATTTGCAAGTGGATGTTCCATAATGCTGAATTTCATTAAGTAAATATTTCGATTTATGAATTATAAGTTTTTTTATTTTTTAATTGATTTGTCTCATTGTATGAGAATGTAATGAAATTTGATTTCTTCAAATTCAGTGTCAAAATAGAAATATCAGTCTCAGCCTTTGCTTCTTCTCATGAGTTTCCACTGACAATAATAACAGTATCATCAGCATAAGAAATAATTTTCCCAGTAATTGACGTTTTTAAAATTTCATTAGTATATATCAAATACAGGAATGGTCCCAATACTGTTCCTTGCGGAATTCTACAAGTCATCTGTCGAATGTGGACTAGTGGAATTACCAATTTTAAAGACTTGTTGCCTATCAGTTAGATAACTTTTGAGAAGTTCAAGGCAAACTCCTCGTATATCATAACTGTATAGCTTTGCTAAAAGTTCGTTATGTGCAACAGTATCGAAGGCTTTTTTCAGATCTAAAAATATACCGATGGTATTTTTTTGACATCTAATTTTTTACTGATATGGTCAGTCACCTGAAAAATAGCATTATTGGTACCCATATTTTCTCGAAATCCATATTGAGAAGAAGAAATAATTTGTTCCTGTTCCAAAAAATCATAAATACGTATTTTCAAACATTTCTTAAGCAATTTACCAATTGAGTTGATTAAAACTATTGGCCTATAGTTATTACAACTTCTCTTATCTTCATCGTTATAAATTGGAATGATATCTGATTTTTTTAAATTTTAGGAAAAATACCAGTTGTAAACTTAAATTGAACAAAAATATTAGAATATGGGAAATTTTGTTGATGATAGATTTTAGTGTTCTGTTATTTATTTGATCTGGTCCAGGAGGTGAGTCAACTTTAATTTTTTTTGTAAGATTTATAATTTCAGTTTTTGTGATAGGTTTGAAAAAAATGCTCTGTGGATTTTGAAAAAGTACTATTGATATGGAATTTTCCGGAACATCTATTCCCTTAGCCAATTTTAGACCAATATTTGTGAAGTGATCAACAAAGTTATCCGAAACCTGTTCAGTTGTTATAATGAGATTATTCTCATCGCATATTTCGTTTATACTCTTCTTGTTCCTTATCATATGTCCAGTCGCTTCATTAACTACTTTTCAAATTTTTTCGATATCACCTTCTGTTTCACTGAGTTTGTTTATATAATAGTTTTCTTTCGTAGTTTTGATGAGTTTATTCAGAAAATTTCTATATTTTTTGTAATTATTCAAAAGAACAATATCATCATTTCTTTTTGCTATTAGTTCACTGAGTTTATCTCTTTTCCTTATCGATGTCCATTAGTAATCCACGGTTTTATTTTTATAATTTTTTTTGAGGTTTTTGAGTGTGCGATGACATGTTCACGTATTTCAAAAGTTTTCCAGAAAATATGTTGAATGCATTTTCTGTCTCTTTTTTGTCATATACGCCAGACCAATTTTCATGCGACAAACGATTAATTAACATTTCGAAATCAACTTTTTTGAAATTAGAAATTTTTTTAGAGGCTTTTGATTCTTCAATTTGTATTTGAAGGGACGTAGGAAAGTGGTCAGTGATGAATGTTTCAAAGACACAAAAAGTTATTTCTGTATCTGGAAGCCAATTTTTAATGAAAAAATGATCCAGACAGCTTTTTGAAGTGTTAAATGCTCTAGTTGGTTTATCCAAATGGTAACAACTGAAAGAATAAGATTTTAATATATTGAGATACCTATTTTAGTAGATATCATCATCATTCAGCAAACATTTCGGATATTTCTCTATTCAAACTTATTACATATTCTAAACTACAAAAATATATCCAAATCTGTTGAATGTTATTCCAAAATTTCTTTTTTCTATAGAACAAATAGCTCTTATAAATTTAAAACCTCCTCTCCCAATAACTGAAATGTTCGATAATAAATCATTTTTAATGTATACGATACAACCATCATTTTGACAAAGATTAGAGGAATTATGAAAATTAGTACAATTTTGTAAATTATAGAAGTTAATATCGTGATTATTCCAAGTTTCAGATATAATGTATAAATCGTAATTAAAATTTTTTATTTGCTGTAATTTTAAAAACACCAAAAACTGATCGAAATTTTTATTCATACTACGAATATTCATTTGTAGAACATTTAACCCGGTAAGATCACCTAAGTGAGAATTTTGACTATAAATATATTGATTGGTACTGGAATCCATTAAATAGATCAGTATTTTCTCTAGCAATATCAATTTTCTTAGAATAAATTGGACATGATAGATCATTACTAGCGTGATTTATATTTTTTGATTACCATATATTTCATTTGAAAAGCAACAATGGATGCATTTAGGATTATTATTTTCTTTGCATTTACTGAAATTATGATTTTCTGTACAGAAACTACAAATTTCTTTGGGATTATGGCAAGCGGAAGTTTTGTGTCCGAAGCAACAACAAAGGTGACATTTGAAAACATTGAAATCTTTCACAATGTTACATTGTCCCCAACTAACAGGGAAACTACTGTTTACCAATTCCCTGAAGGTCTCCTAGTTGTTTTTCCATATAGAATAAATTTTTTCGAATATTTAGATTGTCTAGAAAATTGTATATCAATCTTATCATCTTTATCAACGCATTGATTCAAATCTTTCAATTCTGATATAAGTTCTTCATTATTGGTAAAATTTTTGTGAGTCCCAAAATGGCGATTTGAGGTTTTCTCTGTTTGGTCAATTTTACTTCAAAGCTACTGCCCAGTTTTACTTGTGCTGAATTCAATAGTTTTTCAGTATTTTCTTCATTTCAGTCTTCAAGATCACGTAGCCTTTTTTTGTTGTTTGGAAATATTTTATAGGACCTTTTGCTTCCTTAGGGTCGAGTTTTTTCTTGATGATTTAAGTTGTCGCTTCAGTATTCTGTGAAGTATCTTTAGGTTTGATATAATTGCTTGAGAATCAACTTGAGGAGACTTTATTGGTATTTTTGAATTATCGTTACTGACAGCCATTGTATACATTGAATTTTGATTGGTTTTCCGAGACAATTTCATACTTTCATTAAAATTTTTCAGATCCAGTTCTACACAAGTGGTACACAATTTTTAGAATGAGAGCTATGTTATTTATTAAATGATTGTATGAACTTTTATTGAAGAAATTTGACGATCTTTTGGATTTGCATGCTTCACAATTCCAGGCAACAATATTCTTTAGTCAATTTTTTTGAATTGCGTTTTTAAAATTCCTACACAAGATATATGAAAAGACATTTCACAACCTCCATCACAAACCATTAAAGTTTCCATTGAGTTTCCTTTATGGCATTTATTGCAGCTGTTACTGAGTTCTTGTAGTGATGAGGAACTTTTAGTATTTTGTTTCTCAGAAAGTCCACACTCCAAAAGATCTTGGGTCGAAACTAAAAGAAAAATCCAAAATTTTGCTGGATATCATACTTCTGGGATATTTAGGAGGATTTTATTTTGTAACGGATTCATCCTCATCTTCAATGTTCCAGTCACTGGTCAACGTAAGAGGAAAGTCCTTTTCATAGTTATTTTGGAACATTTTAACACATATGTCAAATGGAAAAAAAATCTGGATTTTCTATTCTATTCTATTCTATTTTTTTACAAGTTTCTTCTAATCTTGTGTTGCAAAATATACTAGATGTGTTTTAGAGTACAAGGAATACCTTCACTCAGATTAATATTCTTCGGAAAATAGTATTTTTCATTTAAAATATCTGACATTCATCAGACGCAATCTTGTGAACAATTGATGGATATATAAATATCTAAGTGTCAAATTATTATTTGAAAGGACCTCGCACACCTTATATGGGAAAATGGCTCTCCGTCAAATTTCTTGAATTTTTGATATGTTGTAGAATTGATCATTCCGATGAAATGTTTCAACGGGCGCAACACGATCCTATGACTAGTTTTCGAGATACAGGGTGTTGAATATGAGAAACATTCACTTTTCATCACTCTGTATCTGCCAAGTTACGATTTAGTTCGGATTTATCTTTTGTGGGATCATCACATCCGTGTATGATGAATTCATGAGAAATTCATTTCCAAATCTTTTCGTAGTACAGGGCGATTTCACTTGAAAACAATGCTATTTTGAGACTTTCATAATTTAGTTGTTTTATAAAGAGAAAATGCGAGAAAAGGTAGAATTATCACATAATATTATAAATTCATTTCATCTAGCATCACAGTTGATACAATTCATACAAGGTGATTCACAAATATGGAAACAAAACGAATTTTGGTTTTTGGGACACCTTGTAGTAATAAACCAAACTAAAATGACAAAATTCACTTGAAGAATGTTAAATGATATGTTTCATCGTTTACAGAGTCGAATGATATCAATTTAAAAAAAATTTAAAAAATTAGTTATACTTTAATAAATAAAAACCATGATTTGTTAAATCACCCTATATCTCATAAGGGAGTCCGAAAAGATAGCGATATTTTCTCACGAAAGAACTCGAAATACTTTCATTCATATCGTACAAAATTTTCATCAAATTCCTATGACAGGTTTTTTATATACAAGGCGAACAATTTGTGAAAAAGTCCATATATTTCACTATTTTACGCTAATAAATGACCACTCTACCTATCCATTGAAGTCTCGTGATGTGATTGAGAAGATACTTATTTGATATTTATTCAAAACGTAAAAGTAAGGAATTCAGTGAAGTGAAATCAACATTATTTCAACTCATAACAACTTGTACGGCCTTGCCAGATGGCACACATAATATGTATCCCATGGCTATTGGGAATTCAAGATAAGGGATACTCCCTCTGGTGTCGGGTTTTGAATCTATACTTACGTGAAAATGAGGTTGACTATGATTTTAACATTTTGAGCATTTCTACAACAATAGCACAGAGCAACCATAAAGCTGTCCTGATGAGTGGGAAACCACGAAGCAGCTGTATATAACCAGATAGGTTTCCGCGGTCAGATATTTGAAAACTAAAAGTTCGGGTTGAACCGCGTCTGGAATTTGTCGAATTCGAATTTCAACAAATTCCAGACGCGGTTCAACCCGAACTTTTAGTTTTCATATATATATATATATATATATATATATATATATATATATATATATATATATATATATATATATATATATATATATATATATATATATATATATATATATATATATATATATATATATATATATATATATATATATAATCTAGACATAAATTGATAGAAGTTCAACGGGATGTGATATATCTTTCGGATATTGGGTTGGCACGAGCATGTGCATGACAATACAACAAGGAAAATACATGATGGATAACTGAATTTTTCCCTATTCAAAATACATTATCAAATACGAATTAGAAGGAGATTCTTACCAATAACCAATAAAATTAAACTATTTCTGGACCGATATCCATGTCCTCTGGAAGCATTCTATTTGCAGCATCTCCTATGGAATCTAAAAGACGATTGGATGGAAAATGTATGTTTTCATGATATCTAGCGTACCCCAACAACCATATCACGCTAGCAACATGCGCACAAGTTCCTAAAGAAAGAAGAACCTCACCCCGGGAGTGCAGCATCGCAGCCAACCACGACCGGACACCCAAGAGAAAGCAGTGAAGGGAATGCAGCTAGTCATCACCACTTTTCTGTGAGTATTTCATGCCAGACTCCTCTGTTCCTAATCCTTTCAGTGAACCTAGTGCAGAGTTAGATTTAAGTTACCTTCTCCAAAATTTAAGTATTGAAAGTGAACCAATTACTGACAACCTTTCTATAAACAATAAAATCGATATGGCAGCTTTTGATGTCAAGAAATTTTTACCAAATTTTGATGGAAACCCGAACGACCTCTATAACTTCATCAGTGTCGCAACCACTCTTCTCAACCACTACTACGATGCAACCCCTGCCAACATGGGATGCATTCAGAACGTCCTTCTCCTTCAAGGAATTATCAGCAAACTCACTGGGCGAGCCAAAGAAGTTATTTCAATATTTGGATGTGACACATGGGATAGTATCAAGAATACCCTCATACAAAACTTTGGAGACCAGAGGAACGAAAACTCTCCTACCCGTGATTTAGTCAACATGAGACAACTACCAAATGAATCAACCATCCAATTCTATGAAAAATGTATGGGCCTCCTCAACACGATATCCAACTCCATCGATCTTCACACCGTCAACCCAATTGTGAAAGCAAGCAAGAAAGAATTTTTTCAGCAACAGACGCTGACCACCTTCTTAGCAGGACTAAAGGAACCACTTGGTGCAACAATTAGGGCGATGAGACCTGCAAATTTGTCTACAGTCATCCAGTACATTCAGGAGGAGAACAATATTCGGTATCTTCAGAGAACCCATGCCCCTCCGCAACAAGCAAACCTCCGAAAACCGATGCCAACGCAGCAGTTCCCCAGGCAACAAGTAACGCCTTGGCGCACCCAAAATTTCGATTCAATGGGACCACGTCCGTTTCCACAAGGACCAATCCACGTCACACCCAGGCCGAATCCAACACCGCAGCGTTTCTTCACAAATCAGCAAGTTTTTGGAAAACCCCAAAATGTTTAGACAAGTAGAAGTGCCCAGAATATCTCAGGAACCTCGCAGCATCCAAAACCAACACCTATGAGTATATCAACAAGGAACACAGTTCAACCAACGCAAAATCTAAGACCATTTCAAAATTTTAGGAGCCAACCCCAGCAAAAACCCAACTTCATATCCGAAGAACTCTTCAATATTGAACATGGTCAATATTTTGATGATTCGACCCAAGACTATGAAGATTTTGGCAATTATACTGAAAACACGCCCTATGAAGGATACATATCCGACGAACAAGTGGAATATGCCCCCGAAGAACTAAATATAAATTTTTCCGAAGACGGCGACCCACCGCAAGAAATATAGTGGAACTCCACACTTTTACAGACAAAAATGAGTTACCCTATATAAAAATATCTGAACCGCCACTGAAATTGCCAATCGATACCGGTGCAACGAAATCATTTCTCAACCCCGAAATTGCCTTCAAATATTTCAAGAAATATATTAAACATGAACCATTCGTAGTGACATCGATTTTTCAAAACTATTCATAAGACTACTGTGCAGAAATTCCAAGTTTCCAGGAATTCAATTGCAACTTCGAACTGAAATTCTAACTCTTCAAATTCC
Organism: Chrysolina americana; assembly: GCA_958502065.1. Taxonomy (NCBI): domain Eukaryota; kingdom Metazoa; phylum Arthropoda; class Insecta; order Coleoptera; family Chrysomelidae; genus Chrysolina; species Chrysolina americana. The sequence continues at coordinate 54,501,632 of OY293415.1, forward strand.
ATAAGACATTTGATGGATTGATCGGACTAGATAACCTGAAATTATTACAAGCCCATCTGAATTTTCCAAATTCCGAATTGACCACCCAAAATTCAACAATTCCAATTGAGTATTATGAAACCAACAAAACCCAATTCTATTCGATTCAACTGGACCCTCACACAATCACTCGAGTCAGGCTTCCAGTCAAAGAAAACGAAGGAACTATTTTTCTACCTTTCCAAAATTTTCAAGGTGCCATTTTGAGGAATACTCTGTCCAAAGCATGCAATCAACTGGCGTGGGCGGAACTTATCAATAATAGTGACGAAGAAATTCATCTTTCCTTGACAGAACCAATCGATACATCGGAATTCATCGAAGAAAACTTTCATATATATTCAGCGGATATTCAACCGATAGCTTCAGATGACACCAATATCCAAAATTTCATCAGGACCGGTCATATGAACACAGAAGTGAAACAACGCATCGAAAAATTATGCAAGAATTTTCGGACATCTTTCACCAGCCTAATACGCCCATGACCTTCACCAATAAAGTCAAACATCGAATAAAAACCAAAGACGAAATTCCTGTCTGCACAAAATCATATAGGTATCCACATGTGCATAAAGCCGAAGTACAGAAGCAGATAACATCAATGCTTGAGCAAAACATCATCAGGCCCAGCGATTCACCTTGGTCCTCACCAATCTGGGTAGTCCCGAAAACGCCGGATGCATCTGGAAAAATCAAATGGCGAATCGTGGTATACTACAGGAAACTAAACGAGAAGACCACAAATGATAAGTACCCCATTCCCAATATATCAGATGTATTGGATAAATTGGGTAGATGCCAATACTTTACAACATTGGACCTCGCCAGCGGCTTTCATCAAATAGAAATGGCCGAAGAGGATATACCCAAAACGGCGTTTAATGTGGAACATGGGCACTACGAGTACCTCAGGACCCCGTTTGGACTTAAGAATGCTCCAGCCACATTTCAGCGTGTCATGGATAATGTTTTGAAGGGACTACAGGGTCAGATCTGTCTTGTATATATGGATGACATCATTATATACTCGACATCACTCCAAGAACACATGATCAATCTCGACAAAGTATTCCAAAGACTTCGTGAAACAAACCTAAAAGTACAACTGGACAAATCTGAATTTTTGAAAAAAGAAGTGGCATTCCTTGGATACGTCATCACCCTGGAGGGAATAAAACCAAATCCCGAAAAAATCAAGGCAGTCACAAAATTTCCAATCCCACGAACGACGAAAGAAATAAAAGGATTTCTCGGACTTCTGGGCTATTACCGAAAGTTTATCAAAGATTTTGCCAAATTAACAAAGCCTTTGACTTCTTGTTTGAAAAAAGATGCAAAAATTGAACACACACCAAAATTTATAGAATGCTTTGAAACTTGCAGAAATATTTTAACCAATGACCCACTTCTCCAGTACCCAGATTTCACCAGGCCATTCAACTTGACGACGGATGCAAGTAATTTCGAGGTTGGAGCTATCCTGTCCCAAGGACCAATCGGAAATGACAAACCAATCGCCTATGCATCACGCACCCTCAACGACTTTGATCAAAATTATTCGACCATTGAAAAAGAAATGCTTGCCATAGTGTGGGCTACAAAATATTTCAGGCCGTACCTGTTCGGAAGAACCTTTAAAATTCTGTCAGATCACCGACCACTCCAATGGCTATTTTCGCTCAAAGATGCCAACTCAACACTTGTAAGATGGCGACTCAAGTTGGAAGAATTTGACTACAAAATAGTCTACAAAAAAGGCAAAGCGAATACGAACGCCGATGCCCTATCCAGAGTAGAAATAAACACAAAGGAAACTTTCAGCCTTAAAGATTACGTAGAAAACTTCAATGAAGAAATTTCGAACAAAAATGATGACAACGCATCAATGTACAACAATGCATCAGATGGCGAAACATCGGACGAAGTAACGACCTCCAACAAACCTGACCTACCCGAACGTAGAAATGAAAACAGATCAGATGAGCGAAACGATTTCCCAGAACGAGATAAGAACGCACGGGAAACCGAAACTGCAGATGAGCGACCTGTCCTATCTCAACAAGTAAGAGAGAATAACGAAGATTCATCAGATAATAACTCCAATCAAACCATCCATTCTAATGATGAAAATATATCACTGAACGTTCCAATTTCCGAAAAACCTCTAAATTACTACTATAATCAGGTTATTCTCAAATTTGTGAATTACAACCCAGCCAGAGTTGTAATTGAACAGGCATTTCCTAACAAAAAGCGACTTCATGTTCAAATAGGACTCGACGACGTAAGACGTAATTTATTTAATTTCTTCAGGGACTATATAACTCCAAAAATAAAATATGCTCTTCTATTTCTTCCCGAAGATAATTATGAACCAACATGTGATTTATTACGAAGAACTTTCAAAAACACCGCATATGACCTAGTTAAATGCAGTCACATTTTGGAAGATGTCAGCAATAACGATAATCAAAAGGAAGTCATAAAAAACTACCATGAGGGATAAACCAATCCTCGTGGTGTCAACGAAACAGAAACCAGGATAAGAAGACGTTACTATTGGCCCTCTCTGAAAAATGACATTCAGGAATACATCGACCTCTGCGAAACGTGCCAAATAAACAAGTATGACAGAAATCCACCGAAACCAAAGTTTATGGTCACTCCAACGCCAGGGAAACCACTCGAAATAATTCACATCGACACATTTCAGGCTAACGGACAGAAATTTTTAACTGTCATAGACGCGTTCTCAAAATATGGACAAGCATACCCAATAGACGGATCAAATGCAATCATTATATTGAACTCTCTTTTGATATTTATAACTCATCATGGATTACCACAAATGATCGTATCCGACAGCGGAACTGAATTCAAGAATGGACTCATTCAAGAAGTAGATACCCACAAAATTCACATCCACTACACCACACCAGAAAGTCCACAGTCCAATGGTATGATAGAGCGTTTCCACTCCACTATAATCGAACATCTTCGGATATTGAAACAGAATAAGAACAACTTCAATATTAAGGAGCCATTCTTGGATACAACAATTCTATCCACAGTGTAACAAAACAAAAACCAATAGATGTACTAAATGGACATATTGATTCTCAGTATCCTTTCGATATCGATATCCATCGAAATCTGATCAATAACTATATCGAACAACTTCGAGAGAAAACCAAAGAAATCTATAAAGAACTCAATCAAAGAGAAATTGAAATCAAAGAGAGAACAATAGGAAAACGAAACGAAAAAAGAGAACTACCAATAGCATATAAACCGAGCACAAAAATGTTTACGAGGACTACCGAAAAAAGAAATAAGCTACTTCCTAGTTTCACCACAAGACTAGTGAAAACAAATAACCCAATAACTGTAACAGCCACTTGCCATAAGAAAAACATCAAGCGCAAATTAAAGAAGAAAACTGATACTGACACTGTGTTGCAGATGGACTCTAGTCATGGGTCTCGAGATCAAAATTCAAGACCTGAAGGAGAATCCAGGGATCCTACCCCTCAAGCTGGGACCAGCAAGGATTCAAATTAGCACACACGATTTCATCCATTATTACAATCTCACACCAATAGCTCTAGAAATCGACGCAATTCAAAACCAATACGATGCAGTAACCACCGCAATAGAAAATGGATTGACTCACACCTATTGTATCAGCCTTTCTAATTTCAATCAGGGACTTCAGTACCAATTGGAAGCAGCCCGCCGAAAATTCCAATCGATATATCCACACATCGAACCAAGAGAGGACTAATAAATGCCCTTGGAAGCATCGTGAAGACCATATCTGACAACCTAGACCACGAGGATGCAGAGAAATATGACAAAGCTATATCCAGCCTCCAGAAAAACCAGATGAATATAATCAAGGGATTGAATTAACATATGTCACTCACCAAAAAACTGATTGAAAGCTTCAATACAACCATAACTCTGATAACGCACAATCAGGAAGATATTGCCCAAGAAATTGAGAGAATCAATTCCAAAATCGATACCCTCGTTTTCAACGTTAGTGACTACATGCAAACCAGAAATATTCTCGATCAATTAAGCCTATCACACAAATGATAATACAACTTTTGACAGACTTGGAAAATGCTATCACCTTTGCGAGGATGAACGCATACATAATAGTATAATCAGATCCACCGAATTGAAATCAATAATCCATACGATGCTCCAAAATCATCAATAGGAACAGTTGATATATAAGGATGATATCGACTTATCGAAATACTATGACATCATATCAGTCGATTCATATTATTCAAACTCCATAATTGTTTTCATATTGCACTTTCCTCTCCTACACCCCGAAATGTTCACACACTACCTATATTCAATTCCTACTAGCAATTTGACTACCATTATACCACCCGCACCATATCTGACAATGAATACTGCACTTCATCAGTACACGAACGAGCCTTGCCGAAAAATCAATCCAGGTTACCTGTGCCATAGCAATTCCATCCGATACGACGAAAAATCAGAGGACTGCATTACCCAAATACTCCAACTCTCGGACGAAGAAGCGAATTGTAATAACGTTCCAGTATCCATCCAGACCACCTTAGTCAAGCAGCTGACTCCAGCCCATTACATTGGCATATTTCCAGAATCGACGAAAATATCGACCCAGTGTTCCACCACCGGAATATTCAATCTGAAAGGAACCTTTCTGATTGATGTACCAGCAGGTTGCGAATTCAGGACACCAAACGACAGCTTCGTGAACTCCAAGGAAGTCATTCGTGAGCAGCCACTAACCCTACCGAAAGTTAGAACAGCCCCTGTACACCTGAGCGAGAAGACAAACCCCATTCGTCTTGAGAAGATACCCCTCGACCAACTCCACAGACTCCAAGAGATACAAGACCACATCGTCCCCGTATCCCTTGACCAGGGTACCGATTCGACTCACTTTTGGACAACCCCGGTATACAGCATCATCGCAGCGAGCTTAGCCTTCCTTCTCTACAAATACCGCCGCAACCGTCCAGGACGAAAAGAAATCGCCCAGGCGCCATCATCATCTTCAGAGCCACCAGTTTTGTTCGTCCCTTACAAAATTTCTTCAGGGGATGGAGAAGATATAGTTGGATAACCTCACATAGCTTCGCAGAATCAGCCGAACTAAGCGACACCCGACACCTGGAGCGACGTCAGCGTGAGAGCATCCGTTGACTTCGAATCTCTTTTAGAATTCAGCCTGATTCACATTGTTAAACGAATAAGTTGTATTCTTTCTGTAAAATTGTTATTTTGATCTTAAAATAAAACTTTTTAAAAAGTAAATTCTCAAGGATTCAAATTTAACTCGCGATAAGTGCCAATTTTGTAAGCCTGAGCTGCGGTACCTTCGTTACGTGGTAGGTGCCGTGGTGGATCCGGACAAAGTAGAGTCGATACTACAGATTCCAATACCTAAAAATATCACCGAGTTCAGAAGGCTAATCGGCTTCGTGGTACCGTCAGTTCGTACCTAATTTTTCATCTCTCATGGCTCCTCTAAGTAACCTACTGAGGAAAGATCACAAGTTCAAATGGAACTCTGATTGTGAGGAAGCCCTCAAGAGCCTGAAAACACATCTAGTATCGGCTCCCATTCTGACTTGTCCGAATTTTGATCTCCCCTTTGTTGTACAGACGGACGCCTCTGACTTTGGAGTTGGGGCGGTACTTTCGCAAGTTAGTGAGGAGGGGGAAAAGGTTATCTGTTACCTTAGCCGGTCCCTGACCAAAACGTAAAGGAAGTACAGCACGACGGAAAAAGAGTGTTTAGCTGTTCTGTACGCCATTGAGAAGTTCCGACCGTACATCGAAGGTTCGAAATTCACTGTCGTGATCGATCATTAGAGTCTCAAGTGGCTCAATAACATGAAAGACCCAGTTGGAAGAATTGCCAGGTGGGCTGTCAGGCTCCAACAATACGATTTCAAGATCGTACATCGTAAGGGCAAGGAGCACGTGGTCCCAGACGCCCTTTCGAGATCTGTTCCTTTGGTAGATTCAATTGGGTCTAATAACCCTCCAAAAACTTTCAAGGACAAGTGGTTCAATAAGATGCGGAATAAGGTGGAGACCCATCCAGAGAGTTACCCCCAGTGGAGACTGGAAAATGAAGTACTCTTCAAACACACGATCCGACCATACCGAGAAGAATCAGATAACTGGCTCATAGTAGTCCCGAAGGAGGAGAGGGCAGCACTCATCGCCTCCCATCATGAGCTTACCACTTGTGGTCACCTAGGTGTCTATAAAATACAGCTCGTATCTACGGTAGGTACTACTGGCCCAAGCTGCGGCAGGATATAGCCCGGTAAATACGGAATTGTCTTGTATGCCTCAGCACGAAGCCCGAGCAAAGACCCCCAAATGGCCAAATGCTCAGCAAGGCTCCAACCACTATTCGGCCAATGCAAATTCTTGGTATGGATATCGTTGGACCTCTTCCACGATCGACAGCAGGCTATTCCTATATCTTGTCTGTGTTAGACATTATCAGTAAATTCATTTTGTTGTTTCCTTTGCGGAAGGCAATAGGCTCAAAGATTGCATCCTTACTGGAGGAAAACGTCAGTCTTTTATTTGGAGCCCCGCAGAAGATAATTATGGATAATGGAACTCCATTCCGAAGTAAGATGTATCTTCATTTCTGGCGAATTACAATATATCTCCTGCTCACATCTCAAACTATCACGCCCAGGCCAATCCGGTTGAAAGATCCCATAGAGTTATCAAGACCGTTCTCACCTCCTACATTTCCGCAAATCACCGCAAATGGGATACTTACCTTCAACAAGTGGCTTGTGCTATTCGGACTACGGGGCATAAAAGTACGAATCTAACACCAAATTTCGTTATGTTTGGCAGGGAAATATTGTTGAGTGGTACCGACCGCCATCCCTTAGCTCTCACTCTCGACCGAGAACCTTATGACCCGGAGATATGGCCCGAAGCTTTGAATATTGTATTCAAAGATGTCTCAAACAGAATGAAGAAATCCTTTTAAACCAGCAGAGCATGGTATAATTTAAGGCATAGAGACGAAAGGTACGTTTTAAATTGAAAGGTGTGGAGGAAGAACTTCGCTTTGTCAGATGCCACCAAAAAATTTACTTCCAAGTTTGCTCCTAAATTTGAAGGGCCTTTCACCATACAGAAGATATTATCTCCATGGTCATAAGAGCTAGTGGATAAAAATGGGAAAAGTCGAGGAGTAGGCATGCCAAGGATATAAAATCCCACCCACCTGAGGACCCTGTAGGGACCCTCAATACAATTTCTTTTATTGACCATTGCTTTCCGTGATTTGAAGGAATTTAACTCTATGAGTTTTGATGTTGAATAGGAAATACCTATCTATTTAATTATTTAAGAAGTTTTTTTTGTTGAGAAAAAAAAATTCTGGGAAAGAGGGGTGTTGTTACGGTTCAGAGAAAAGACGGAAATGAAATCATAATTTTGTATCTTCCAGTATGTAATCACTATGGGTACCAGTTAAAAAAGTGAGGTGTCAAAAGAAAGACAATTTTCTGAAAGATTTTATCAGATTTAAGATCTCCCTTCTGTCGCGAATATCCAGCAGATACATTGATTGAGGTAGATGTGTTGACTCAAATCGCAACTGCGGATATTTTCTAGCCGAGATTCCAGATAACTTGAAGAAACATAGACCTAGTTCGGTCTACACATTTGTGGATTCCCGTTCATTTTCAAGTTCACTTCACGTTAAGGCCATCCACCATCCAAGGTAGGTTCCCAATGTCTCAATCCTCATCTTTATTAACCGGTGAAATCATTGAACCAAGTACCGTATGACACTCAATCCCTTTCAGGCCTTTTTCTGTTTGGTTGCTTTACTCGATTACCTTCTACCCTACATCCTTCTCGGATGCAGCCGAAGGAGGGGAAGGAGAGCGTTCCTCCACGAATGGTCGCAAGGGGAGCACCGAAAGGGAGAGGTCAATCCTTCTCGAGAGGTGCGCTTCGGACCAAGAAGCCCATGAGGGGGGTCTCGGGAAACGGTAAATCCATCCCGAATAGACCACCACTCGTAAATGGTGCCGGCACCTCCAGAGGGAAGGAGAGCAAACCACCCTCTGAGAAAGATGGTGGGGGAGGACCGCCTAAAGACGGCAAAAAAGGTAATGGCTGATACAACAGTCAGACTCTTGCAAGCAAACCTGCAACATGCCAGACGTCCTTGGAAAAAAATTCGTAGAGGAGCGGATAGATCTGGCCCTCATCCAGGAACCCTGGACCTCGAACACAGGCCGAGTTACCGGCCTGGGCAACACATCTGGTAAGATAATTGCAGTCTGCTCTGGGGTGAAACCTAGAGCATGCATTCTAGCCAGAAACAGCATTAATTATTTTATTCTTTCAGATTTCTGCACCCAAGACATGGCAACAATCCATGTGAAGTTTCCAGAGAGGGGGTGTATGACGGAAATTATCGTCTGCTCAGCATACTTTCCTGGAAATGTTGGGGCGGAACAGCCTCCTCCAGCGGCCGTGCGAGAACTAATTGCCGTTAGCAGGAGGAACAACACCCACCTAGTGATAGGATGTGATGCAAATGCGCACCATGAGGCGTGGGGCAGCACAAACATCAACATGAGGGGTGAGTCTGTTTTCAATTACTTGATAGGGGAGGAGCTTACAATTAACAATGTGGGCTCCTAGCCAACCTTTGTCACTGGTATTAGGGAAGAGGTACTAGATTTAACAATCAGCTCAGAATTTCTAAGCAATAAGATATCCAACTGGAGGGTGTCCTCTGAACCATAATGCTCAGACCATAGACATATTCAATTTAACATTGGCCCCAGGCCAGTGGTACAATACCGAGACATGCGGAGCATGGACAGGGAAGGATACAAAACCTCCCTGAAGAATCATCTCCAAAACGGACTGACCACAATAAATAGTCGTGATCAAATAGATATTGCTGCGGAGCATCTACAAACTGCACTTATCTCAGCGTATCACGAAAACTGTCCACTTAGGGAGAAAAGATAACCGGAATGCTTCCTGGTGGAACAAAAATCTGGATAAATCATGAAAAGAAGTTCGAAGGTTATTCAACCGAGCTAAGGTGTCAGGTGAATGGGAAAACTATAGATTCGCTCTAACCACATACAACAAAGATATCTGGAAGGCAAAACGAGAATCATGGGAACGGTTCTGCGAAAATGTGTCGAACACATCAAGCGGAGCCCGTATCCACAAGATTCTATCCAGAGAGCAGACACAAGAGCTGTGATCGCTTAAACGTCCAGACGGCTCCTTTACTGCCTCCAGGAAAGAAACATTAGAGCTATTGGCTAATAACCACTTCCCAGGCAGCCTGATTCTGGACAATCGACCTCTAGTCACAAATATAGGCCGGATAAAACGACCTAGCAGAGATGACTGGGTGGTTGCCAACAAAATAATTACACCACAGGCCATAAAATGGGCGGTTATTCAGAGTTTTTGAAGTGGATATTTCGTTGGCTTAGTGCAAGAAGTTCTAACAATCTAATGTCAATGTCCATTCTGACTTCATTTATTTTCAATAATTACTTTTATATACGAAATATTTGAAGCAATCTATTTGAAAAGTGTAATATTTTTCAATATCATCATGAAAAAAAAGTATCTGCGGGCGAGGATCGAACCCGCTTACTCTTCGTCAGAAGTCAATATGTCCCGATGCTTTACGAACTGAGCTAATGGAGCGTGCGGAAAGTAACTTTTCACGCCTGTGCGAAAATATTTCGCACGCTTGTGATATAAGCCTCTTTCCGTGTAACTATACAGTGCGATATACGTTACCTTCTCATGTGGTCGTAGAAAAATTATGTTTCGATTCTAATAGCTGAACACTTACGTACCAGTTTCAAGGTTATTGCCAATCATCAGTAAATGTTAGCTCACCAATAGAATTGTAAAATTCTTGCTGTGAGAGTTCGTAATTTCTAGGAAACAGCTGAGTTGTCATTTTTGCATTTCAAAGATTAATTTGATTACATAAGATTTATAGGCCTCTTTTCAATAGTTTTATTAAAGATAGTTTTCCGAATTTCATACAAATATCTTTGAAAATTGATATCCAGTGATTATTTTCTTCAGTAAACTTAAAAAACGGCTCTTGATACCATAATACCAATAATACTAGAACCAAATTTCAGACATCATTTATTTTTCTGACTTGAACATTGCAATAACTTTTTTATAGTTGTATACCTTCAGAGCTTCTTCAAAATTTTTCAACTTCTGTTTTGAATTAATACCTTTGAAGTTGCTGTAATTGATGTAAAGATCATGAACCATTCCTGAAAATTGAAAAATTAAATTAATGTTTCTGTTATTTCATCAACAGTCATAGTGTTTTAAAGAATTGGTAAAATTTTCCGACTAGCAACACAACGAAATCAGATTACTACCTAAGATTTGTATAATTTTGAGAACGAATGTTTTTTGTAATTGCAACTGAATTAGGGTATACAGAGCAAAGTTCAAACTCAAATATGTTGATACAAGCAAACTTTATACTTTAAGTTGAACTCATGGTCATTATCAATTGGAGGAAAAATAATACTTTGCACGGGTTCACATGAAAAAATATGTCCGGGTAGTGTCGTGCCTAATTTTATTATATCCAACAATTTCTAAATGATCATCTAAATGCCATATCACCAATTTGATTGGCATTGGTATGGGTTTGAGTTTTGATACAAACGAAATATTACCCTTGTTCGTATCAGTCTGAATAAACGTTCACATGTACTGTTTAGAAGCAGGTATTTTATATGTGGCCAACCCTGATATTTAATGTTTTCTTGTAATGCACATCGACCCGTTTTTCGGTATTTTCTACAGCTGAAGAGTGAATGCGTCAAAAATCAGGGGATTGTCGCAAATACAGAGTGTTCACAAGAGATTTTTATAATTTAATTTTTTTCTGATTGGAATGACAATGGTGAGATGCAGATACAGACGCGTCTTCCTGAAACTCGCCCTACCTGGAGATTAATACTTTTCATGCATTTACTGATTATTCTTGTTAACTACGAAATATATACACATCTGAAATGTGAATACAAATATGAAATTGAATATAATGAAGAAAATTGAAACTTTGGTAGTACCTAATAAAACTGATATATTTTCTATAGTGAATCTAGTCCTCCAGAGCTAACAACCTGGACAAGCTGAATAAAAGAAAAAAAAACAACCATCATTACAAAAAACAGGATGGATGTACTCGACGTAACAATAGCCTCAACTTATGTGAGTAACTTTGTTACAGAATAGCAAGTATCTAATAATGTGAGTTGCTCGGATCACATATATATTAACTTCATAATAAAGAGTAACATCTACAAAGAGACTTATTGAAACCCACGAAAAATGAACTGGGAAGCGTACAGAGCAGACCTGCCCCCGGACTCCGATGATTAGAAATGTTTTATAGAATCGAAATGAGACGTCATATTCGAAATATTGGTACTATGCCTCCCATTTCTAACGTTCGAATATGACGTCACATTCTCGACACATTTCGATGCTATGAAACATTTCAAATCATCAGAGTCCCAGTGCTGGGTCGCAAACTCCAAGGAACGTATCGAACTATGAGAACAAACAGCGACCTAGAGCTGGCTGTGGAAGAAATCAATGACGCAGTCATCTCTTCGTTTGATAAGCACTGCCCACTCATCACAAGTAACACTACCAGGAAGGTGCCCTGGTGGCACAAAGAACTTGCAGAACTGAGGAAGCAAGCCAGTAAAGAATTCAACAGAATTAAAAAAAAATGGGAGGTGGGACGAATACAAGAACGCCGTGTCTATTTTCAAAAAGGCCTTGAACAAATCCAAGAGAGACTCCTGGAGGAGACACTGTAAGATGATAGAAGGCTCTTGAGAGTGTGCTAGACTCCAGAAAGTACTCTCGAAGGATACACAACAAGTAATATACTCCCTGAAAAATGAATAAGGGTTATCTTTATACTGAACCCTGGAAAAGCTGGACAGGATTCAAGTCCCTAAGAGCAATGAGGCTTATGACATTTGTACTCAAGATTTTGGAGAAGCTAGTGGATAGATATATCAGGGACGGTGTGCTGGTGGAAAGACCACTGCACCACGAACAATATGCCTACAGGACTGGCTGTTCAACGGAGACAGCACTCCATCAACTAGTAACGAGGGTGAAAAACACGCTGATTTTAGCGGCCTTTCTAGACATAGGAGGAGCTTTCGACAATACCTCTATAAACTCAATCACTACAGCTCTCACATACAGAGAAATCGAGGAACCATGTTTGGCCAGAATAGACTCAATGCTGAGAAATAGACTGATACACATCACTGTATTAGGGGAGACCGTAGTAGCCATGGCGACCAGAGGATGCCCACAAGGTAGAGTTCTATCCCTGCTTCTGTGGAATCTGATCGCAGACTCGCTGCTGGTAATACTGAACGAAGCAGGACACCGAGCTATGCTGACGATATCGTTGCCTTAGCACAAGGAAAATTCGATACAATGGTTAGAGATCATATGCAGGAGGCTCTTAACCTTGTCACGAGATGGACGTACTTAAAGGGGCTCAACTTCAATACTAACAAGGCAGCCATAGTTGCATTCACCCGAAGACGAAAAACAAAGGGCCTAGGACCTATACGACTTCGAGGGGAGGACATATAGATAAAGGGGGAAGTCAAGTATCTTGGAGTAATACTAGACTCCAAGCTGACCTGGAACCAGCATATCGAAAAAATAACCAAAAAAGCGGTGACTTCACTAGTGATAGTCAGATGCACTTTTGGAAAAAATGGGGACGTAAAACACGTATTCTACACTGGTTGTATAGCACGGTGATCATGCCCTCCATTACATATGCTTCTTTGGTGTGGTGGCCCAAGACACAGCAAAGAGGGGCCACAACGAGACTAAGCAAGGTGGAAAGACTTGCTTGTCGTCGAATCATAGGGGCCATCAGATCAACACTAACTGGATGGAGACACTTCTGCAACTGCCACCTCTCCACTTTGTGGTTCAGGGCGAGGCAAGGCTTGGTGCCTCCAGACTGCAGAAGTGTGCGCCATACTTCAATGCACGAAGAAAAATTATAGGAGAAGTGTTGAAAACGCGCATATCAACATCAGATAATCAAGCGGCACTGAAGGCCTTGTCTAGCAAGGAAGTAACGTCCAACTGGTATGGGACTACAAAGAAGAACTGAAAACTCTGTCAGTTCGGAATCAAGGCAAACTGATATGGGTACCAGGTCATCAGGGAATCGCAGGCAATGAGAAAGCAGAAGAAGGGGTACCGAAGTGTACAGTACTGGATTAGGGACAAGCACAAAAGCTACTGGGACAATGTCCCAGGAAACAAACACGGGAAAGAATATATCGAAGGGCCGTGTAACAAAACAACGGCAGACCTGTTAACAATGAACAGGAGCCAGTTGAGAACCGTTATGGGACTCCTGACTGGACATGCACCAGTGAAAAAGCAATAAGGAGAGTATCACAGTATTTATTGAGATTGGAGACTCATTATTTCTATGTAAGATTTCCTCCACTTCCCCCCCTTCCCCCCAAAAGAAAGTCTTCCTGAGCTGCATCAGTTGCTTAATGTTTCTCACTATTTGATTGAGGAGATCATGCATTGTTTAACTGAATGCTTCGCGGTAGTCGATCCAGGTCATTGAAAGCTTACGCTTATACAATATCTGCCGATGAGCATTTGAGTATGTTGTCGACATATAATTCTGTGAATCTCACAAATCTTCATTTTTGGGGATGTGCACGACGGAACAATCTGGATTATGTTGCAGCCCATCCAGTCATGATTTGAGAATTCTCATTAGATGGTGGTATGTCAGAGTTTCTTCTACCATTAGTTATTCATTTCATCAGGGCATGAAGCAGCATTCTCCAAGCCTTTGAGGGACTGTCAAACTCCTTTTAGACTTATTGGATTGCGCAGATCGCTGAGCTCACACTGACGAAATCTCCTATAAAAGGCTTTGAACTGCGCTAGAGCTCAAGAATATATTCTGAATGCTACGGATAACTGTTCTAGAAGATTTCCACCTGATCATCGGAAATTATATCTGGCAAAATGACTATCGATAGTATTACCAGCATTCGCCACTCTTCATGAGTGATTACTGGACCGAGAATAAGGTACCCTGATTATACGAAGTTAACTAAGAATAACTGCCGTCTGCATTTGTTTGTCTGAGCTTGTGCCGCATCACGGCAAGAGGATATTATTTCAATAAAGGAGATCAGCTTGTTTATCATTCCACCAAGGACCCTATAATCAAAACCAACATTTACTGGAATAATTTGAAAGGAGTAGGTCATGTCTTAAATATTATCATTCATATTATTATTTCGTTAGTATTATCCAACTCAACTACGGTGACTGAAGTTTCGTTACTTTTGTAGGTTTCGCAGGCATAATTGAACCAAATAACCACCCCACTTTTCCGTGCATATATGCCTCTTGAGTCTGTGAATCACGAACCCTGAGCAGACGAAGTGAACCAATCGATATTTCCTGGAGCACACCAGTAACCATTATCTCATGTAACCCACACCAGTTTCGTAGATGGTAGAACAACACTCGTAACGCAGCGGAATGCCTATGGATAACGGCAAAGAGTAATAATAGACTTTCTTTTTAAGGAGTATTTGTATCATTATTTTCCTATTCGTCTTCAGTCCAGTACCACCAGCAAACCCTCCCCAAATCCATAAATAGAGTGATTACTGTGCCCAGAATCATGTGGCCTGAATAGGCGGAGTGGACTAAAAATTACAGCCTACTACAGTCTTCTGGTAAATATTTCTCATCACGGCAAGCTGGAATAATTTTTAGACTCAAGAGCGGCATGTCCATCTTATCATCAAGTACTCCTATGAGCAGAACCACTATTTCAACAGAACGGATTGGCTGAAATCGCCCTGATTTGATGGTCAAGGACTGCATCAGACTTATTGGCTGTGGGTGGGAAATGAGTAGTGTCAATAAATTTAGCACCTCTTATTCTTCACAACAGACTCGATATTTCCCGAAGCATGACGCAACGCTGGTGTCGCGTCTATAGTGTACACTTGTAGGTGGTAATACAACAATCGTAGTGCTGCGTTACGTCTGTGGAAATAAGCTGAGACCGTATGAGCTTGACAGGCTGACAGCAAATTTATTATGGTCAAGGTATTGGAGACACCATTCCATCAGACCATTATGATTATCTTTGTCTCCGAATTCAACAACTTGACCAGGTCAACTTTTTGGAAGAGCCAAATATTTTTGAAAATCTCGCATTTGCGAATTTTTACGTCTAGTTGTCGCAGCTCCTCTTGAGTCGTTTTCATTACTCCAATGGAGTGTAGAATCGGAATGGCAAGCATATTTTGTAACAGCAACTTTGTTTTCCCCCGATAATTCTGACAACCAGACCTGTCGGAGCTTATGCTGATACTTGCCTCGGAGAGAGTTTTCAACAGTGGTAACCTCTTGGAAGGAGCGTTGTTCCATCCCTAGTAAGTATACATCTCTCCAGCATCTACTAGCTAATCTTTTTCTCCGTATTTTTCACATCACCATCTTTTGAGATGAACCGTGGCCTATTTGTCGATCCACCACTCCATTCGGATAAAATGCATGTACACTTGAGAATTGCTGAAGTTTCTTATCTCTCGAGGCATATAGTTTGCGATACAGATGAGTGACTTCATGCCTCCGGTTGATACTTCATGCCTCCGGTAGCTTGAGTATGCAGATTGAACCATTACTACCTCCGGCTAAGATTTCTGACACATCACGGCAAGCAGGTGTGATTTTCAGATTTCAGAGCATTTCACTAGGTACCTTTATGTTCAGAACCAACATTCCGTGAGAGTAAGTTTTGATATTTGGTCCTCATCCCTCATCCCTTCACTATTCGTACAATGTTTGATTCGACAGAAACTGAAAACTGTATGAAGGAAATCGTCCTAGCTTGATGAACGAAGAAGACTATATTAAGCGTATTCGCCTGAGGATGAGGAATTAGTAGTTCCAATTCGAGTGTCGTATGTGGTGATACAACGCCCATAGCCCCGCGTTAAGCCTGTAGATTTAGGTTCCATAAGCTTGACAGGCTGACAGCAAATTTCTCATGGTCTCGGGAGCCCTACAACACGCTCTGCCTCTAGTGTCTGAGACCTCTTTACCGATCACGTGACTTCGATTGATAAGGGTGTGGAAGAGATCATCTTGGCAGGACATTATGAATCCCTTGGCCACTTGACCTGAGTAGTGGGAAGGTGAAATTTTTAGATAATAACAGGTCTTCAATGGTTTTTCAGTCAAAAGGTGAATGTTTCACCAGAAATTGGAGGCTCAACCACATATTTATTCGTTTTTATCCAACTGAGAAAACAAACCTTCATTCACGAGCACACAAACTTTCTCCATTACATATTTATATACTAAATCGAAGGTAATTGTACAAACCGTGAACTTTCTCCAACTGATGAGGTGTTGAGGACTGTCTTATAGCTTTCTCCCGATAAAGTATATCTTTGTATTTCCGGGAGAGATAGTTTTTTGAGATATCTTCTTCCGTAAGTGCTATTTCATTCAATGCTGTGAGAAGACATGCTTCCCTTGACAATTTCTGGCATGAGAGTAGCTTTCCTTCGATGGTTTCCAACATGAAGTCTAGAGTTCCATCGTTCATATCTGAAAAAAATTTTTGGCACATTCAATGAATCGTCTGACGATAATCAAGAAGAACTAATAATAATAATAATAATAATAATAATAATAATAATTTATTTATTATTTACCATTTTACTTATGATACTATTATAATGTGGTGAATAAATGGTACAGTGTTAGGCCTAAGGCCGATTCTGCCACACTGTCCAGAATAATTAAAAGAAAAATTTGTTACATCTAAAATCAAAACTAGAAATACACCATTGTACAGAGGACTATATTATATAATTTATTGATGAGTATGTCTAGGACTATAAATTATGTGTTATACGTGTCACAGTGGTTGAAATGGGACAACACAAGTAAATCACATAACATTTTTTAACATTCACAGATAAATATTCACGATGATTGAAAATAAGATTGAGTGACCCATAAGCTGAACGCAATTTAGTGGTGACATGATTCTTGAAATGCAAATTAGAGTCTAGTGTTAAGCCCAGATTTTTGCAGTGATCTGTAAATGAAGTGTCATCTGCTGTTTGACATTTGAGATTACATTATGAATTCCAAACAGAATAGCTAAAGATTTACTGGAATTGATTTTCAATTTATGATTTGCTGCAACAGAAAGAAGGGCTTCCAGGTCTGTATTGATTTTTCGGTTGATGTCTTGAGTGTCAGAAGGTCTGAAAGAGTAGTATATTCGGGTATCGTCGTTGTAGAAATGGTAGTTGCAATGTGATAGGTATGTATGGAAGTTAGATGTGTATAATGTACACAGTAATGGTCCCAATATACTACCCTGGGGAACTCCTTGTTTCAATTCAGCTAAATTCGAAAATGTATTTATTAGTTTGACTTGTTGTGTGCGATGACTGAGATATGAGGATATTAGTTTCGTAGCGGTAGTACAGAAACCTACGAAATGCAGGATTGCTAATAAAATGGAATGGTTGAGCAAAGGCCTTGGAAAAGTCAATAAGTATTAGTATGCTTATTTCATTTCTATCTGTAGCAGATAATATGTCATCAATGACAGATGTTAATGCAGTTGCACAGCTGTACCCTGCCCTAAATCCGGATTGGTGAATAGGAAGTATCTTATTTTCTGTAGTATGATGACGAATTTGATATTCTATTGACCTTTCCAAGACCTTGGATAAGGTTGGTAATATGCTTATACCTCTCAACTGATCAAAGTTACAAGGTGAAGAAACTTTCGGCAAAGGAAGGACGAGTGCACGTTTCCATGCAGTGGGGAAATAAGAACGAGTAATGCATTCGTTGACAATATGGGTTAGATAGATATTTATGAATGGACAACAAAGAATTATAATTTATATTCACACCGTCCTGACCAAACGCCTATGATTTGATGTTTTTTAAAAATTGAAGCACGAAATTAGAGTCAACAGGTTGAAATTCTAATTCAGAAACAACGGTATGTTTTAAAGTATTGTTATAAAAGTGTATGATTTCATCAGAGGGTGGCAGATTATCTTCGTTGGTATTTAGAAAAAAATTAGAGATTTTATTCACGTCACGAAGAGGTAGTGGAAGATCATTATTCTTTGATTTGACTACCACTCAGGTTTTAAAGTTCATTCCATTTTTCTTTCGTGTTGCAGTTACTGAATTTGAACTGAAAATATGCTTTCTTTTCTCTCTTAATTGCAGATGATGTGTAATTGCGCAGATCTTTATAATAATTGAAATGAGCAACAAGTTTGGTTCATCTATACTTTCGAAAAGCTTTATCCCTAAGTTTTTACATTAATTTGATGGTGGGTGTGATCCACGGTTGCTTCCTTTTATGTTTAGATTTGAATATTTCAATTTGTAATGGCGCGTGATGATCAATTAATGTTGTCATTTTATTAGTGAAGAAGCTAACCTTTTCGTCAATTGAGTCAATATTGTAAATACTGTCCCACTCAATATTCTCAAGATCGCGTTGGAAATTATTCAAATTTATATCGGTGAAATTTCGGAAACAGACTGTTTTACTTGTAGAGTCGCTCGCTACCTCGATTTCAATTATACCGTATATCAACAAATGCCTCACTACCAAAATATCGTAGACTCCCGACTGTTTTAATTCAGTATTCGTGTGAAAATGATCAATTAATGTCATTCTTTGATTCGATATATGCTTAGGATCAGAAGTTATTTGTTGTAAATTGAAGCTCCTGGTGATAGCAAGAAGTTGATTACTTATAGTTGAATCTGGATCAAGAAAATCTATATTAACATCACCATGCACAATATTTTATCATATTTTGGATAAACCTCTAATAGTGTATCTTAAAGTTTATTGAAAAAAGACGTAATATCTGCTTTTGGTGGCCTGTACATACTGCAGATTGCATATATTTGCTTATCAAGTATAATTTCTAACCATAAATGGTCAATATAATCAAAACTAGTTTCTCAATGACAACACTCAGAATATGACTTAGCTGGTACCTGACTACGGTTTTAATCCAGATGTATTAATTGTTTAACAAGGATATTTCAAGGAATAATTTCACCGAGAGTAAAGCTATTAACAAAAAGATATACAATTATTATTAAATGATGGGCCTTGGCATCTTAGTATTGCTTCCGTCTCCGGGGCCAAAGTCCCGGGTTCAAGCCCTAGTCGGAGCTGAATTATCAAAATCTTGTGGTTTGATTAGGGTGAATCTTACACAACTCACTGCTGCATTCAAATTAACAGTGCTGCTCCTAAGGTAAGGTGTGGATTAAGTACCAAAGCACAAGCAGATCACGGAGTGGCTAATGATCACAACAATCGATGTCATTATAAACACCAAATAAAAAAATACATTTTCAAAATGTTTACTTTGCAAAAATATGAAATTTACACCGAGCTACGTACGGAATAAAATAACATGTAATATGCGTTATGAACGACCTTTTGAAAATTAGTTTCTAGATGAGTTTTACGTATTACATACTGCATTTTTTTAACAAATTCATCATGCAATGAAAAAATCAAAACTGAATAAAATCTTCAATTAAAACGAACATAATGGGAGGATGAATAATATTCTATTATAGAGTAAAAAATATTTTTGTTAATGAACAATATTTTACTTTTCTCTTAAAAACATCATACAGAGATTTTTTCTGACATATATAGGTAGAGCATTGAATGAAGATTCAATTTACCTAGTTGTAATTTGGGGGTGCTCTGAAAGTAGAAGATCTGTATTTCGGTATTTTTAGCATTCTAGATCTTCATTCATAGTTATGGTTTATCAGGTTGAATGGATGGAAGGATGATTAGGCATTTTTATTTAAACATTTCTAGACAACTTTGACGGTTGTACACATTAGTATAAACGGAAGCTATGTTTTATATCGATGGGCTGTAGATCACATTTTTATATGTTCATATTTTCTCAACTAATGCTTGGATGATATGCAGACGAGAATTCCACATCTTTAATGAAGGATCGAACTCTTAAAAACACCTTTCCCCGAAAGAATTTCTGATCAATGTGCCAATGCAGTTTATAACTCGACTAACAAGTTATATGAATGCTCCATATAGTGAGTCCCACGGTTCGAGACGACTCAGCGCTGTCTCAATAGAATAGGACACTTCTTACCGAGTTTATGAATATAGGTTCACATCATACTCTTTGTTTTTTCATTGTTAGTCTTCGGACTATAAACATGTTGTAAAGTTCCACTTCAATTAATAAATTAAAATTTAAATAATTTTCCGAAATCATACTCATTTTTGGCGCAGTCGTCTAACGATTCGACGACAAAATTCACGTTGTGCCGGCCTGTTTCAACAGTTTATGGATGAAACGAACTTTTGACGCAATTGAGAAGAGTCATCTGAAATAGAGGACCACATAGCGAAAGTTCAAGAGCCCTGGTGGAGGACTCAAATCGCCGAAACCAGCTCAAGTTAGGAAACCCAAGGATCAAGGACAACTCTCCTGAATCCCATCGGTACTGGGTTAGGAAGAAATGAAATGAAAATCATTTTAATGTAAGAGTAAGAAATTTTGCTTTTCTTTGATTGATTTTTTCCCAATCATTTTACCCAGTTATTTAATTTTTCATTTCCACATATATACTCTAGTTACTCAGTTTTTGCAAACCAAAAATTCGGAATAATTTTGTGATCTTCATATATTTGATGTCAGCAAGTGACAATGATAATTTAGTCGAATTATTCCAAACTTCTTTCAAAACAGAAAATTCTATCACACTAACGATAGATGCACGCCCTGTAGATTATCAACTTTTGAAACTTCATGCAGAAGTTGTTCCGAATTAATCAATACATTTTCAGATCAAAATAATGCTCAAATACCCATATTACGTGCTTTCATTGGCAAACGAACCGGTAGAGCTCTCACCTTGATTGGTTCGAGAAAAGAATTGAGATCCTGGCAAGAAACTAAAAATGCAATTATATTGAGTTCTGCAGATCAACGAAATATTGATTGTCTCGTACAAGATTTGATCGCTTTATTTCCATTCAAAAACGAAGCACCATACAATTTCGGTATGCGTTGCCAAGATATTAGGAGCCTTCTCATTTCAAAATTAAATTCTCTAGATATAACAGCAGATGAAATCAAAATTAGACTTAAAAATTATAATGAATTATCTCTCAAAACATTCATTAGAGGTTTAAACGGTCAATCACAAAATAACATTAGATTGCGAAACACGGACAGTTCAGAAAATGCCATGTGTCTGATAATAGAAAAAGAGAATTTTATATACAGCCAACATAGAGGTGACACCCTGAATACAAAAAATTAGTTCAAACCCTTTCATATAATGACCTCTGTGAACACTAAACAACCCAGTTTTCACCCCCTCACCAATTTACAACGAGTTTTCAACAACCATTCTCTCAAAATTTTTAGAGGACCCCATTCCCAAATAATATTCAGAGACCACCTTTTCAAAAGAGCTTTCAACAATCTCAATTTCAGAGTTCGCCATTTCCAGTTACTAGACAACCCTTTCAGAACAATTTTTGAAGAACAATAACATATCAGAATAATCAAATGCAACCCAGATTCAATAATAATTTCACAACCCAAAAACACCCCTTTTTCACATAGTATCAAAGCCGAATCACAACAAATTATCCGCAAACATCAAATCAATTCCAACAAAAGCCAGAACCCATAGACACTTCATCTGGTAACACCAGAATGCAACCCCGAAAAACTTTCACCTCTACCGAGCTAGTTTTACAGAACGTCAATAAACCTGATAATCAATATGATACAAGTATCTACCCATATCCCGAAAATCATAATAATTCCGAATACCCAATACATGACGAATTTTATTGCGAAAATCCAACAGGATATAATTTAAAATCTCAGTACATTGACGCAAACAGTGAACCTGAATACCATCACAATTTGAACTCTTATGGAGTCTCGAGAGTTCAGGTATTCCCATAACCGGCGATTCCATAAAAACTAAATTATTACAAGAAATTTCTATTCAGAAAAATATTAAACGCCCCGATGATGAGTAAATATTAAAACTCCAGAAATAGTCAAAATCATTCCTAAGTCCGTTTTTATAACTGTAACAAATATGGCCATTTCAGTACGAATTGCAAAGATCCACAGCGGAAGAAGTCAGAAATTCACAGAGATACAAAACAGAAACCGAAACGTGCTTTTCATGTATGCTACTCGACAGATATGTCCGATACTAAAGCATGGTATTTAGACTCTTGTGCATCTTCGCATATGACCCTACATCAAGAATGGCTTGCAGAGGATTGATTCTGTTCAACCGTGTGAAACCAAAATTTCTACAGCAGACAATAATAAGATTCGAGCAGAATGTATTGGAGAAACTTCGATACCAGTTCAAATAAATCACAAGTCAGATCAAGTACTCGTTCAGAATATTCTTTATGTTTCTGACATATCTGCTAATTAATTATCAGTCAGTCGAATCATTAAGAATAGTCATTCAATGCAGTTTATTCACAAAAGATGCCAAATTACAAATGCAGCGGAAAATCTTATGCCACAGCATCTGAAGACAATGGAATCTACAAAATAGACAGACCCAACGTGATAGCCCAACTTACACAAGAAAACAGCTACGGAGAATTGTGGCACCGTTGATTAGACCATATGAGTCAGAAGAACATGATTATGCTTCAAGACCTCGTCACCGGATTCAGTAGTTTCAAGTATAATGCAGATACTTGCGTGAACTGTCTGAAGGGAAAACAACACCGAGATTCATTCAAGTCGATTGGAAAACGTGCAAACGAAATTTTGGACCTCGTGCACACCGATTTAGTGGACCAATGGAGGAAGCTTCAATGGAGTATCCAAGTATTTTCTCTCTTTTATTGATGACCATTCGGAGAAAGTTTTGTATTCTTCTAGGAACAAAAATGTCAAGTATTCGAAACGATAAAGGAATTCAAAGTATTAGTCGAAACTCAACAAAACCAAAAAATGAAAATTTTGCGCTCCGATAATGGAAGGGAGTATGTGAATTCTCGAACCAGAGATTTTTTGAGAAAATCAGACATAAAACACCAAAACGACTGTTATCTACTCTCCGCAACAAAACGGCGTAGCCGAGCGAATGAATCGCACAAAAGCGAAAACAATGCTACATGATTACCTAAACAATATTGGGCTGAAGCTGTTTCAACTGCAGTTCATTCGATAAATCGCACACCCACAAATAATTCGCAACGAAGAACCCCCGAAGTAATATGGACCACCACCAAACCAGGTATTAGTAATCTTCATATATTTGGTTATAAAGCTATGGTTCACGTTCCGAAGGAAAAACGAAGTAAATGGGATTCCAAATCCAAGCAACTGATATTTCATGGATATTGCGAAGATTGCCTTGACATCGATACTCAGAAAATTGTCAAATGTAGAGATGTCGTATTTTTAGAAAATGAAATGATCAAATAAGATAACCAAATGTCGAATGTTCCGAAGTTCCGTCATCAGTTCACGACCCAGTTGTTGCCGAAAAAGACGACTACGAAAATGAAGAGAGTGAACAACTTTACGAAGTCGTTCCTGTTTTGCCGTGAACTTCCCAGCAAAAAGATGAAACTGTCAGTCTCCCGCAAGGTCAAAATCAATTTCGACGTTCGTCAAGAAAACCGAAATCGATTGATTTTTCAAATTATCATACATCGCCGAAATTGATATAAGCAGCGACCCACAATCAGTAAATGAAGCTTTGAGCCGACATGATGCCTCTTTTTGGAAGCAAGCAATGCAAGAAGAATATAATGCAATGTTACAGAACGAGACTTGGAATCTAGTGGACCCTCCTCTCGACAAAATGATTCTCCAAACAAAATGGGTATTTAAAATCAATTCCGAAGATGGATATGATACGAAGAAATACAAAGCCCGACTTGTTGCGAAAGGTTTTGCTCAGTCACAAGGCGTAGATTACGACGAAATTTATTCTCCTGTCGTCAGAAATACGTTTATGCACTGGCAGCAAAGCACAATCTTAAGATTCATCACATGGATGATTTGTAAAAAGAGCTTTATATTCATCAGCCAGAAGAATTCGTTGTTCGTGGGCAGGAAACTAAAGCATGTAAGCTGAAGAAAGCCATGTATGAACTCAAACAGGGAAGCAAAGAGTGGAATAGAAAATTAGATAGCGTACTGACGAAAACCGAACAATGTGTGTATTTCAAGTCAGAGCGAGAAAAAGTTCAGATAATTGCCGTTTACGTGGATGACCTTTTGATATTTTCTAACGACATTCAGCTCATGTAGCAAACAAAAACCCTTCTTATGAGCAACTTCAGAATGAAAGACCTCTGTGAAGTTTCTCACTGTTTGGGAATGAGAATCACCAGAGACCGTCAAAGGGGAAAAGTATGGATAGATCAAGCAAAAAACATCCAAAACATTATACGAAGATTCAACATGTCTGAATCGAAAGCAGTGAAAGCGCCGTTGGATACGAATCAAAAACTGACAAACGAAATGTCACCAGTGACAATATGTGACGCTGAGAAAATGAAAAATATGCCATACAGAAAAGCAGTGGGAAGCCTTTTGTATATTGCACAAGTTTCAAGGCCTGATATTGCTCACGCTGTTGGGATTCTTAGTAAATTCAATACGAATCCTGGTCAAGCTCACTGGACAGCTGTCAAGAGAGTTTTGCGGTACCTCAATGGCACAGCAGACTACATACTCGAATATGGAAGGCAACAATCTTCAGAACTGATCTCATATAGTGATTCAGATTGGGCAAGTGATACGAATGACTGACGTTCAGTTACTGGATATGTTATAATGTTGTAAGGTGGACCAATTTCATGGGCAATTCGATACCAGAGAACAGCTGCACTATCCACTACAGAAGCTGAGTACATGGCACTTTCAACAACATGCCAAGAAATTCTTTGGATTCGCAGTCTTGCAGCAGAAATTTGGAAATTACTGGTCACGAAACCTATTACTATGTTTTGTGATTAAAAAAGAGCTGTAGACTTGTCCTCGACTGCTGGTTTTCGTCAAAGGACAAAACATATTGGCATACGTCACCATTTCCTCAGATAACATGTCGAAGAAAAACATATTGCAGTCCAGTACATCTCTACGAAAGAAATGATTGCTGATTCATTTAAAAAAACATTAAATTCAAGGAAGCTCAATTACTGCAATAAAAATTTTAACCTTGGAAGTTGATGTCAAATTTACGTACAAGAGAGGGTGTTGAAGTAATAATAATAATATAATAATAATAATACTCCCTCATAAACACTCGTTGAGTGTACCCAAAGGCATAGCCTGTGCGGGTAGAGGACGGCTATTATTATTATTTGCCGTGGCGCTCCGGGGCGACTTACTGATGTTTTAGGTGATGTATTCACTTTTCAGCTGTAGGAAAACCCGAAAAACCTACAGCACCACCTCGGGTAGTCGGTGTGCACTCCAAGCTAGCACTAGACGAGATTGGCATCTAGACAACTCACAATACACTTGCTTTTCAACAAGGCATGCGGCCGCCTATCGAATCCGATATAAAGTAGTTGGGAAAAATTCTCGTACCTACATCGGACTCGAACCGACTATCGCTATGCTGGAGTTTCGAACGGCCTGTGCATTAGACCGCTGATCCACCGACCACCTCAGTAATTAACTATAATTTGAATTAGCCATGACGGATTGTTTATATTTGTTTTATATCCTCATGGAAATATTAGTCCGAGAGCTAGTAACAGATATATATGACCAAGTTCCTCTCAAGTGATAATTAGTAAAATGCATTAGAAAATCGAACCATAAAGCCTCGTGAACGTCAGCTAAGGCTCGGTGGGGGGGATGAGCGGTTGTAACCTCCTACGCTTGAAGAAAAAAAAAATACATTCACTCATTTCCTCTCGGCTAAAAATTTATCAAGTTATAGCTAACCCAATATCTCAACAAAAAAAAAATCAGCTGGCTATAACATAGTGTATTGTTCGTCAGCTGATGTCTCGATCATGGAAAGAAAAATCTTCAATTTCAGTGATGTCCCCTCGAATAAAAATTTAGCTGATGATAGCTTATATGTAACTATTGATAAATATATACGTCAGCTGGCTGTATCTAGGTGGAAAAATCGTCAGCTGATACTTTGAAGGTCGTTATATAGAAGTTAGCCAGAAGCATTTACTGACTATTTAAAGGCATCAGCTGACCAGGTTTCCCTCGACTTACTGCTAGCTGATTTTTTTTATTCATCACAGAAGTATATTGAAAATAAGCTCACCAATTTTCATGCGGGAGGAAATGACTGACCTCTCTTTAATTATTCGGCATAGCACTCCAATATGAGTGTTGAGGTGAAACAATTATTTCGTATCAATATTTTTTAAACTTATATGCATATAATCAAATAATTTTAAATATATTTCAATATTCAAATAATCAATTTGCTTAATATAAATTAACTAGCTACTCGATAAAAATATTTATTATGAAAAAATTATGAAAAATTACAATAAGAATGACAATGTTATTTAATCATTTTCATTTTCGCTTTGGCTTGAGTCATAATCATCTCTCTCTGATCCATTGTCCGAGTCGCTGTCAGAGCTGTCTGCTCTAATATTTTCATCTTCATCATCTGTACAAAAAAAAATTAGAATGCGTATTTTACCATAAAATCATTAATTTGATAATAAAATGTAACCTTTTTCGGGCTGGATAGTTATTTCATCAATCGATGTTGGCAACTGACTTCCAAAGAACCAGGTGAAATTATATTTATTGTCGATTTCTTCCCAACCATAGTCTTCCGGATCATCAGAAGTTGGAACCTTCAAGTGTGCATTTGACCAAATTTGAGCAATGTAACATGCTCTTAAAAATTGCTGATATAGCTCTGATTTGCAAGGTGGTAGAGAAGAGCCATCAATACCTTTTTTTGGTAACTTGAATGTCTCAGTATCCAAGAATTTATATGTTTTTTCAAACAATGCTACTCTTGCCTCATTGACCTGTTTCAGACGATTTAATCCATACATATGGCAAACAAACTCTTCTATTTTCTCAAAAATATTGTCTCTATCCTCTAATGATTTTGACATTTGGATGAAACACTTCATGAAATCATTCGATTTAGCCATTATTGAAAACGGTCGTTTTTTTCCTTTTCGAAAAAAGGCCGGGTTAAAATCACACCCTGTGAATGCGTGAAATGCCGGAAGTGCTGCGCTCAAATCAGATCCTAAAGATTCATATAATTGAGTAACGTTAATAAATCTTTGGGCTTTTCCAACTCCAACTTCCATGCAAATGTGGATATTTTCTGATATATTAGCCATGTTAGCTAACATAATTATTTACACGTCAGTGTCGGAACAACGAATTGTCACGTTCGCATTAATATCAATGTTACAGACATGGAAAATCATTTTTGTATCCGCTTCTTCGTGAGCCGGGCACGAAAATTCTTCAACACGAGTTTTTATAACTTTTGAGTCATCAACTATGAATCTAAAACAAGTGTCTACACTCACATAAACAGTTTTATCCTTTATATACGGCCACATATAATCTTCTTCCCAATTTTCAATAAGAAACTGTACTAGTGCTTCCTTAAAATTTACGTTCTTCAGTTCAAGAGAAAAATCTTTTTTTCGCACTTGGTCAGGGCCTTCGATACGGAAGTTTGCTTGCTCCATGCCTCGTAATTTGTGTTCTGTATCTTTTATTGATGGAAAAATGTATCTATCAAAGACAATGTATATTATCTTAGCTGTGGTTGCACATATCATTTGCAGTATTTTTTTGAAATATTTCCAAAGCTAAGAGGTACATCTTTCATCTGATGTAACATAAAATACCCGTCATACACTATAACATCTGTATTTTCTGGTGGCTCAGAATGTTCATACTTTTCTAATAGAGCCATTATTGCGGATTTTTGTGTTTTACACATAGTGCCATCAAGGTGGAAGATAGACAGTGGTATCGGTGTTAAAGGATACGTGAGAACTTTATCTAAATCAAGTTCCTTTTTTAAAGAGATTTGAAGTAATTGTCCAAATAAATCACGTTGCATTCGCAGCTCCACGATTCCTCGAGCAACTGTAACTTTTTTTTTCTTCATCATATCTACGAAAATATGACATTTTACCCTAGAAATAGCCTTCTCAAATTGGTTTGGGTCATTTACACAACTGAGAATATAATTTTCTCGTTTTGTATTACCTTCTTTTTCAACATTGAGCAAGAAATTTTCAATATGCTGAGGTGCTCCTTCTCCAGTAGAAATGTTGTATAACTCTTGTTTATTTAAATTTTCATCAAACGGATTAATATTACGCTTAATGCCATCAATGAATCCATGAAGATGTTCTGTATTTTTTTTTATTCGACTATTTTTCAGATCGGCGGTCACGTCTTGTACTTTACTAAGTCCAGATGCATTCATTGTATGACTGATGATAGTTGAACGAATATTATGACTGCGACACCATCGTTGCCTAGCTGAGATTGAATTAGTTATATGCGAAATTCCCGTCAGCTTATTCGCAGCATCAGCATTAATTGTTTGCTCAAGAGTCAGATCAATTGGTTGCTTTGAGTAAGGTTTTTTTGTCCGTTTTATACCGAATGATCCTTTTTCAAAGTTTTCGCGTAATCCTGGATGAGTCTCGTCAACTTTTATTAAGTTATCAAGATACTTAACTAAATAACGGGCATAATTTGGCTGATTGAAAACGAAAAACAAATTAACTATTTTCAATAAGGCTAGTTTATAGATTTCGAAATTACTGGAACGGATGCTTGTATTGAGTAATAAATAATAATCAATGAATCTTACATACATCATGTAATACTGCGCTGTCTTGCCATGCGTGCCTTCCAAAGTATGTATTTTAAATTGCTCATATCTTGCAAGTAGTTCCGTTAATCCAGTTAATTGTATTGTCGGTTCAACCGTTCTTGTTTTTAAAAACTGGACTAAATAGTTTTTGAATTCATCAGGTACATTTATTTTTTCATGTTGAAGGAAGCTTTCAAAATGCAACATTTTCAATGCTAATGCAATCATTGGATGTAAGCGTTTACATCTATTAAAATGTTTGCCACTAATAAAACCATTAACTGATCCATTGGCGAGTAATTCTTCATTTACCATGATATTTGTGAGACCACAGTTATCAATAAATTTGCCCACTGCTTTGAAATATGCCATCATAACATGAAATGCTCCAAGATGGACAAATAAATCTTTGAAAGTTTCAGCCTCAATACTCTTGATTTGCAGGGCAACTTTTGCAATCGCAAGGTCGTACGTTACTTCGATGTATTTCTGTCCACATTCTGTAGCCACTTTTTTTGATTGAATCATGGTTTCATATACGGTTTCTTTATTTGTTGATGAATCATTAATTGTTGTTAAATAACAAACAATTTGCTTGGGAGAAGGGTCTTCATGTAATAAACTATTATATCCAACCCACATCGGTATGCCGGTCAAATTTAAATAGTGTGAAAGAACCCATGCAAAATCGATATGCGTTACTGATTGAAGATTGACAGTATTTAGTTCCGATAATGCATCAGGTGGTAGCATACACTCAATAAGTCTTGGTTTTTTGGTAAATTTCGTAGATTCATGAGTGATAATATCAAAACTACGCCTATGTTTACGACTTCGCACTGTGCCAACATTTTCCGCATCGGTATTTGACTGCAAACTATCGTTCTCAGCTGCTTCTTCTACGTTGACAGAACCCTCAAAATTTGACTGTACATTTTCGTTAACTACTTCTTCATTGATGGTCAAACTGTCAATTTGAAAATTTAGCTGTTCATTTTCGTTTCCAGATATTTGTTGACAAATTATATTTTTCTCTACCTGCAAAATTATACCTACGGTATCGTGAAGCGTGTCCTTACCGGTTCTCGTTTCGACGAAACGATCATAATTGTCAAATGCAACAGCAGTATGTAAGTCAGATGTTCGCTGAATACCTTCTGGGCAAACTTCGGAAAGTTCACAAGAAGTTAATGTTGCCTCAGTTTCAAGACCTTCCAATGTACTATAGCTACAACAATGACCGTACCGATTTACAATATCGACAATTTTTCTACTACTTGTTAAGCTCTTTAATGTCAAGCCTAAGCAAATATGTTTTGATAACTTGTTCCGGCCATTAAAAACGGCATAAATCAAATCTTCGGAAAATGATTTAGCTAGCCTTTTAGTTCTTTCATTTTGTCTTCGTCGGTAATTATCACCAGAAATTAATTTCGTATAAAAATTCATCAAAATTTCGGGTACTTCGCATTCGCCGTCTATTAAATCTTTTGTTTTTATTTGATCTGGTAATTTTTGTGGCTGAATTTTACGTATTTCTTCATTTAAAATACATGCAGCTGTATCTAAAATATTAAGTTTTTCGATTTCATTCTGAATCATGACACCTTTGAAAGGTTTTACTAAACTTTGACCCTTAAAAGAGATTACGTTAATTTTTTTTGGAATTTTTTTTAATAATCTATCTTTTAAGTGGTATGGTTTGTAAGTGTAATTGGACACGTCTTCCTTATTTTTTTTTAAGTGTTCAACGAACATATCATTTAAAAACTTAAAAAAAAAGACTGTTCTTGATTAATAATATTTTCAATGACAAACTTTTCGACGACATCGTAAGCTTCTGCACGGATTTTTCTTTTCCTTGTTGCAGTATTGATTCTCGCGAAGTAATATAATTATTTTTACAGTATTTATGGAAAAATAACTCTTGATTTGGTGGTAAATTTTGAAGCTTTTCCATCATATCCATATCGTTGCTCTCAATTGCCAAATTTTTGATGGAATCAAGCCCATTCGTAAAAACTGATAGTTTTTCTTCACGGCCTTTAATTTTTTTCCGGGATTTTTCGCAAAAAAAACATGTGCAAGGACTTTTATGTACAGAGTTATCTGTACTTACATTTTCATGGATATTTTCAGGCACTATTTCGGGTTCAGCAGCAAAGCCTACGTCATCAGTAACAGGTAGATCCAAGTTAACCTCACTTGGGTCGACGTTCTCACCAGGTAAAGCATTGCAGGTATCGGTGATTTCACTTGTCCCCGCCAGTGGATTTACATTTTCATGTTGTCTAAAAAATAATAATTATTATTATTATTATGATAATAATCATCATTAATAATTACAATAACTACAATAATAATATTTTCAAATTTTAAAGTATAGTAATGTTATACACTAGGCACGTAATATTCTACTAAATAATGTACAGAGTATTGTATGATGCTTATAAAAATCGTAGCCTAAAAAATAAAAGGAAAAAAATATTAATTTAGATACATACTGTAATCTCGCAGTAGATGTGTCTTCTGGTGTTATTTTGCGATACTTTGGGGGCAAAGCCGTAAAGCGTCTATAACACTCACTGTGGTACAGCTGAAAATTGTTTTTTACTGTAGGAAGTACAGCCTCGTGTCCACTTAGTTTATTATTTTTTCGAACACTCAATATAGCACTGCACTTAATGAGATTTTCTTCACTGAACGATTTTAAATTGGAAGTAGATTTTGTTTTTTTACAAAAAATGCAAAATGGCGTTACATTAGACATTTTTATGGTTTTTCACAGATGCAACAATAATGTTTCTAGAATATTCTTTTCGTCTGACTACGTTGGCTCGTCTATTCTAAACGTACATTAGTCCCCTTCTTTTCTACTTCTAAAAACGTGTTCCAATGCCCTCAACAAAAGGGTCTTTGTACCCCGAGCATGCGTACAACTAACCCCCTCCAAGCGTACCTTAATATTGTCTATGCTATGCTGGCGTGTGTTGTTTGAATCTTTAAAAATAACAAGAATAATTAAAGAGACGTCATTTCCTCCCGCATGAAAATTTGTGAGCTGATTTTGAATATACTTCTGTGATGAATAAAAAAAATTAGCTAGCAGTAACTCGAGGGAAACCTGGTCAGCTGATGCCTTTAAATAGTCAGTAAATGCTTCTGGCTAACTTCTATATAACGACCTTCAAAGTATCAGCTGACGATTTTTCCACCTAGATACAGCCAGCTGACGTATATATTACAACCGCTCATCCCCCCCACTGCGCCGCAGCTGACGGTCATAAGGCTTTATGATACTATTGTCTGATGCATATCACCAATTATCTATCGAGAAGAAATAATTAACCAAATTTTCACCTGGCTCTCGGACTATATGTTGTTATATTGTATAAAGAAGAGTTTTGGAAAATAAAATATGGTTGAACACGTTTTTATCCTTTTGCCGTTCAATATTTGTCCACGATCATCTCATCACAGACAATATTTTGGAATCTAACCTCAAAAATTTACGTTTGGGTCACTGTAATCTAGAAGGAAAGCAGGCCATAAAAAATCGTTGCCTTGAATATTGCCATATATTTTATCCTGAGAAAATTCCACTGACATTCACGAATGAATTTAAACATATAATAAATTTCACTGATAAAACACCAATTTTCACAAAAAATTATCGATATTCAGAAATTCACAAATCAAAAAAATGTCCATTGTCCAGAATGGATTAGTTGGAATTTATAAAAAATATATTTTCGTCATTTATTTGTGCCTCGGCCAGCTGTGGGTCCGACCGCATTTTTGCCGCCCAGTGTCTCTCCATAATTTTTCTTACAAAATGTATGGAGACAATACGATAGGGAAAATATCAGCTTAATTTATTTAATAAAATTTCCAGTCCCTAACAAGCCCTGACGTCCCTAACAATAACTTACCAAGTGGCTGAAAAAGAAAGTTGATTAGTATATTATTCGAGAAATATTCTAGAAAAATCTTTACAAAGAAATATATTATTATTTTACGCGCCTAACACAGGGAGTTTACCCGTGTCTCCCCAGGCAATACGGAGCCGCTGTTTCCACCGGCGGTGGAGGCCAGGCTAGGCTGGAAGAGAAAAACCACAGTTAGTAAATATTCACCAAAAATATAGAACGAATTATTTTTCAGTGGGCTCACACTGAGTCCCAATATCATCCACACTTTATGAGTTCTGAAAAGAACAAGTGTGTTTATTTGCGGTTGAACGAAATTTTTGTTTTTGTTGCAATCCCTCCAAAGAAACACAAGTTTTACTAATAGCGAAAATGCTGGCTGTAGATCTCTTCAAATCCTCTTCTTTCGGCTTCTGAAATCTTCTTTTCAATTCTCGAATCCCAATATTGGACTTTCTAATATCTCAATTCGCCTTCTAGAATTTTGAAGGACTTTTCTGGAACACTCCAGTTTCGATATTTCAGCAAAAAACTTTAATATTCAATTTCTCAGAATTTTCTGAATACTTTTCACAAGTGAAATATTTACTAGAGTTTTCTATTTATAACTTTTCACTCAGCTGAGTATACGTGGCTTGCTTATTTCTTCAAGCTGACTAACTTTTAGCAGGAGTAAGTGAGCAGCGAAAGCCTGACCAATCGCGCTCGCGGACGTCGAACAAAACTCGGGCGACAATTTATTCGGATTCTCGTTCATCGATATTTTCCAACTTTTCGTGAGGAATGAATTCAGATTCACCTCGCCATCGATAAAAGTAATTGGCACTATTGGGTATTTGTAACACTCCCCCCTTTAAAAGATCGCTAGTATTTTCGCAGTGTATGGACGTGAAATGGATTGTCAAGCATTTCACCATCAGAGCAACGTGCGCCTCAGGAGGTACCATGTCTATTTTTTCCTTTATTCACACAATATTTAAAACTTTTATTAGGGCCATGCCCCTAAACCCACCGGGTTTACAATATTTTTGCCCTAGCCAAAATTTTTCACAATTTTAACTTACGTTTCTAACTAAGCCTACCTATACTAGCTAAGCGAGCTAAATAAACCTTATACTAGATTTCTAAGTTCACAATGTACTTACATCTAATAAGATACTTTCAAATAACGCCATCGTGATAGAGTCATATCTGGCATTCCACGGGCCTAGCCTCAAATCTAAAGATGACATATTCACAATCACGGTTAATTGAGTCTTCTCCTATAGCAAGAGTAGGACGGGGATCCAGGTGGTCTTGGCCACTTCTTGGATCCGGGGCAGGACGGAGATCGTCTGTGGCAATATTCTGTTCGTAGCCTCCTTTGAGGAC
The DNA here is from genome assembly GCA_958502065.1 of Chrysolina americana. Taxonomy (NCBI): domain Eukaryota; kingdom Metazoa; phylum Arthropoda; class Insecta; order Coleoptera; family Chrysomelidae; genus Chrysolina; species Chrysolina americana. Next base: position 54,536,080 of record OY293415.1, read on the forward strand.
CACATAACAATTTGGGCCGATTTGTCATTCGACTTGGAAAAGGCCGACCCAGGTATGGCCAAAGTTTTACCTTCGAGGCCCAAAGTTTCGGCAAAGACCCGGTTCGAATGTAATTGGTTGTTCTTCGTTACGGTCGGGATAGTGTTATTTTCTGTACCTAGAAGAGGAAGCGGCAGCCTCTGCAACACGCTCCACACGATTCTCGTTTCGTCGTTTTCTCTTTCGTTGGGCTGGTGTAGCCCATTAACCGGGTTGGGGAATCTCGTAGCCTAGTAAGAGCATGCTCGGTGACACCCCAGTGGCTGCATTAAAGCTCTTCTCAGAAAGTTTCGTCTTTTTTCAATAAAAGCGATCCGCAACATCTTTTTGATCTCTTGAACTCTTCGTTCAACCGGGTTAGCTTGTTGATAATAAATGGGTGACCACTTGGTTTCAATTCGGTAGTGCTCCGCGAACTGCTCGAAGACTCTGCCCTCAAATTGGGCCACACTATCCGAAATTACCATACGCGGGTAACCCCATCTACCAAATACGTCGTCTTGAAGAAATTTCACGACCGCTTCGGCGTCGGACTTTGGTACAACCTTTGCCTCCACCCATTTACTGAAGCAATCTGTAGCTAATATTATGCACCGGTTCCCGTTCCTGGATGCGGGATATGTTGATTAGCTTCCTGTTCCGGGAAAGCACGTTTCGTGGTTGCACACGTTAGGCACTTTTTGACGTAGTCGTTTACTCGTTGTTTTAAGGGTGAAGTTGAAAATGTTTTTAAATCTGCCTGTATATCTCTAAGCTCCCAGGGTGCCTATATCGTCGTGATACCTTATCAGCACCTGATGCAGAAAATTCATAGGTATCACGACCCGTCGACTTTCAGGCTCCTGGCTCACAAAATAGAGCACACCGTCTTCGATCACGAATTCGTCTCTAATTCGTGCTTCGTACGAATTTGGGTTCGGTGTATTTCTTGCTCTTATTATTTGTTCAATGAACCGTTGGAGACTCGGACAGTCACGCTGTCGATCCTTGACCTTCTTCTTCTTCTTAAATAGTTCTTATTTGGGTGAATGTGGGATTGTCTTCGAAAATGGGGTTCTCATTAGTTTCCTTTATGGGAAATATCATCCGTTCGGTTTCTGTGCTCAGATCATGGCCGGTTGATTCCTCTGATGGATTTCTTGAGAGAAAATCCGAAAGTTGAATTAGTTTTCCAGGGACACGTATGATTTCGAAATAATACTCCTGAAGGAGAAGCGACCATCGGGTTAACCTCTCCTCCTTCATCTTTCCGAGCCACAGAAGTGCCGAATTATCCGTGAATTATTTGAAGTGTTTGTCTTTGAGAAAATGTCTGTACTTTTTGATATTTCGAACTATCGCCAAACACTGTATTTCATTAACGTGATATCGCTTTTCCGTTTTGGATAGTTGCACTTGCATAAGCGATAATATCACGTTTCACTTCGTTACTCTCCTGAAATAACACTACCCCCATTCTGATCAGACTTGCATCTGTCTGTAAGCAATAAGGTCTCTGGGGATCAGGTCTGGACAATTCAAGGGGTTGGCTGACTAACTCCTTTATCTTATTGAATGCTACTTCGGCAGTGGGAGTCCATTTAAATCTCTTCTGGGTATCGATTAGGTCCCTAGGAAGGCCCTCATTGCTTCAGGGATTTCGGCATATTGAAATTGATCGTATTCAAGATGTAGTTCTCTTGAGGTCTATTCCCTTTTGCAGAGACGATTCTTCCTAGGTAGTGTAATTCATTAGAGCCAAAATGGCACTTCTGGAGTGACAACCATAGTCTCTAAAATATAGTTTTTCTGGTTTGACTACCCAGATAAAAACACTTTCTCTTAATATCTATGATAATTTTATTTTCGTCAAGGAAAGGGACCCCTAATATAATGGATTCATTAAAATCCGTCAAGACGATTGTCGTAATCGGAAAATCTTGTCCTTCAATTTATATCAGTATTATATCTTTCTGGCCTAGAATGTAGCATGTATTGTCTTTAAAGCCTAGCCGAATGGCTGTGGGATTTGGAAGATCCGACAGGTCACTGCCTTCAAAGAGGATCAGGGCGAATACCTGCCTGCCGCCAACGGTCACAGGGATGCTGGGGAGCTTTTTGTTCTTAGTATGGCCGTCTTCAAGACTGACTAGGGCCTCTAAAAGGGAAAAATTATCTACAGGGAATTGAACAATTTCTTCTGTCTGAGAGGATATATTTACACAGGGAACTAACGTATTTTCTTGCGTTTATGTGGAAATATTCGCACAGGAAATTATTTCCACCTTGGGAATATACGTTGAATCACAGCTAAATGGCGTTCGGATGTCACCATCGCCGTGGGTGGTGCATCTTGTCTGGAGTTTTCCGGGTTACAGGCATCCTCTTCCTCAATATAGTTTAATCTGTTTTCAGATCTTTGTTTTTGAGGATTTCAATGCCCCATATTGTTATAACTTCCTCTGCCTCGGGCAGCGGAAAACTGGTCTCTTGGATAATTGATTCTATTATCCTCTGGTTCAGGACTAGTATCTCTACTATTATTATTATCTCGATTTCTGGCATTTCTCCATCCTGTTGGAGTTATTGCCTGCATTTTGGCATTTCGGAAATTTTTATTTCCTCTCTAATTGTTACTATTGGGAGGATTAGCAGTTCTTGCATTGTTCGAACCCACGTTTACTGTACGATTGGATTCGTTCGACGAAGATCTTTGTGGGCCTCTCAAACAGCTAGGGGCTGTGAGACAGGCCCAATCTGGGTACAGTGCCTAGTAAAGGCCTCTTAGTTTACTATTTATTTACTTTTACTCACCAGCGGGTGCTCAATTCCTGGTGGGAGTATTATGCGACCCCTCCTACTGAATGCTCGCTAATCGCTCATCGGGACACGGCGTTGTACTCACACTACCTGTCACCGGTTTTCTCCATTTTCTCCATTTACCTCTCACTGACGATCTCCTCGATTACGTTTGGCAGACCAGTACCCCTTTCGTTCAATTTCACCTCCATGGGTCTTTCCACGACCACCTCCTAGCCTCGAACTCTCCTATGGTTCGGCTTACGGAGGGACAAAATTCGTATCTGATGACAACTACGGCAGAACCCCGCCGAACATTGTATTATAGTCACCAATACCGAGTACTTTTGCTGCCATACCTATTGTGGTACTTTCTTAGACCTTTTCCTTTAATATGGTCCCAATGTAGACCTCTAAATCACCTCCGTATTCCTCTTACTTTCTACCTGGACAAATTCACGGCACTCCTTTATATTGGATTTGCCTATTCACCATCGATTCTGCCTTGGGGCCTCTTTGTATTTCGTCTATTCCCTTTACCAATTTGCCGATGATTTTTCTCCAAATTTATCTAATTCTTGTCTAAAACGGCAATATTTCTTTCAACCAGAACTTCTCCTGTTCAGAAGTTCATCATGTGTCCCTTGATCAGGAACCATAAGAATTTCCCAAAATTTTCTCGGTACGGGAAAATAAATGAAAATTAAAGAAAAATTGAAAACTTAGCAAAAGAATTTCACTACTCGGATTCAACCTGTATAACACTCAAAATCAGAAATAAACTCATTCAAATAATTCAACCCGTTTTTCCGACTCACTCAGTATAAACTGAACAAAACCAATATAACTTTCCAAAACTCAAGTCACACTTCACTTCACCTCGTATAGAGAACAACTAAAATGCATTCCATCCACAACACCCAAAAAAAAATCGGTCCACAACACTCAAAATGAACGTAACTAACAACAAATTTAACCAATTTTTCCGATCCGCTTGTATAAACCAAATCATTTTTCATAATATTTACGTTAACCATGGAAAAACGATTATGAGCAATTCTTGTTTTAGCTCAATCTTACTTTGAAAACTACTTCGATATATTACCAGAATAACCAATCGATCAACAAAAATTAATTGAAGTAGTTCCTCATAACAATCTCAATGCTGTCCAAATTAAAACGCAATTCAATAATAAACAACCAGAAGAATAATTTGTTGCGCATCACTTTTCCACATCACCTTATACGAGAAAAAAATCCGCGTTAAAACCATTTCAAAAACGTGGTTTCACTAATATTTCATAATTTTAGAATTCAACTGTTTTTTCATCAGTTCCACATTGCTTTCCCAAATCACCTTATACACAATGGGAAAATGTATATTCCAAAACCAACTCAAAACGCTGTTTCAACCAATATTTTATAATTGTAATAATTTCCTTATCAGAAATTCCTCCTCTTGATGTTGTTGGCTTAGCATTCAGCGGAAAATTATCAATTGAGGTTTTACTGCCCTATTCTTGGCCCCCAACACCAATTTTGTTTGGAACGACCAATGGTTTAAATGCCGTTCTTGTACATTATTAAATTATTTAGACTCACTTGAACATACTAAATTTGTGACGTTATCAATTGTCAAACAATGAAACGATCTCGATTCCTTAAATGGGAATAGAGTATTACACGAGGAATTTCTCAAAAATAAAAAACAATAATTTGATATTTCTCCTACCGTACACCTTTTATGGAATATAAGATGATCTAACGAACTCTTTTGTAACAACAATAAAAATAATAATACTCAACGTCTAACGAGAATGATGTACCTTTTTGCTTAAAGTGACTTGATTTTCTGAATTCAACTATTACCATAAATATTTTTTTTAATCCGTGATAATCTAACCGCATCGTTCAATCTGTATAAAAAAAATATTCTCTCTTGCAAGCTTACCAACACGGAGGTACTCCCATGCCCCAGAATTCTGCCATTGATTCTCCTGCTGCATGCAAGCCAAAATGCCTACTGTCCTACAGACCAATGCCTGCTGTACTTCAGGCCGCTGTCTGAGTACTTGGTGTTGCAATTTATCATTCAACGAGGGTTAGTAAACAAAAAAAAACTGATGTGGATTTTCAATGTATGGATGTTTTGGATCACCGACGTATTGCCGGTGATTCAAAATTCACCTCATTTACGTTTGACCTTGGCGTAGACCGTCATGGTACGAAATCGTGCCGAATAAAGAATTTACCAAAATCTACAGTTGCTTGTATATTCCATTCGTGTATATTTGTGGTCTTCAGACTGAAATTGTTTTTTTTTGCAACATTTGATGTAATGTCATGATAGTCGATATTTGCTTCAGCGTTTAAAATCACTCCATTTTTCAATCTGAACTGAGAGGGAAACCGCTGAGGAAATTGTGTACACTAATTCCTCTCATGCCCAAGTAATTCCCTAGTAATACCGAACTAATGCCACTAATGCCCAACTAATTCCTCTAATACCCAAGTAATTCCCTAGTAATACCGAACTAATGCCACTAAAGCTCAACTAATTCCTCTAATACCAAAGTAATACCTCTAAATCACCAGCAATACCTGTATTCACCGATTAATATTGACTAATACCGACTAATACCTGACTAATACCTATTCATGCCTAATAATTCCTTGCTAAGGTCTATTTAGATTCACTATATTGCTGGAATTTTATTATTTCATGCCATTATAATGCACCAACCAATATGTTTATTATTTCTTCACAACGAAATAATACTCATTTCATATATGTATTTTATATTCGCAAAGTACTTTATGTAATGTATTTTTTTATAGTACGACCTATAGATAGTTTTATACAACGGCCTTCCAGCCGACACCACAAGGGGCTATTTTTATTTTCAGAGTTAGACCAATAGTTACAGAAAACGAAATCCAGATCTCGAAAAAATATTCCTGTCTGTCTGTCTGTCTGTCTGTCCGTCTGTCTGTCGTGCGCAGAAACCGCCTTATATACGGAACCGTGGGACATTAAGAGGTGAAATTCACTGACGCCAAGAACAAAAAAATGTATCTCGAAAATCAAAAATTTTCGCGATCGGAAAACTCGGAAAAATTTTAGGGCTGTTTTTCCGAAAATCGAATGTCACTCGGTAGGGGTCGGAGCTTTCGTTTTTTCGGAGTAATTTTTTTTTTGAGAGACGTGTTTTCATGCCCTACAATAGCTATAGTATTTGGTGGAAATCGATAAATTAATAACGTTTTCCCGACCGATTTTCTGAAAAATATGCGATTTAGAAAATTCATTGCAAATGCAATCGATAGAGCTCAAACCGGAAAACAAATGTCAACAATCCGTTTTATTTTTCACACGCTCGGAAAATGATGAAAAACCGATTTTTCCGAAAATCAAGATCCTCATTTTGGAAAATATTGAATAATTCCAAAACGGCTGCGAATTTTCAAATTTTATGGAAACTTTTTTTGATCGACTTTTGAAAATATATAACAAGTGTTTCAACATTTTTTCCATGAAATAAATAGTGCAGGAAATAATTTAAAAATACGAAAAAATCAATATATCTCCCGAACTAAGAGGAATATCGAAAAAAAATTTATTGCTGGACATAGCTCTCTACGAGTTCTACCTACTTTTATGATTTCTTTGGAAAAAAATAAATACCAAAAAAATCAACGTCTTTTGTCATAAAAGCACCTAAAACTCGAAAACTGAAAGAGATATCGAAATTTTTTTTGGAAAAATTTTAAATCGTCAAGTATCTCCAAAACCAATGCAGATTTTCAAATATTACATACAACCTCTTCTGATCGCCTTCCAACGTTCTACAAAAAGTTTTTATAAATTTTTCATCTAGTAAATATCCGAAAAAACGGAAAAATGAGTTATCACCAAAACTCTATAATTATCGAAAATAAAAAATAAACACTTTTATTGTACTCCATCCGAAGAACAGAAAATTTCATTACATTTTTTTCATTTTCCAAAAATTACAAAAAAACACCAAAATCGTGAAAACCGAACTAGATGTCGAAAAAATGTATATACCTGGAGTTTCATTGATCTTATTTAAATCTACAAAAAATGTAAATGACATTTTTCCCTAATACGAAAAAAATTTAAATTATGGACTTATGGAATTATTTCTCATGAAAACAAAAAAACAGGAAATCTCGAAAACGGTACACGTGACGAAAAACTTCATATCAACATGTTCATAACACTTGAGAAGATTGACAAAGAAAGTGGATAATTTTTTTCTTTAATATCTTTAAGGAAATAATACGAAAGTTACGAAAATTTTAGGACTTTGAAAAATTTCTCATGGAAACAAAAGAAACTTGAAAAATCTCGAAAACCATACACGTGACGAAAAACTTTATGAATACACTTTCATGGAACTTGCATGGGTGAAGAAAAAATGTAAATGACTTTTATCTCTAATACTGATAGTTTAGGAAATAATATGAAAATGAAAATTTTGGACTAGGAATTATTTCTCAGGAAAACAACAAAAACTTGAAAATCTCGAAAACCATAAACATGACAAAAAACTTCATTGAAAGATTTTCATATTGCCTGAATAGGTGAACAAAAAATGTTCTTGACTTTTTCTGCAGTACCGATAGTTTGGGATATAATACGAAAATTATGAAATATTATAGTGAAGATAGCAAAATAATTTTTGCTGATACGTTGTTGCTGCTGTCCCTACATAATTTAATTATAGGAATACTTCATTCAGCATTGTGATTATTTGCAAGTAGATCTGAAGCTGATGTTTACTAGATATTGTTAGTTAAATATCGCATATAACCCCAACAATATTTCCAATTCTCCTCATCAATCTTGACTATGAACTTACCAGGGGCGTATCAATATTGAATTCTTATATATTATTTATTAGTATTGCTTGATATACTGAATATACCTACTCCAGTAATTTGCAAATGTTGTAATCAAGCATCTGAAGGTCATCTTAAGGTCACATGAAGTGTTTGCAAAGATAAGTACAAGCATTCCTGTGTAGATATCACGGCAAATGAAGTACGTACCTTAAATGCAAATAAACGATCTGAGGGACTTGAAAGCTCTCATAATCAAATTGCAGCAGGATATCAAGCAATTGAAAGATGAGAGCGCACTGGCTTCAAACTCACCTGGAGTGGACTTTGAGGAAATCATTTCTGAAATATCTGAACGGCAGAAACGCAAGAATAATATAATGATATTTAATGTTTCGGAGCCTGATCAACATATTTCATCAGTTCAGCAAGTAGATGCTGATAAAAATGCTGTTTCTGGAATTTTAAATACAATTTCACAGGAGTTAGCAAACAATAATATGAAAATATTTAGAGTTGGTACATACAGTTATTCGAAAACCCGCCCTTTCAAAATAAGCGTTCAAAATGAAGATACAGCTGGAAGAATTTTGAGAAATTCAAAGAAAATTAAAACAAAACGAGAGTTCAAAAATATTAATTAATATTTCGGCCAACCGTACCAGGAGACAAATTGAATACTATAAAAAAGTGAAACAAGAATTGGTAAACAGAATTGACTACGGAGATACTAACTGTCGAATGAAATATTTCAATAACATACCATACTTTAAACTGAAAGCGCCCAACAGTATGAAAATTGATGCGATCTATACTTATTACCAAACTGTCAGAGGACTCAATAGCAAAATAGATGAATTGTATCATTCTGGTCTTTTATTGTAGTAATTGTCTACATTCCACCATCTTTGTCACTAGATGAATATGATATTTTTTTGAAGCTTTAGTAGGTTGGGATGTCATCAATTTGGATAAAGTACTATTTTTGGGAGACTTTAATTGTACAAATTTTGATAATAATTTGGAAGATGCGAATAGTCGTACAATCTCAAATTGGCTGGCCTTCTTAAATATGAAACAATATAACAACATTTCAAACAACTATGAAAAATTGCTAGATCTTGTAATGAGTAATGTCAATTGTGCAGTAACCCGTGACTTTTTACCATTAGTAAATGAAGATCTCTATCACCCATCTCTTTCCATTGAGCTCATTGGACTCGCTTCGAAAAGGCGTAATTTTAGTACAAATATCAACAACAGAAAATACAATTTTAAAAGAGCAGACTATCGCTCTTTATACAATGATCTCTTATATAGTAATTGGGACTTTCTAGAAAACTTTACTGAAATTAACGTTGCTGTGGAAAGTTTCTATAATAGGTTTTATGAAATCATAAATACACACATTCCACTTTTCAAAAACTTTAAATATAAATATCCAGTCTGGTATCCAAGCGAGGTTATAAAGCTTATTAAAGAAAATTCATAGCAACTTCAAAAACACAGGACATTTCAATTTTTATCAGGAATTAAGGAGGCTAAGGGTTGATATCAAACAAAAACTAAAAGAAGCATATGCATCGTATTTATAGATTGTAGAAATCAAGTTGAAAGAGGATCCGAACAATTTCTGGGCATTTGTCAATAATAAAAATAGAACTTCAAGAATTCCTGGTAAAATGGTTTATGGAGGCGAATTGTATAACGATCCGCAATCGATTATGAATGCCTTTGGGAATTTCTTCGAAAGTGCCTATTCATTACCTGTTAACGTAGAGGAAAACTTATTATTTAGTTTTGATCACAATTCCCTAGTAGATATTATCTGTAAAACAATCACTGAAACAGAAAAAATTGAAGAATAAGTTCACTTCAGGTTCAGACAAAATACCATCATCTCTCTTAAAAGTTTTTCCAGAAGTTTGGAAAATTGCCAAAGTTTGCCCAATCCATGAAAGTCAAGATCGTAATACAAATAATAATTATAGACCAATATCAATCTTGAATAACTTTGCGAAGATCCTGGAGACAGTACAGTCGCATTTATCTGTCCACCAAACATATAATATCTGAATACCAACATGGTTTTATAAATTATTGATCCACCATTAGTAACCTGGCTGTTTTTAATCAATATTTGTGTAAAACTTCAGATCTTAGGGGTCAGGTCAATGTGGTTGGTGTACACATATTTTTCTAAGGCTTTCGATAAGATCAGTCATAATATACTTCTTCACAAACTTTCAATAATGGGCTTTAATGAAACTTACTTACAACTCATCATACCTACATCAACGCAAACAGTATGTTCATTACAATGGTTTTTATTCAAATATCTATTTTGCAACTAGCGGAATACCTCAAGGGTCCAATCTTGGTTCTTTATTATTTCTGATATTTATTAATGACTTGTGCAACCTATTGAAGTGCAATAGGTTGATGTTTGAAGAAGATTTGAAATTATACGCTAATATAACCAGTTTAGATGACTGTGTGATATTGCTAAATCAAATTAATATTTTAACATGGTGTCTTGAAAATTGCTTAATACTCAGCCGTAAAGTCAATACATTACAATTTCCCTACAGTATAGATAATGTCATATTAGAAAAAACTGATACCATTAAGGATTTAGGTGTCCATTTTGATCAGCAACTCACATTCAATCAACACATAAATCTTATTGTCAGTTCAGCATATCGATCATATGGCTTCATTATAAGAAACTGTAAAAATTTCAATAATATTCTAGTATTGACATCTCTATAATTCAGTTCAGTCAGATCTAACTGGAATATGGGTCCATAACATGGAATCCTATATATCTTCGATACTTATCTGCTATCGATAAAGTTCAAAAGAAATTCTAGAAATTCCTAAGCTTCAAAATCAACGGAATATACTCTCCAAAAGGCTGTGATTATCTGGATTTGTTGCAAAGATTTGACTTTATGTCATTACATAAACATAGAAATCAGGCTTCTGTTTTATGATTGTATAAATTATTCAGTGGTAAAATTGACTGCCCCGCATTACTGTCGCAAATTGATATTGTTATTCCAAGAATAACATGTATGCACAACACTACTTTCTTATGCAAAAGAGCTCAAACAAATTTAATGTTAAAGTCACCAATAAACTTTATGTGCAGTAATGCAAACAAACTTTCTAGTGTTTGTGACTTTTTTTCTTGCTGTTTTTGTGAACTCAAGAATAAAACTCGCGCAAATCTTTGAATTTTTGTACTTTTTTAATTTATTTTTTTCTATTCAAATAGGACTTGTGATTGTCATTCATTCATATTTATAAATTAGTGCTACTAATTAATCTTATATTATCATTTGTAAAATTGCTCTGTAAATGGGAAACTGTTGGGCAATAAACGCTATTATTATCATTATCTAATATTCAAACACCTAGCTATACCGATAATGGTATCTCGATGAAGAATAAAACGAATATACAGCAACAAATATTCAATAGCATACGATTCCAAAGGAGAAAATAAAATAATTTTGACTTGAACATTACATGGAGGTCCTCCTTGTATTCAATAAATATTAAATATCGTTTACGAAATATGTGTTTTATTTCTATCCGAATTTAATGTGTTGGATATAAGCCAAGAAAATAATCGATACTTGATATTTTTCTTGTACCTACAAAATCTCAACGTGCCGTTCAATGATGCGGTTATTTCAACATGCGCAGTTTGAGCTTCGTCACATCTCATTCAAACCAAATATTTCAGAATATTCTTCGAACATGCGCAGTTAGAATTAGGCAAATCGTAATTGAATTTATCAAATAATATTGGTTCAGAATGAAATATGGAGTGATTTTAAACAGTTTTGCAAATATCGACTACCTTGACATTTCATCAAATGATGCAAAAAAATTAATTTCAGTCTGAAGACCACAAATATACATGAATGGAATATACAGGTTACTGAGTATTTTGGTAAATTTTTAAATTAGCACGATTTCAGACCATGACGGTCTACGCCAAGGTCAAACGTAAATAGGGTGAATTTTGGATCACCGGCAAAACGTCGGTGATTGAAACTTCAACAAACTGGAATTTTTGTCACGGTTTAAATTTATTAAATAATGTGGGTGCACCGATCAAGAGTCAACCTTTGGATTGGTGTGAAGTATATGGCATTGCTGAAAATTTTCCCCGTGAGTCGCGATAGGTTGAAGTGATTTGATCTTTTTGAACGAACATTATTTCGTGATGCATGGTTTGCAAAAAGATATGTTAAAGATCCACTTATTTAAAGTCATAAAATGAAACTGGTTACAATATTGAAGGGGTATCCAAAACTTCAACATTTCATCTGCACATTTGGTTTAGCAAAGAAAATATTGTCGCGTTTTTCAGGTTCAATAAGTGGTACACTTACTTATAAACACGCCTTTATTGTCACAGAACAAATAATACAACTGACAACACTGTTTGACACTTTGCAGTTCAAATAAATACTTCAAACTTCACTTGGTAACGTTACAACAGTCAAATGTTAAAAAGTAAACAAAACTCAAAAACTTCCCAAACTTGGCAAATCTGATCGTATTTATAGGATAACATTATTCTAGAAGCTATAGAACTTTTAACAGAACATACCATACTAAGTTTTCGAATAAACTTTAATGATTCTAGTACATTCTAATGGGTTTCTAGAAGGCAAACAGAAGGATTCATGATTTTTCTATCTACTACCAGGTTCATAACACTGCCTCCTCTTCTAGGTTATTCCGTCCCGGATAACATCATCTCCATCTTGATTGTCTCGCTGGAACCAATTTGGAGGGTCGTGGCCTCTGTATTATGCTAACCTCTCCACGTGAACAACTTTGGGTTTGCTCCTTGGGGTAAGCTGGATGCGGTACACCAAATCGTTGATTTTCTTTACGACGACATAAGGGCCTGTCCAGTTCCTCTGTAGCTTGGGACATAGTCCTTTCTTTCTTTGAGGTTGGTACAGCCAAACAGCATCACCTGGCTCAAACATAGTCCCTGGAGTATTCCTGTCAAATCTCTTCTTCATCTTGTCACTGGTGATTTGAAGACGATGTCTGCAGAATTCATGCACTCGATCCAGTCTTTCTCGCAATGCTTTGACAAATTCTGGAAGAACTTTTTCCTCATCTACATTCCTGGCGGGTGGCATTCCAAATAGCAGATGGATTGGCAGTTTAATTTATCTCCCAGTGATTAACATTGAAGGGGTATATCCGGTGGACTCATGCTGGGCACTTCGATAGGATAGGAGAAATAGTGGCACTAACTCATCCCAATCCTTTTCATTCTTGGAGATAAACATCGACAGATACTGGCTGATGGTTTTATTGTGTCGTTCAACCATTCTATCTGATTGTGGATGTAAGGCTGTTGTGCGAGTTTTCTTCAAGCCTAAAATGTTCATTATATCCTGCCATAACTCGGATTCGAAGTTTCTTTCTTGATCTGAATGTAATTCTAGCGGAACTCCATGTCTGGCTATCACATTTTCTAGGAAGGCCTTTGCAACTGTCTTTGCCTCCTGGTTTGGAATGGGCACAACTTCGGGCCATTTGGAGAAATAGTCCATGGCTACCATCAAGTATTTATTTCCATGCTCAGTAACAGGAAACGGCCCCAGAATGTCAACTGCTACTCTTTCGAATGGTTCACTAGAAAGATACTGGGCCATTTTTCCTCGACTTCTGGCTTTCGGTCCCTTCTTTGAAGAACATAGATCACATCTCTTACACCATTATTCAACATCTCGACGGCAATTCACCCAATAGAATCGATCTCGAACTCTAGCTAGGGTCCTCTTGATTCCGAAGTGTCCACCTGCACGACTACTATGAAGTTGTTCAAGCACATCTTTGACATGAACCTTTGGCAGCACCAGTTGGTACACCACGGTTGCTCCATCTGGGCTCTCCCATCTGCGATGCAATAGGCCATCACGAAGACATAGAGAATCCCACTGAGCCCAGTATCCTTTGGAAACTGCACCAAACTTAGATACTTCCTGCCACTCGGGTCTTACTCCATTTTTTAGCCAGCTTAGGACTAACTTCAGATTGATATCTTTCTTCTGATTTTTCCTCATTTCTTCTGTTGTCCATAAATCAGATTTTTCGGACTCGACTCTCGCGGTAGTGGCTTGCAAAATTTCCTTGCACTGCTCTTCATTGTAGAAGTTGGCCTCTTTGTTTTCAAGTTTCTGACAATACCGGCATTCCTGCTCCAAGCATGGACGTCTTGATAAGGTGTCTGCATTGCTGTGTTTCCTGCCCCTACGATGAATTATTTTGAAGTCATATTGTTGGAGTCTTTCTATCCATCTGGCAACCTGACCCTCAGGCTTCTTGAAGTTCATTATCCACTGCAGAGCGCTGTGATCAGTCCTCACGAAAAAACGTCTGCCATAGAGGTAGGTGTGGAAATGTTCAATGGCTTTGACTATCGATAAAAGTTCCTTTCTCGTAACACAGTAGTTCTTTTCGGCTTTGCCCAGAGTTTTACTATAGTAGGCTATAACTTTCTCTTCGCCATCCTGTTCCTGAGATAAAACAGATCCAATACCATGCTGAGACGCATCACAGTCCAAAATGAAAGTGCCTTTCTCTTGTGGATAAGCTAAAATAGGTGCAGTTGTTAATTTCTTCTTCAGTTCAGTGAATGACTGCTGACAATCAGAACTCCAATCAAACTGAACGTTGGTCTCAGTCAAGCGATGGAGTGGCTTGGCGATTTTTCCAAAATCCTGTACGAATTTGCGATAGTAAGTGCATAGTCCCAAGAAACTTCTTACTTCGTGTTTGTCTCTAGGACGTGGCCAACTCCTAACAGCCTCGATTTTCGCATCGGTCTTGATTCCTTCGGCCGAGATGACATGGTCTAAGAAATTAACTTCCTTTTTAAATAAACAGCATTTTTTTGGATTGAGCTGTAGGTTGGCGTTTTCTAACCTCAAAAATACTTCTTCCAAATATTTCAAATGTTCGTCAAACGTCTTTCCCATTACCATTACGTCATCCAAGTAGACAAGGCAGGTTTTCCATGTCAAACCCCTTAGTACTAGTTCCATAAGTCGTTCAAAGGTGGCAGGAGCATTACATAATCCAAACGGAAGGACTCTGAATTGGTACAGCCCGTGTCCGGCAGAGAATGCTGTCTTGTCTCTGTCATCGGGATGGACTTCCACTTGCCAGTAACCGCTTTTCAAATCCAACGTTGAAAACCATTTTGAACCAGATAGTGTGTTAAGCGTGTCATCGATTCTTGGCAATGGAAGCTGTCCTTCATGGTGGCGTCATTCAATCGTCGATAGTCCAAACAAAATCGGGTTGAACCATCCTTTTTAGTTTCTAAGACTACCGGTGAGGACCACGGGCTTGTGGATTCTTCAATTACGTCATCCTTCAGCATGTCGTTGATCATGTTGACTACTTCTTTCTGTTTGGCAAATGGTAGTCTCCTTGGAGCTTGTCGGATTGGTTGGGCGTCGCAGGTGTTGATTCGGTGTTGGACTAGATTGGTACGTCCCGTTGAAGTTTCTGTCGAGAAGATGTCTCTATGACTATCGAGAATTTCTTTGACCTTCTGTTTCTCTTCCAGAGATAGGTGTTCCGTGGATTCCATCATTTTGTCGATTGTTCTCTGATCGATGTTGGTAGTTTTTCTTCGAAGTGTTCGAGTTTGGTTTTCACAATTGATGACTCAAGTGACGGGTTTGCAGATGCCCAATTGGTCGTTTTTCCTCAGGAAAACTTTGATATCTGTAGTATTGGCAACCCTGACAGGAATTTGTTGTTCCGTGTTCACAAGACATCGGGCAATTAGAAGTCCATCGTTACGGTATTCATCGTTTTCAATTATTCCAGTGCTCAAATCCTCATGTTCACCTTCCAGTCTGGCCATAACAATGGTTTCGGAGTTTTTCGGAATATGGATGTCTTCCTCAACATAAATCTTCATTGGTTGGAGTTCTTCTTCGTATCTGCTCAGGAAGATTTCTTCATTGCCGATCCGCAATATTTTCATTCTGACATTAAGGATGAAGTCGTTCTTCTCCATGATATCTAGACCCAAAACACATTCATCCTTTATGTCTGCAACTAACATAAAATGTTCCATGGTAATGGGGCCTATCTGGATGCGTACAAGCGTCTCTCCAATGATTGGTGAGGTTTGTCCCGTAGCTGTTTCCAAAACCATATTCCTCTTTATCGGCTTTACAGATTTTTGTATGAGGTCTGGACGAACAACTGTTCTGGAAGCTCCTGTATCTATAGTGAAGGTGCCTCTTCGATCTTCTAATTGGCCTAGGACTAGTAGACTTTGTCCATTTCTCTTCCACGTCGAGATATGAATCTTGGGGCTTTGAACACTGAAAGTCGACACACGCCCCCTAGTGCCGACTAATTCTCGTTTTCCTGGTTGGAAGAGAGTCTTCTTTCAGGCGTTCGAGGTCTCCCTTCTTGCGTGGGTGACCTCCTGTAGCCTTCTCTGATAAAACGACCACGTTGTTGCTTTCTTGGGCTTGGGGATCTCGATCTCGCTTCATTGCTTGTAGATGTCGTCCTTACCCTCATTGGACTTCTGGACCTTAATCTTTCCCAGCAGCTTCTTTGTAGATGACCAGTTTTTCCGTAGCTATAGCAGCGCCTCCTTTTATTTTCTTCAGAAGTCATTTGTTTACCCAATGCCGATATGGAGTCCAATAACTTATTCAACAGCGCCTCGCTCGTAGAAGAATCTTCGGTGAATTTGACTTCTCGTAACTTGGATCTCGTATTTCTTGATGCATTTTCAGCCGCTTCGAACTCCAATGATGCTATTAGTACCCCGCTTATGGTCTGAAGACGTCCTAGTCGAAGGGCTTGCATGTCAGGATCTCTTAGGCCATCGATGAAGGTTTGCACTCCAATTTGTTCTATGAACTCTTTCGGTGCTTGTGTATAGGCCAAATTAATGAGTCGCTCTACATCTGCTCCATATTCCTGCAGTGATTCGTTTGGTTTTTGGGATCGACTCTTTAGCTGACTCTGGAACACTTGTTTAAGATACTGCTGCCCATATCTTATCTCTAAAGCTTCCACGATTCTAGAATACTCCTTCTGCTTATTCTCGGGGATATTCTGCAATATCTCTAACGCTTGGCCTCGCAGACACAAGACTAGTGAAGTGGCCTTTTCTTCCTCGGACCAGCCGTTTGCGTTTGACGTCGATACATAGACCACGAGATTGCCCATCAAATGTTGGAGGCTTCAAATATTTTCTTGAGCAGGCCTTGGATATGTCAGTGAAAATTGCCTTTCACTGGTGGGAGAAATTTCCTCAGAGGGTGCCCGCTTGTGTGAAAGGTGAATTTTTTCTATCCTCTCCTTGATCCTATCCACTTCTTCGTTGAATTTCTTGTTTACTTCTTGTGCCACCCGTTCATTCATTATGGACAGTTCAATTTCGACCTCCTGGACTCTTCCTCTGACTTCCTGGACTTTTTCGGTGATTTCATTCTGGAAGCACTGTTGGCTGTGACTAAACTGTTGCAGGAGATCGACATGCTACTGTTGTAACCGTTGGACTAACCGCGCCTCTTGCTCCTCTTGTTCTTGTCTTCTTTTAGCTTCTTCTTCCTCTTGCTCTTGTTTTCTCTTAGCTTCTTGATCCTCTTGCTCTTGTTTTCTGCGCAGTTCAAATTGTTGAAAAAGCCCTTCTTGTTTGTTTTGATCTTTTTTTCTGTGTATTTCAAATTGTTTGAGAAGCTCTTCTTGTTCCAGTTTTCTTTTCGCTTCTTGTTCCTTCAAAAACTGGATTATGTCTAACGTCGCCATCTCGTCGTAATTCTGTGCTCGAGTATTCACCATCAAATACTGTAAATCTGCTCCACTCTTCTTTCTTCAGTACCACTTATCCCACCACTGTCACCAAATGTCGCGTTTTTCAGGTTCAATAAGTGGTACACTCACTTATAAACTCGCCTTTATTGTCACAGAACAAATAATACAACTGACAACACTGTTTGACACTTTGCAGTTCAAATAAATACTTCAAACTTCACTTGGTAACGTTACAACTGTCAAATGTTAAAAAGTAAACAAAAGTTCTTGAATAAACCTTAATGATTCTAGTACATTCTAATGGGTTTCTAGAAGGCAAACATAAGGATTCAGGATTTTTCTATCTACTACCAGGTTCGTAACAATATGCTAAAGATCCAATCATTTGAAGGTACCGACGTTCCATCAGTGCTTTTGAATTAACAAAAAAAAGACCTTCAAAATCCGCTCATTTGAAGTCATTGCAAGGACAAGCCTTTTAATTGGTAGAAAATTTTAACGTCTGCAAATTTATGACTATCGCTCAAAAATATCTTAATTTTTCACCAGTTCTCAGCAATTTTGAAGAACGCTATAATTTATACTTGCATATCGAACGTTGGGTCTGTTCACGAAACCTTTGATAATAGTGAAAATTGGTATTTACAAAAATTTATATTTACATTTGTTTAAATTCACACGTTGACTCGTTTTGAGAGGATAATGAAATTGAGGTAACCACCTGAACATTCAGATTTGAATTTTATTAACCATTTTTTTTCCTGATTATTGGTAGAAATATTAAACACATAAGGGAATATATGAGGTTGTCTCCAAAACATCCAGATCTGAATCCTATAGAAAAATGATATGTAATCTTCAAAGTGAAGGATAACGTCATTTTGTACTATATTTCAATGTATTATATTTTTAAGTGCAAAATTTTTTATGAAGGGTATTTTGAATATTAAAAAAAGAAAAATACCCCGAGAACTGTTCCTTGAGGCACGCCAAAATAATAATGATATAAAAAATGCTCACGGAAATGTTCCTTAAAGTGTAGAGTAAATATAATGAAAAGATATACGATCTTACTGATGCAATAAACAAACACCATTTTCCTCATGACATGGATTTACTGAAAAAAAAGGAAGTTTATGCGTAATACTGTAGAAGATACCAAAATGTTGATAGTTATCGTGATTTAAAAAAAATAAGTCGTCAAAGACATTTTTTGATGGAGCACTAGAACGTCTATTGAAAACATGTAGAAAAAATTATTCAGAAATAAATGAATGAAATAATATGTGTATGTGTTGTCAGAACTGACTCGAAAGTCATCAGCAATTGATGGAAAAGACCGGTTTATTGTCTTGCGCTATCGTTATTTTTGGTTATTGAAAACAAGTTCATTGACAAAAAAACCTTTAAATGTCTTCACCTTTCAATAAAAAATAAGAAAATATACGGATGTACTATCAAAAACGTTGAACAAAAAAGTATTTTATCACGCAACTTTAAAAATTCGCACAGTTGTCATTTTTGGACATTAAGAGCATATTCATTGATGAAAAAAGCTTCAAATGTCTTCACCTTTTAATAAAAGATATGAAATATACCGATATACTATAATAAAAAAATTAAAAAATAAAATATTTTATCACGCAACTTCAAAAATTCGCAATGTCGATATTTTTGGATATTGAAAGTAAGTTCATTTATGGAGAAACCTTTAAATGTCTTCACCTCCTAATGAAAAATATAAAATATACGGGTGTACTATCAAAATAATTAAATGAAAAAATATTTTATCACGCAAATTTGAAAATTCGCACTGTCATTATTTTTGGATATTGAAAGCAAGTTCATTGGTGAAAAAAGCTTTAAATGTCTTCGCCTTTCAATGAAATATTTTTTGTTGTTTACTTACTCGATTTTTTTTTCTGGAGGATGCCATCATGTTTTTTTCTCTAAACTGACAACCGTTGTTTTTTTCTATACGTATTTTTTCAATCATCATTATTATTACATTCATGCTCCGAATATTGTATGTACTTATTGATATTTTCAAAAAATAATCCTTTTTTTGCATGCATAAACCTAATTTTCAAAATTTTTCCTCATAGACTGTATCATTCAAAACATTTTTTATCATTAATCTTGCCACCACCAACTTTCAATACTAACAAAAAATAATTTTTTCATTCGAACTTTTTTTCCTGGAAATTTTTCGCTTCCACAACTCATGATTTTTCACAACACTGTCTCATATTCCGTAACATTTGAAACATATTTCATATATTTACTTGGCGCCTAATTTAAAAACTAATGATTTCTTATTTGGATTTTGGATTTTTTATTTGCATCCATTACAAATGATTTTCATAATGCTTTCTTATACACTTCATAATTTGAAACATTTTTCATATAATAATTTGACACCTCTTTTGAATACTAAAGAAAATATGAATTTCTACTTGCCCTTCGAAATTCATACCGAGCTAGTGTTGGCGTGAGAAGTATAATTTAACAAATTATCACAATTTCCATAACGACTTGCAATGCTTAAATAAAACTAACCTATCTCAAAATCCTCTGAACTTCTCAATTATAGAAAATGTTTTATTGAATCACCGCGGCCTTGGTGACACTTTGGATAATCTTATTTTGGGCCCCTCAATCAACAGGACTGCAACGTGCAACAGGAAATACGCCGCACAAATCTGAAAATGTTATTTCAAGTCTGTGGTATGCCCTAAAGATCCATTACATAGGCAATTTTTCTCTAGAGCTCAAACGAAAATTTAACAGGTTAAATCAAACTTCTTCTGGTGTTCGTTTGCCGGGTGTTTGAAACGTGAAAAGTACACCTTAGCATAAAATGAAAATCCCAATCATTACAATCATTAACGATCATTTAATTATTTGAATACACTTATTGACATTTGTAATGGTAGAATTAGAGGAACTGAAAGACGGTAAAGAAACTTGTTGATATTTCCGTCAACCAGCTGCACACCCTTAAGAGTACAACCCTCAAAAGTCTTCGAAAGACTTGTTCGAGCTAGGGAAGATGCAGCCCTTACCTCATAACGTGCGATGCTATGCATGAGACCAACGACCATACTGGGAATAGAACCCATGACTCTTAGGTTAAGAGACAAGCGCTCTACCATCATGACCATCACGGCCCATCTGTACACGGCTGGGAACATTCCAGCTGCCATTAATGGTTGATTCTGAAAAGGCATGCATTGTTGTCTATTATAATAATCATAATATACTACGGTATAGCATTTGACAAGCAGCTGCCATGTTTTCTTTTTCTCAAATGATGCGTTTTGAGTCACCCTGTTGTTTTTTCAATTAAATGATACATCTCTAACCTCAAAGGTCAATTTTACAACCGGCAACACCCTGTCCCCAAACCCAATATTCAATTTTACATCCGCCAACACCCCATTTCAATCTGCTCACTCTCAAACGTCAATTGCATGACACGTAGCACTCTGAAATGTACGTACCGCTGTCATATACTTGATCGAGAAATCACTGGCTGCATACTTGCAATGGGAGGGAATTAATCTGATTGGTTTCAATTAAACAAGTCTTATGTCGAGAAAAACGCAGCGTATTGAAAAAACGAAACGGTGCGCTTTTTTTGAAAACGCACAGTTTTGAAAAAACGAATCGGTGCGCTTTTTTTGATAACGCAGCGTTTTGAAAATACGAAACGGTGAGCTTTCTTTGAAAACGCAGCGTTTTGAAAAAATTCAAAGTCTGATGTAGGTAAGTAATTCCACCTAATTGACGTAAGTAAATTCTATTATTTTCGTTAACTCCCATAAAAGTTGTCTTGTTAGAGTACCTGCACGTTTCTGTACATTTACTAATAACGAAGATAGCCTCCTATGCCTTTTTGGCATCAGAAAATGTTTAAAAATGTTTCTTGATATCGAAACAAATCCATTGATGTCAAAATTATCGAAATCGGACAACCGGAATGGTTACTTCCGGTGGAAACCGGAACTGCCCATTTTATTGCAAATTTGAACACTCCTCGATTTGGCAATCCAAATTCACTATTACTTTTCTTCTATCTCAATTTTTTCAAACCGGAAGTGCTGCTTATTTTTTAATGATTCGTACAGATCCGAAATTTCGTTAATGCATATATTGTACACCCTAAGGTCAGATGGATCTGATGTATTCCATAATTTTTTCTCTCTTAACGACTAACCATCTTTTTCTATTTCCGGTGATAAATACACTTGAAACGCTCTGTAAATATTTTACTGATTTTAGGGCACTCTGTATAGTGCGTCACCATGTTTTTTCTCTAACAATGTAGTTTTTCTTTAACAAACAGTCCAAATATCCTCTTATTACATAAATAGATGTCGAATGTAATTCAATCTTTGTACGGGCAAGAAGTTGTTTCGAATCTGCATGTCCCCAATGATGCGTTCTCTTCATTGAATCATGCAGCCATGATTTTTTCCTTCGTGATCCTCCATGTTTTTTCCCTACTCCATACTAAAATACCTCTCCAAAGAGGTGTCATACGATATGACTGGTTGATTTTTGTTGAATATGAGAAAACTGGAGTGGTAGAGGAGGGGACAATTTTATTGTTTCATTATTTTTTCTATACTCCGCACGTCTATACTTTGATTAAAACAGCGTTAATACCTGGTTTTCCCAAGATGTATTTTGAAACACCCTGTATGATATGCGGCCATGTTTTTTTTCTTAATGACGTGTTTTGAGACACCCTATTGTTTTTTCTCGTTATCTTTGAAACGGATCTACAGCGATCATCGCGACCAGCGAGCATCGACGTGTGACCTTGGGATTGATCAAAATTACCAGAGTGGACCTTAAAATTGAAAAAAATTGTACCTAGATCCAGGGAAAAAACTTCATGAATTTATATGTAGTCTTACGTGACAACACCGCAATATATGGCATTTTCACCTAGAAAAATTTAAAAAATGAGGACCAAGTCTCATAGCATATCTACTTTGGCCTCTAGATTCACTCACTAACTCTACTGTCTCTAAGGATGAAGTCACCGAAACCTGTTCTTCGTGGGTTGCTTGAGGAGAAAAAAAAAATACGATAGGGGCTAGGGGACACCAGGTATCTGAGTACTTGAGGTTTAATTTTTTTTATCTGGAGCTACTTTTCCGAAAGGATAGAAAGTTCGTGCTTCTCGCGCGAAGGAGAAGTGTTGAAGTAATTTTGATATCAATTAATGTGGTTTGGTGGAATGTCAAATTAAACACATAGATTGAAAAGACATTATAATATAATTGTTAACTGAATAAATGAAATAATTTGGAAATTTTATAAAACAAAAACGGAACAAAATATTTAAACAAGTAGTATGAAAACAGAGAGTTAAAAAAATAAACTGTGTGGGAGGTGCCTCCTAAATTCTCCTACTAGCTAAATGAGACTAGTGGAGACAATTTTATTGTGTTATATTCTATGCTAGCATACTCAATCTTGAGCGCTGTTCTGGGAAAGTCTGGCTTTGTAACATTTCCGCTATTATTCTTATTATTATTTATGAATTTTAGCCTTCGAGATCAGAGTCTCAGTGGATAGTTACAACAAATTTTCATATATTTCTTAATCATCCCTGACTTAATCATAGAATCTAGTCCTAGTTATTCGTCTGGGAAACACATTTTTATTATCGATTTCATGTTCTGTTTATTATTCATCATCACAAGTTCAAGTTAAGTTCCCGAGGCCCGCATGGTCGCCTAAAAAACGTTAAAATTCATATTCGATGTTCAACACTAACTCTCCCAAACATTCTTCCAGTCTCCGAGAGATTTTTCTATCCCCGTCGGCCGGATAGCAGAAGCCTTTCCATTCACAGATTTGAAGCCTCTCTCATTCGTCAATTCCGTAAATTATTGTTTTCTGGTACCAACAATAAAATTTGCACCGCCAATTCCGAAATGACTTTGTCGTAATTTTTGTTACATTCACACCATTTCTGTCGAGTTTTCAAAACGTGTCTCCAAGCAAAATATTCATCGCGTCAAAATCTATATCAACTACAGTCATGCTTATTTGACGGTTTTCAAGTCTGTCTGGAACTGAATATTTATTTCAACAAGTGTTTCCGTTCTTGAATTAGTTAAGAATAGCTTTTTTGTATGAAAGGAACCATTCATTCAATTATTGACTATTACTTGGCCGAATACATCACAATGAGTCGAGAAAGATTGATTATTTTTGCAACCAAGAATTTGTTAGATAATTATACAAAGTATATTTCGACGTGGGTTGTTATACAGAATCGTATTTTAAAAACGTTTTATCATTGGATTACACAAGCATTTGTAACACAAGTATTTCAGAAAATATCTCTTTGGTAGGAAATTCACGATATATACTGACCATAGACCACTTATTTGGGTTTTTAACCTGAAAGAACCAACTCGAAATTGATTCGTTGGCGCTTTAAGCTTGAGGAATTCGACTACGAAATTGTTCATAAAAAAGGCATATTAAATACAAATACGACGCTCTTCCTCAAATAACTATAAACGCCCTCGAAACCGAATATGTTGCAAATATCCCGGGAGACATCAACCAAGAAACCTTAGATTACCTCAAAACTCTTGTTGAAATCCAATTCAGAACAAAATGCCTTCAATCTTTCTTATATCGAAATTTTTTCGATATACAAATAAAACTCACAAACAATCCTAATGATGACGACTCTGAATCCTCGACCCAGCACAGTACTTTAAATGAAACCACTAACGAAGATTTCAGACGAAATCATTAACAACAAAGTAAACCAAATTTTAGTATTTTCACAACCACATCATAGAATAAAAGTCAGTACAGAAAATTACCAACATGATAACATAATCACCCTGGAAATTCCGGAGAAAAATAGCGAAAATTTAATTCTTGAATTCTTGAGAGATTATACTATGCCCGGAACACATACTGTATATATATTTCCACTCTGACTGTCTTTACAACAACTTTAATAAAGTATACATTCAAAATGTTTTCCAAAATGGCCCCAAATTATTTAAATGTACCTAAAGAGTAAACACCATCACCGATAGGAACGAACAAATTTTTCCTTTGAAAAACCACCACGAAAGTAAAACAAACCACCGTGGAATCATCGAAACTCTTGAAAAATTGAAAAGAAATTATTATTGGATTGGCATTAAAACATCAGTAATGGATTATATCAATTATTGTGAAATTTGTTAACGCACGAAATATGCTAGGAAAAAACCCTACACACCACTGATGTTAACAGAAACAGCTTTAAAGCCATTCCAAATTGTTCACAATGATCTTTTCTTTTGTGACCACAAGAACTATTCAACTGTAGTTGATTAATTCACAGAGTTTACACCAGCATACGAGATTCAAGGAAAAACAGCAATCCACATAAGCCAAGCTCTAATTTAATATTTCTCATCGTTTTGTCATACCAAAAAAAATAGTAATCGATCAGGGAACCGAATCCAAACATCAAACGGTAGAAGAAATGTTGAATTTGAATTTTAAAACTTTAATTCCATTAGACGTACAGAATACAATAAAATCTTCTGAATTGAATGGAGGACCATTATCTGAATGAATTTCGTCAGGTAAATCAAATATGGAAAAGGATTTTCTCAAAAGAATTGTAATAATATTTGTATTGGTGGATTTGAAAATCCAAGCATCTATCCATTTACTATGAGCATCAATCAAAATAAAAAATTCGTGTCATTTTTGTTCGCTAAATCCAAATGTAATCTTTGCCATTTACGAGTGCACCATGACCAAGACGTCAGTGGGCTTCAACACCAATTTTGGTATTCAACTGACAACATTCACACTGTTTCACTACGTCTTCAATATCTTTATTTATATTGTTCCAATAAATGTACTGTCGTGCTAACATTTTCATATTAACAACCCCTGGATGTTGGTCATGAAGTAAACTCAAAACTCGACATTGTAGAGGTTTTGGTATAACCACCATATTATTGAAAGTTATACAACCTTGATCAAGATTCAAATATTCTCAGATTTTAAAATAAGGTACTAAATTATCATTAGTATTTTTATTTAATGTTGGCCAACTATGAGAAATATAATATTTAATAAAATTAAGGGTATTATCTTTTAGAGTTCCCCTAGCCACATCTCTTATATTAGCCTCAAAGTCTTCTATACATTCATTTTTACTAAATACGCTCTTGTATCCATGCTTCAATACATTTATAACTTCCTGCACGTTTTTAAGACAATTGGTATTATTGACAAAAATAATGTTTGATAATTCAAACTTTTCTCTCCAATTAGGAATGATAACATTCAACCAAGATCTCCCTGATAAACAAACATCAGACTAAAAATCTATCACTTTCAACTCTAATCTTCTCAAACTTTCATTTCCCATGCCATATTTCACATTTACTACAGCTTTGCAAACCATCATAACATTCACCTGTCCAAATAACGTTTTCAGTTTTATTGTATCTTTGACTAATTCAACTCTAGGAAAATAATTTTTAAACATTTTCATTGGAACAATAGAACTATCAGACCCTGTATCTAACTCAAAATCTATACTTCTTCCCTCGACTGTAATTTTTACAATCAGTGGAGCAGTTTTACCATTACTTGACTGATGAACCTCTTCAATTTTCTCTGTAGTGAAAAAAACTTCAACTTCTTTTTCTTCATCAGCTTTCTGGATTTCTATCTCCCCACTTTCTCCTCTACTCTCGGTCTCCTGAATAAAATTGACACGATTCTCACAAAAGGATGACTTTGCAGTGTGTCCTATTTTATTGCATGAAAAACATTTCCAATTTAGTGCTGGGCATTTTGACTCATCCAAATGAAACCGTAGACTCTCTTACATCTCTTTGCTAGACTACTTCTGTACTGACCTGGACCTGCATCTGACCGCCTAGATTTCGACATGTATCGACTCTCAACTTTTGTTCCGAATCATTTTTGTTTAGTTTTATGCGCTTTTTTTCAAATGTGGCAACCGCGCCTATAGACATGCACGGCGCAATGCTTTTATTTTTGGTATCCATGTTATCAATATAAAAAAACTTCGATGAAAACGAATACACATAAAATTAGTGTAAAAAATTTATTTCATCTCAGTAAAGCCACCAGTTCCTTTGGAAATAATAAAAGGAAAGTGGCAAACTGGGGTAAAGCTAATATCCCCATTTTCAACTTTATTAACCGAATCCATTCCCATCATTTTTGCTTCATCATCTACGAGTTCCATTCCTTGGGACATTTGACAAGCTTTTGTAAAAGTTTATCTCGTAAAGCATCATCCAGGAATTGACCAAATTGGCAATATTTTGCCAATTTCTTCAACCTTACTATATAAGCATTTATATCTTCTGTTGACTCTTGGTTACACATATAGAACTTGTATCTTTCTGCTATAATTATTCTCTTTGGACTATAATGTGCTAAAAGGACATTTTTCAATTGAACAAAATTTCTTGTACTTGGTTTTTCAGGATACATGAGGTCCTTGATAACAGTGATACCAAGCATCTGCTCCAATCAATGTAAGAAAAACTGACACTTTTTTTATCTTCGCTCACATCATTACACAGGAATAACTGTTCCATTCTCTCAATATATGTCGTTATATCAGCTCTTTTGGTTTAAATGGTTCAATGGATCCTACTAACGACATCCTTGTAGACTGATCCGATTCAACTTCAATAAATGACTCAATAGTTTTTGACCCTCGTCGCCAATTATGTTACGTATTTTCAGGACTTTTATAGTATAAACTTTATTAGTTTTATTGATACAACGTATTGACAGAAATCTGACAGTCAACAACCTTATTCCGTTGTTTTCCTTTATCATATATAGTGTGTACCGTCAACTTCCTTTACATGTTAAACACAAATATATAACAATTTCACTACTACACCAGCTTATTACGAATCAAATGGCATTGCCGAACGATTTCACTCCACAATTATAAAACATCTTCGAGTACTTAAAGAAACCAACCCCAACGAAACCGAAAATATTATGGAATATGCCATAATAAGATATAATAATCCGATACATAGCTTAAGCAAATACACACCGTTTCAGTTGACTTTCGGACACACAAATTCCCAAAATCCCAACGAATTATTTTCACCAGACTTATTTTTTACTGATTATGCAGAAAACCATAAAGAAAAATTAGAACATGTGTACCGAAAAGTTGAAGAAAGAATAATTGATGAAAAACGAAATTTAGTTACAAAAAGTAACACCCCAGACGAAAATAATGATGAATTTTTCCCGGGAAAAACGGTAAACCCCCAGAACCGAAATAAAAAGGATGACAAATTCCTAGGTCCCTATGTAATAACCGAAATTTTTGAACGAAATCGAGTCCAAATTACAAGTGAACAGAATAAGAATAAAAAAGAAATAGTACATATCAAAGAACTGAGAAAACCTCCTATTGTTACAGATGCTTCACCCCCGCAAGCAGCAAACTAGCCCAACCAAAATTCCATGACTTGTCCACTAACCCCGGACTATTGACCTTGGTAATGCTCAAAACACATTCCATTTCTGGTCATTAATTCAAATTTTTGATATTTGTAATGTTATCACTGAATTTTTGCCCTTTCAAAGGCAATTTCAGACACTAAAACTTTCAAAAGAAAAGAATAGTCCTGACAAACCAGAACACCTTCACAAAATGGAATATTATAACTCATATCGTCCGACAACGATTCTTGAACATAGAATCAACTCCCAGATAAATCAATTGAATCCTATGTACAATCGATCTCGACCAAAACATGGCCTCACAAATGGATCAAAACGATTCTGAACGGTATGATAAAGCTATCAATTCTCTATGTGACAAAAAATTCAAAATCTAAAGTTTAGTAAACGAACAAATCACAATTCTCCAAAATTCCATAGAATCATTCAACAAAAGTACTCAAATACTTACACACAATCAAATAGCCCACAAAACAAGATTTTTTCAAATTGAAGAAATTCTGAAAAGAGCTGAAATACAGAATATTCATTCATGTGATGATCAATCAAATCATCTTGGCGTTTCAGACAATTACAAAAATTCTAGAAAGAATTGAAATTGCCATCACATTTGCCAAACTTAACGTCTTTCACAACTCAATAATCGAACCGAGTGAATTGCTGAAAAAAATCGATTCAGTCAGTTCTCAATTGATGCAAAATGAATTACCTTTCGAGCCAAAATCAGAAAATAGTTTAATCTTTAAAACTTCACCAACGAAAAAAGAGAAGTCAAATGTTGAGATATTTCACATCTCACTCCACTTGTCGTCCAGTTCCAGCCGAGATAAAGGACCTCAAGAATCAGAAAATCGAGGACAATAAATTGATAATTATCGTGCCCCAAAGAACACTAGCCAAACAAAAGTACGGTACGGACAATGTTCCCCGACAAGGAACATTTCTATTAGAATTAGAACTTCAGTACTCAGTGAAAATCAACGATTTACAAATAAAAATAAACCAAAATCCAAAAAGATAATTAAAAAACATTGAATTGCCGCAACTAAAGGTTAACCACATCAAAAGTGATGAAAACGAAATATATTCACCACCTTTAAAATTGGACAATATTGATTTGAATGAACTGAAACATTTAAAAGAATCACTTGAAGTACAAACTCAAAAACTTAACAACATTCCAGGAGTAGTTGTATATTTTAACAAAATTAGTGTCTGGACTATTTTAATTTACCTTGTAATGATTATATTATTAACATTCATTTTTAACCGATGCTATCAAAGAAGGGCCCAACACCAACACGATGACCAAGAAACCCCCAGAACGCAATCTTCAAATCCTGTTGTGACCCCCAGGATTTCTCTCTAAGGGCGGAGGAGTTATATGAGTTATATGAGGGAGTCTCACGGCACAGTAAAGCATATACAGTACTCCTACTCCAGCCAAATTCTGGCTTGAATTTTCAATACGCATCGCCAAGAGCTCGTATCCCAGCTCTGCGCAAACGACGAGTTTGAGAATGAGCGCAATTCTTACATGGTTGTCACATTTCAAAAGTTTCTTCTAATCTACTGTAGTCGAATTTATTGATACTAGGGCTATACAATATATACATATGAATTTTTTGTTAGAATAAGATTTATTAAAATTATGATGATTTTATTCGTCTGAATACTAAAATTGACTTTATCACTTACTACATTTCAAATTCATAAGTTCGATTATGTTTAAATGATGGGGAATTTGACATTGAAATAAATAATTTTGAAATGAACTTTTATTCAAATCCACTGAAGAGAAAATAGTTATTATTATTGTTAAAAGGAAAAAAGGGATAGATTGACTGTTGAGATTGATAGTTCTTATCCAAGCGTAGCGAGACTAGAAATTCAGTGTATTCAATACGCTCAGGTACCGAGTTGAATTTCCATAATCTCTCTCTCCCTGTCGTCACAAATTCAATAAAAAATCTATAGAAACTGCAGTTGTTGATTGAAAGGTTGCTTACTATATGTTAATCAAAGTATGACATTGTAAAATACAGTAAATGTTATAAAATAGATGGACAGAGAAGGAAATATACTGTTTGAAAATTTTAGCATTTTAACTTTTATTTCTTAAAAGGACTAAATAAAATATTTTTTATAAATTTTTGTTGGAAATATGTAATTGTCGTATTCAAATAAAATTTCTTATCAGAAATAGTGAAATGATCAGTTGCCTAGGAGGACCAAATTAGAATTTTGTTGTCGATCATAGATACAATTTTCTTACAAAAATCAAGATATATTTTTTTCTTTGTGATTTTTTTCATTTCCTACCCAAACTAGTCCTTGTTAACAATATAGAATTGAAACTGATCACAATAATTGTTCAGCATCTTGAATTTTTCATGAAAATTAAGATCTTACCACAAAAACTATGAAGTACCTCAAATAGAATAATACATATTTGGAAACTGTGGTGTGAATACAATTCAAGTAAAATAGAAACCCCCTTCAAACCAACTACGTCAATTTCACAAACAAATATGCTTTTCCTTTTAAATTTCCGATTGATTCGGCCGTTACTTGATGAAGATTACTATGGATCTTCATCAAGTAACGGCCGAATCAATCGGAAATTTAAAAGGAAAAGCATATTTGTTTGTGAAATTGACGTAGTTGGTTTGAAGGGGGTTTCTATTTTACTTGAATTGTATTCACACCACAGTTTCCAAATATGTATTATTCTATTTGAGGTACTTCATAGTTTTTGTGGTAAGATCTTAATTTTCATGAAAAATTCAAGATGCTGAACAATTATTGTGATCAGTTTCAATTCTATATTGTTAACAAGGACTAGTTTGGGGTAGGAAATGAAAAAAATCACAAAGAAAAAAATATATATTTGTAGAAAATACGACTTGATAAATAAAGCTACTGTTTTAGCGAAACATGTGATATTTTAAATGTGATAATTTAAAATAAAGTTGTGAAGATCAAATCGTTTCCTGGGTATTTTCTACAAAAAACAAATATGCTACGTATTTGAACCAAAAATACAAACCAATTTTGAATGAAATCGGACAATGACTTACAAAACTCGTTCACATTCTTTTTTTTTTCTTATTCAAATAGCAATGCATTTTGTTACATCCGAATATCAACATCTGCCAAATTCATTAATTCTCATAATCTCTTTGACTTATATTTTAGAATTTTTCAAATGCCCTGGGTTACCTAAATACTACGCAATACAATTTTTTTTCAATTACCCATATGTCTAACGAGAATTCCATCATCTGAATTTTTTCGAGCAGTTTATATCAATCGTTGTTATGTCGAGCAGTGTATATACGCTGTGGTTGAGATTGTAGTAGGGAAATGTCATTACTGTCATTGACGTCAGCATTATAAAAAACGAAACTCCTGGACACCAACATCAAAGGTTCCGACGCTGAGTCTGACTGCTTTACTGTGCCCACGGTTCGAGACGACTCAGCGCTATCACAGCAGAATAGGACACTTCTTCCCAAGTTCATAAATATAGGTTCACATCATATTCTTTAGCTTTTCCTTGTTAGTCTTTGAACTATAAACATGTTGTAAAGTTCCTCTTCAATTGATAAGTTGTTTTTAAATTTTTTCGAAATCATACTTATTTTTCACACATAACAAAACAATGCAAATCAACTACCTTCCTCTCCCAATTATAAAAATAAAAAAAAATAAAAAAATTCGTAAAAATATAAATAAACGCCTTCTTCAGAGGAAGTTGTGAAGACTTCACAACTTTTAATTTTTAGTCATAAATGAGTGAATATCTTGATTTTATTTCCAATACAACGAGAAGTGAAAATTGACTTGCAATTTAGGAAAGTCAAATGGATTGGTTCAAAGTATAGGCGATCAATGGAAAATGAGTAGTTTAGAGTCGAAGGGTCAATTGACAAACTGGTCAACAAACACTGAAAAAAATATATCAGAAGAAAACTCGCCGAGGAGAGGCGACAAGAGGGTTTAAAGAAACAGAGCCAATGAAGAGGCTGAAATGGAGAAGGAACGGAAAAAAAATAGGTGCCGTATCAAATTTCAAACGGATACCTCACAAGAAGTACCAGTGGAAGAAGAGACGAACCTGCTGAAAAGAAGGCGATAGAAATAGCAGTATATCTTAATGAGGTCCAAACGAAAGAAAGGAAGGTAGGCAATTTTGGGAGACAGGAGTACTATTAGGAGGTTATTATACCCACAAGTATAGAAGCAAATGTGGCGGCCAAACTGAAGAAACAGAAAGGAGAGGAGCTATTGGTATGCGAACCAGTCGACGTGGGAGATAGTAACAGCAACTGGCATGACAGGGAACGCTAAAAAAATAAGAGTCCGAGTTGTGAACACTTCACCCACAGAAGTTGAATTATACAAGGAGAAAAATCTGACTGCAGATGGGGCGATTGGCACTGTCAAACTGGAAATCAATGAACGATAAAACAGCGGGTTTGAATTAAAACATTCAGAGAAAAATAC
Source organism: Chrysolina americana (assembly GCA_958502065.1). Lineage (NCBI taxonomy): Eukaryota > Metazoa > Arthropoda > Insecta > Coleoptera > Chrysomelidae > Chrysolina > Chrysolina americana. Next base: position 54,568,651 of record OY293415.1, read on the forward strand.
TAAGTTGAAGATGCTGATTCAAGAACATCAAGATCTATGTTTGGACGATGTGGTGAGAACGAGTACTACGAAGGTATGTAAAGCCCCGTATAGGATACCTTTCAACCAGCGGGAAGTACTACAGAAAAAAATTGGCATACCAAAGAATGTTCGAGAAGTAAAGTCATCTTAAGAATTAGTAAACTGGTATAAAATGGTTCATACCAAATGCCGCTGAGCTGATTGCCCCAATGACCAACTGTTACGTTTTAAATTGTCTGAAAGTTATTAGTTCTAGCAAATTTTAATGTATATGTTATTCATGTCTTCGATATGTCATCCCACTCATAATTATCAAATGAAGGATCCACGAGTCTCACGCGATGTTTGGACTACGCACCGTCGGGGTTGTAGCTACTCCGTGGCCGAACCAATTTTGTTTCGGGGATGATCTTAGTCTACAGTTTTACCTATTATTTTTCCAGGAACATTCATTGATTTTGTCTTAACAAAAACATTTTCATATTTGACAATTTCAGGCAAAGCTTTGGTTCGTTTATCATGATAATATTGTTGATTCATTTGCTTCCTTTTCAGAAAATTTTGAATTTATGTCATTATAACATTGACTGGTTTCAAATGCTTTTGTGTAACGGGTAAAATATTCTTCAGCGACCTGTTATTTAGTAATTGTGAAGAAGAGTATAGATTATCATTAGGATGTGTGTTCCTCGATTCTAACAATGCCAATAACGGATTAGCTATTTTTAATTTTTTGAAAATATTTTTGACTGTCTGTATTGTTCCTTCAACCAGTTCACTTTGGATGTTTCAGGCTGGATGTGTAATGTAAAAAATTCCATTCAGTAGCAAAACTTCCAAATACCTTGACGTGCAAAAATGTTTCTTCTACAAACGTCAAAAAATGATGGTGATCTCGACTATTTTTTTTAACTCGGCTGCGCCTCGTTAAAAAAAATCAGGTCTCGATCACCAAAGTAGCATTTCGCGCACTAGATACAAAAATAACTATTTGAGTTGGATGATCACAGAACATGAAGTTAGTGAATCTACTGACAAATTCAGTATACTTGGAAAAATAGTCTATGAAACATAAAAAATGTATTCCTTGGATTTCAAAAAGATCGAGAGCTACTTTTTGCCAAGCTCTTTTTGGAATTTCATGTTTCTTGAGAGGGGGGAAGGATTACATTTTGCATACATAGCACATGCAGTACAGTTAGCTACCACATTTTATATTTCCCGGGACATGCCCGGCCAATATAAAATTGCTCGTGCTCTATTCTTTGTTTTTTCTTTGCCTACGTGGCCCACATCTGATTTTTATAGAATCTTTTTTCTTGGATTCTGAGGTAAAATTAATTTTTAATTTTTGGAAAGTAACCCTCCATAATAGGAAATTTTATCTTCAATCGGAAAATATACTTCGATACTTTCATTTAATTCGTGTTTCTCATTTGGCCAGCCATTTTTTGTTAATTTAACCAATTCTTCCATTTGTTCATTATTTTGAATTTTGGTTTTTATCTCTTCTGGGTTTCTTTCTGAAACTGGAAGGTTGTCCATTACCGAACAAACTTGAACATTTAAATTTTCTTCAAATATTTTTTCAAAATTTATTTCATTTTCATCAATTTGATCATGTTCGCCATGAGCTCTCGACAATGCATCTGCTATGTACATTTGTGATCCTGGTCTATAAATTAATTCAACATCGTATTTCCAAATTTTAATAAACATCCTTTGTATACGTGGTGGACACATAATCAGAGGTTTTTTCATTATTGTCTCAAGAGGCTTGTGATCAATCTCGACTGTGATGTTTTTTCTATCAAAAACGAAATGGTGGAAACGTTTCAGGCCAAAACAAACTGCTAAGGCCTCTCTTTTAATAGGAGCCCAGTTTCTGTTTGAGTCAATGATTTTGATGCATAATAAACAGGCAAATTATTTTGTAGTAAGACTGCTCCAATTGATGTTTGAGAAGAGTCATCAGATACTGTAACGGATTTGTTTATATCATAATACTGAAATATAGGTTTTGAACACAATACTTGCTTCAGATCTTCGAAACATTTTTGATGGTATTCTATTGAATGCCAAACATAATCTTTTCTAACCTGTGGTAGACGTCCATTTTGTCTCGAAGTGGAGTGGTATAGATTCACTATGAAGAAAAAAATCTTTTTACGTCCTTTTCACACGATGAGACTTTGGATTTCTACTTCTTTTTAAACTTTTGAAGCTAGTGAAATACCATAAGGAAGACGAGAAAATCTGTGACTTCCATAAGGTGTGTTTAGTGTACAAAGCAATGAACTTTTGTAATTTAATTTGATAAAAAAACCTCTGACGCATCCAGTACTGAAAACAATTTTACTTCATTCAATTTTAAGATTATATCATCAACTGAAGGTAGTGGATAATGTTCTCTTTTGATGTTATTTTTGAAATCCTTGGAGTTCACCAATTTGAAGGGTGATGTACCTTGGTGATTATCTAACTTTTTTCCAGTTTGAATAATTTATTTTGTAATCTTTCTTGAACAGCAATTGTAACTTTTCCAGGAGCAAATATAATTGGGCAAATATTTTCTATTAATTCTATATTGAATGTGCCTTCTAGACAAACAAGTCCATTAAACACATCATTTACATTTTCCACCATTCCTCTAACGCTACTGTTTTTTTTGTTTTGAGTTTCCAGTGAGTTTACAATTGAACTAAATCAAATTTTTCACAATCATGTTTTCCCAAAATTGGCAGAACGTTATTTAATCAACAATGTAGAATGTTAAATTATCTGACAACTTTTTGACTTAACAATTCAAAACACATTTTCCTAATAATTCAATTGATTGTCCTGTATAAGTAGTTGATTTGGCCTAATCATTTATCAGATTATTTTAATCGACTTCTGATTTCTGTGAAAAATGTACAGGAATAATGTTAACCTGCACAATTGTATCCAGTTTCAAATTTATTTTTGTTACATTATGCACATCAAAACTTTCCATTCATTTTTATTTTCATTATTGATACAGTCTATAAATAAATCATCTTGTACCTGTAATAGAACTTGATTCACAGATTTGCAAATTTTGGCATAATGATTTAATTTTTTGTACTTTCCACATGCTTTTCCAAAAGCAGGACATTTTCCTCATGGAAGATTCCACAGCAGTAACAGTTGACCTTGACCTCGCGCACCATCATTTTTAAATCTTTGGTGATATGTTGTTTCTTGGCTGGTTAATGGCCTTGAATACGACGATTTTTTCTGGAGGAATCTTGTTTTTGATGAATTATTACCTTCTTGGTATCCTTTTTTTCTTTATTTTATCTACTGCTAATTCCTTATTTACTGTGCTTGAAATTTTCTGTAACTGCTCCTTAGTTCTTTCTCCCACTCTACAAGTGTCAATTGCTTTCGTGAGTGTAAGATTTTTAGTCCTTATCAACAAATTTTGGAAATCTACAACAGAATTCAGACCCAAAATGAATTTACTGGTTAAGTAAATTACAGTAAGTTGTTCAAACTCACATGAAGCACTCAAATTACCAAGATCAGTAATGTACTCATCGATACTTTCGTCTGGTTTCTTATCCTTCATAAGAAATATGTGCCGTTCATAGGTCACGTTTTTTTTCAGGATTAAAAATATTGTGGAATTTCTGTATTGAAAGACCAAAATCCATTTTAGTTTCTCCAGATTCAAATGTGAAGTTATTGAAGATCTTCAACGCTCTGTCTCCTATACAAGTCAGAAGAAGCGGGGATTCATATTCAGAAGACTCCTTTGCAGTTCTTGTTGCTTGAAGAAACAGCATACCTTTTTGTATATAATACTTCCAATTATCTGAAAGACACCCATTCCAGTTCAAGGGCTCTGGCTGTTTTATACTAGTGTTCATATGCATGGTGCTGGTTAAAATTTTTAAATTACTTCAATATCAATTTCTTCACTTTTTTGACTGCGCCATGTGAAGGTCTTAATCAAACTACAATTGGTTAGAAACCATTCCAAACGTGATACTCCAGTGGAATTAAGTAAAATAATTAAGTCAATAAAAGTCAAAGCTACCAGTGCCACTGATCTCCATAAGTTGTAAGAACCGTCATTTCCCGAGGTGGCAATAGCAAAAATTAATGCTGTCAAAGTAACCATTCACAACAGGAATTTTCGAAGAGCAATGACACCTACTTTTTGGCCTTAAGGTTCATGCATAAGGAAGTTTTATCGGAAACAGAACCCAATGAACTATTCACCAAAGTGATATATTCTTCTGACATTTTTTCAATGAATGTTAGATGTCTGAATTATTTAAAATGTTTATGTTTTAACCAAACTCATGCAAATGCTAAGTCAATTTTATCAAGAAATGTTAGTGGCTTCAACTTGGGTAGTTTTTTCTGTGTGCAGAAATTTGAAAAGGGTGGTGTTGTCGTATATTACAGGCATGACTTAATTTGTGATAATATGAATGTAGATGAGTTATGTGTGGAAAAAGATATCGAAATAGCAGGTGTCTCCTTGAGAAACCCTATAAACAATAGACTTCTGCCAGTATTCTCCTGTTACAGGTCCCCCGAAGGCCTCTACGAAACGTTCTCATAGAATTGCATAAATATAATAGAAAAATTTCATATACCAAATATTGATATAGTCCTTGCTGGTGACATCAACTTGGATTCATATAAATCACTCACGTAATTATCATCAATTTAATTCAGATACTCAAGCATTGACTATTGGAGTCCTCAAGGATCAGTGTTAGGGCCACTATTATTTATATTATATTGCAATGATGTTGAGGCTGTGGTTGCTGATAATACATGCATTATGTATGAAGATGACACAACTTCTAATTTCGGACAAAGACGAAAACTCTTTGAAGGAAAAATGTAGCACATTGTCAAATCGTTTGGCTTCCTGGTGTGGAGCTAACTCACTTCTTTCCAACCCTCATGAAACATTATTAGTACGGTTCCACCACAGACAAAAAATATATTCCAACGTTGAAATAAAAATCAATGATAATGATAACATCATTTCTCATTTATGTAAATTTTCAGGACTTAAGCTATACAACTGTCTGAACTGGAAGGGTAATTGCAGTAAACAATATCAAAAGTAAGTTCTGTTTTGTATTTGATATGAAATCTCAAGTCGATTTTAACCACTGAACAGTTAGTAAACTATTACTATGCACACATAGAGTTAAGAATCAGATATGGGGTTTGCCGTTGGGGAAGCTCCCCACTAGCTTCAAATGTATTTATTGCCCAAAAAAAGATAGTACGAATCTTAGCAGGCGTTAATCAGAGAACCTCCTGCAGAAACTTCTACAAACATTTTAAAATTTTAACGTCTCCGGATATTTCCATTTTTGAAATGTGTGTATTCATTCACACTAATAAGTCGTAATATTATCGCAATTCTTCTTACCATAATATGAAAACAAGAAAACGAAATGATTTCCACATAAATCCCCACACATAATATAACGCCTGACTCACTTTCTTACTTCGGATTAAAACTACCTATATAACAAACTGCCTGAATCATTTAAAACTACACATAGAATCCAAATTTTCAAAAGCACTTTCAAAAGGTTTCTTTTAGATCATAATTACTATACTATTGACGAATTCTTCAATCTGTGATATAATTTTAGCATCTCTGTATTGAATGTGAATGATATGTTTCGTTCCTAATTGTATACTGTATGCCCATAACAATCATATGTACTCTGTATGTTTAACTTTACTTTTAGTATTATCTTATATACGTACAAATCTGACTTATCCTATAACTCATGTTCCACAGGAAAAATAAAGTGATTTGATTTGATGCACTCAACTGAATTATTTTTGTTCTTTATCAAATTCATTTATTTTTTATTTTATTGAACAGGGTTGTGCAGAAATTTGTGCTTCTATACTGAGTCATATAGAAAAGTAAAGCTATCAAGCCTAAATAGCTGCAAAAGGGTTAGGGAGTGTATTTTCTGTTTATTATTATGTGCCGGGTTGGGTCAGTAAATTGATGTTTGATCCTCCCTAGGGACAAACCACTGGAGCCCACTACTATCGCTCTCTATCAAGGAGATTAGTTCTGTGAAACCTCTGGAAGCTATAGCTACGGAAGGACTGAATTCGTTTGAGATGGAATCAGATTGTGGATCCTGGGATGAAAACAATCGTCATGAACGAACGAATTTGTTATCCAGGTTTTTCCTAGTTTTAAGTTTTCCTAACGGCTACGACCAATTCTTTTCTGTTTAATTTTTTTGTTATTACCGGTTGAGGGCCCAAAGAAATACCACATGTCGGGATTTTCGTTTACGCACGCGTCCGCCGCCTACGCTCGCCGCGGAATCGGTATTTTAGTCTGCCTGGTCTGAAGATCATTTACGGATCTTTTTCTTCTGCCTCCTATTTACTATCATTATTATACACTTTGAAACTGAAAGAAAAATTCCAGATGGATGCTTGTGCCTTATTGCTAGTTACTTTTCTGTGAGGCTTGTTCTTATGAATGAATGTTCATATACTCGGACGGAGTTTATGAATTTAAATTGGTAGGTTAAAAGGTTGATGAATTTACTCACTGGATATTTAAACGCGGTAAACTCATCTGGCGCCCATTTCGACATTCTCTTCTTTCGTTGAACTTTTTCGAACCACCCCATCTCCACTGAAGCTGGAGGTAAATACCCGTCTCAACCGACAGCCGTGTTCATGCGATTTGTCTTCCAGGAAAGGTGTACCTACATGTCGGCCATTCCTAAATGAAGGTTATTTATATTTTTCCATTTGGAATTAAATGTTTTAGGTTTTCCAATACAATATTTGATAAACCTGTTGATCATTTTACATCTGAAAGACAAGTAGAAAATCCCTAAAACCTAGGAAGTTTACAATTTAACATCGATTCAGCCAATTTGAGAAAAAATGGAAATACCTAACAGAATGCCTAATTTCTGTTTCCTGAGTTTATACATTTAATATACAGGGTGGGGCACCGAAAACGAAACAGATAGAATATCTTCAAAACACATGTGTTCTGAAGAATATGAAAAACACTTCGATTTTTAATCCTAGGGGGACATCTTCCTATCATAACCTCAACTGCTATACCTCTCCCCCCACCCCTTGTTCACTATCACCCAAATAATTTGAATGGGGAAAGTGGTAAGTGTGACACATCATTATAAAGGTAATTTCAAAAGGAATTCAGCCATGTCAATTTTCGCTACCTAACTTTCTATTTTGGTGCCCTCTTGCGGGTAAAACAACTGTTCCCTCTTCCCAATTTTGATAATTGTACATGAATTCGGTGACAATTTATAATGGAATTTTTCTGAAGGAAAAAACAAAATGGCGGACAAGATTTGAAATTATGGTCCGATGTGATTCAAAATTGATATAGTCATAATAATAATAATAATAATAATAGGAGGAATAGCCTATACTCATAACAAACCCATAACCATCATATAAAATAAGGAGAGATCTTGTGAATTCGAAATAATCTCCTCAATTTCTTAACCTACAATTCATTAATCAGAACGTGTATAACGAGTTTATTTCAAGCTTTGAGTTTATTGTTGAAATCTAAGGTAAGAATCCATTTTATACACTGTTGTTCTACCCAAACAATAAATCTGACTATAGATAGCCATTTTTTCTTGAATTTTTTTTTTTACATTTTTTCATTATGTCACACTTGTTCCAAAATATAATGTTATTGGGGATAGTGTGATTATTTGTCGGGGTAAGTGTGAACCTGGTTCATTTAGCCAATCTAAACAGTAATAGTTTTTCAGCTATATAACGAAATTATATACAGAAATTTCAGAGAGTCAAACAATGTACCTGGCCAGATGTGGAAGACTTTGATACACTTTCAGAGGATGAAATAACAACTGTACTTCCATCACCACTCGTCAGAAGTTGGGGATCAATGAAATTCCCATTCGATTATTTAGACTTCTTCTTGTAAACTCTTCTTTTCAACAAATGTGCAATTTCACGAGTTTTTTTTTTTTAATAGTGCATTTCAATTTCAATATTGAAAAGTTGCCACCGTCATACAATTTAAGTAATCTAGTAGGTGAGATCACCGATTACGCTTTTGACCAGTGTCCAAAAGCTGTTAGAGTGACAGGGATGGCTCGCGGCTAAGCTCCAGTGAAGAGGGGAGTGGGTTGAACAAAACAAAATGTCATGTGATATTAAAATGCAGGTGCCAGTCATATGAATGCTGAGCCCCCCGTAAAGATAATTTTACCAATTCCCATATAACACGAATAGTAATAATTTGGGCAAATGCCACACACTTAAATGATAATCAGCTTATGATTGGAGTCATATATTATATAAGGTGACAAGGGTTTTACGATCACATCAAAGTCAAAGTAGCTGAAGGCTTATTAGGAAGTATCAGAGACGCTATCAAGGTAAATTATAACAAACAAAATTATATAACATGAACTGTAGAATAGCCCAAGGCTCAAAATATCTAAGTGTAGTTACCCACAGTTATCTTACTCAACACAATATACCCCTTTAGGGTAGGATTTGAAATAAAGCCGCTTGAGTTAGGTGCACCTTACCTTATATATATATACCCAGAAACTAGATCAGATCAGAAAAAAATTATTATTGAAATTCACCGAGTAGGCCGTGGAAGCAAAATGAAAGCAAAAAATTGAAAAGTTGGCTATGGAAACCATGCGGCACTTGATAACAGTTGCTACTACTGTGATATTTTATTTTCATTCATCGGCGTTATGAAAAGCCGCCAAAAAAAATATTGGAAAAATTGGGAAAAATACAATACTCTGTAGGTCCATAACTTAAATAGGATCATACAACTTTTTCTTGCCTGTACTATTCAGCATAACCATTCCTTTCTGATGATATAATAGAAAGTAATTATTTGAAATGAAATACCAAAAAATCCAATTATTATTATTCAAATAACAAAAAAACAGATTTATCGAAAAAAAAAATTCAAATTGATAGGATTAAAGATAAATTAAATTCAAAACAAATGTTCGAAATGCATTCCCTCAGCGTCAATACATTTATTGACTCTGGTGATATTTTCATGTAAAACGTTTCTCAACATTTGGGGCGTGATATCTTGGAAAGCTCACGAATTTTTACTTCTAGCTCATGTAGAGTTGTAGGCTGTGTGGAATACGCCCTATTTTTAAGATGCCCCCATAGAAAAAAGTCGCACGGAGATCAGGTGACCTTGGTGGCCACCTGACTGGACGATGGGTTATTATAAGTCTCTCTTGAAAGCGATTTTGAAGATAATTTCTCGCTATTCTTGAATTATGCGGAGGGGCGCCATCTTGCTGGAAGTACATTCTCTCAGTTATTTCCGCTGGTAGGTTGTTAATGAATTCCGAAATTTCATTCGTTAAAAAATTAAAGTATCTCTCTCCGGTTAGTTGGCCTTGAAAAAGAATGGGGCCAACAATATGAGTTCCAACTATTCCTGCCCAAACATTCACACCAAATCTCTCCTGGAAGCCACCTTGTCGGAACCGGTGCTCCTGAAACCTGAAACAAAAGACCGTTCACACTTTTAGCACTTTACACTTCGACTATCGACAATAATCCAAATAAAGTACAGTACCTACCTTGTATTATTCCTGTTAAATAATCCATTGTTGGTAAATCTTGACTCGTCCGTAAACAAGATATAATAGTTAAATAGGTGATTCTTAGCATTTTGTCGAAGAAACCAATTACAATATTCCAGGCGCCTTCCACCGTCATTTTCATACAAATGTTGATGCAACTGATACTTGAAGGATTTAAATCGATGTTTATTCAAAATTGTCCTAGCAGAGTCCTTACTTATAGCTGATTCGGCGCCAATCTGCCTTGAGGAAATTGTGCTATCATATTGTACTAAAGCTAATACATTAATTTCAGTTTCCTCATTAATAACAACTAATTCTTGGTCTTCGTGAACATCAGGCTCAGTTCTTAATTTTTCTTCAAGCCACTGGAAATACCTTCTTGACGGTTGCTGCCTCCCTGGATATCGCTCTAAATACAATCGTTCAGCGGCATAAGAATTTTTTAAACCTTCACCATAAATGAGAAGCATGTCAATTTGTTCCGTTCGTGAATAACGGGGCATTTTTTGAATATTCCACTAACTGATTTCGATTTCCAAACCCTTTTAAAATGGCAGAATCAAAAACACTACTTCGAACGTCAAAATAATATGGATAGCAGCGTTCGTGAGAGCTCTCGTTTCTTTTTTGTTTCATTCCAAAATACATCTTAATCAGCCTACTTGTTAATATTTTGGTTCGAATGATTTTTGCAATGGAATGATTATTCTGAATAGCACAAACATCGTCCATAGGTAGGTATTAGAATATCTATGGACGATGGCACAGACCAAGTACGTTTATGTTCCTATTTAACGTAGAACTTACAGGATATAATTTATCATTCCACATCATTTTTAATGTTATTTTTGCGTATGGCGATAATCTGTTTTGTTATTTGAATAATAATAATTGGATTTTGTGGTATTTCATTTCAAAAATTTACTTTCTATTATATCATTAGAAAGGAATGGTTATGCTGAATAGTACAGGCAAGAAAAAGTTTTATGTTCCTATTTAAGTTATGGACCTACAGAGTATTGTTTTTTCCCAATTTTTCCAATATTTTTTTTGGCGGCTTTTTATAACGCCGACGAATGAAAATAAAATATCATAGTAGTAGCAACTGTTATCAAGTGACGTATGGTTTCCATAGCCATCTTTCAATATTTGGCTTTCATTTTGCTTCCACGGCCTACTCGGTGAATTTCAATAATAATTTTTTTCTGATCTATATATATATATATATATATATATATATATATATGTTCCAGTGACTGTAAAACAGTCGATAACAATCCTTTAAGAGGTGACTATAACTTTGTATAGTATGTATGGCATATGTCCAACAGAAAACAACTACTTCTCTGGCTGATACCTCGACAGATATTGAATTATATCTGTCAGACATATGTGCAAAGATCCTTACTTTGAAGGAACAACTTTGCAAGAGCTCTCTGAAATAAACAGCAGGACTTTGCCTGATTCAAACGGAGAGCCAACTACAGACCGGTTTCGGAATATCGTACCTCATCAGTGCAGTCAAGGTTATCACGGTTGTATACACGCGAGGTCCCGATGTTTGTCATCGTCCTCCGAGAGGAATACTGCAATTGCTCACAGGATCAACCTCGGTGAGAGATTAGAGAGCACCCCAGAAAGACAGATATAATTCAATATCTGTCGAGGTATCAGCCAGAGAAGTAGTTGTTTTCTGTTGGACATATGCCATACATACTATACAAAGTTATAGTCACCTCTTAAAGGATTGTTATCGACTGTTTTACAGTCACTGGAACATTATTTGCTCCTTGAAACAAGTATATCACATATACCATTTCGTATCCGAAGTTATTAAGTTATTAAAATCATTTCCCAGTTGGAGGTGTTATTTTCATGGGTACCGATACACCCTTTTTCTTTTTTCTTACGTTTGATATGAGGTAGCGCTCAACAAAGCCAACCACAACAGTGTTCTTACCTTCGGTCTAGCTCTCCGCTACATGAGTAACCGTGCCTTGTGATCAATAAAAAAAGTAATGTCATTTTTGGTGAAAAGGTTATTAGATTTAATTTTTTTTTATTGGTGTGTGCGTGTGTATGTTGAGGGCACGCCTTGCATCAGAATGGCTCGTAAAATGATCGTAAATAGGCTAGTCAAGGACGAACTTGTCTATGAATTGCAAGTACGTGGCATTGGTGTAGGCACTGTTGAAGAAATGCACCATCTATTTTCGATGGCCATGCAGATGGAGAAGAGTGGTGATATATTCAAATATTCTACGTATCCCTTTACTACTGTTCAGCAGGACATAGAGGCTGTGACAGCTAAGCCGGTCGATCTGAAGCTCAAGAAAGCATATTCCAACAAGTGGTGGTTTTCAGAAAAATCAGTCCAGATTATCTCATATGTTGGGTTGGGTTGACAACATTCTATTGGGAGAAGATACTGGTACCGATGCTAAACAAACTGAGCTACTAGCAAAAGCATTTTCTCTTCTAGTCTCGTTGATTTGCAAGGCGAGGCAGTACACAAAGTATATGCAAGGGGTGCCACCCGAACTAAGTATTTTGGATCCGAGTGAATCTGCTTTCCAGAGTGAGTGGCACCTCATCGAAGATCGTTTAGTTCCGCCGTGGCTGGGAGTTCTTCGGTGCTTTCGAAGTCAAGGTCGTCTCAAATTTTCTGGAGGGCGCAAGGAGATCTCCCTCAAAGTGGCCCGCAATGTTAGTAAGGTCATTTTGTTAGTGTCAGGTATTGACTTGATTTCAAGACAAGCCCATCAGTTTAATTTAGCATATAAGAGCGAGTTGGGCGCTTGGGACGATTTCGTTGTTCTTCGGAGGGAAGAGTTTCTATCTGAGGATTAAAACAAAAAACTGTTTGTGGAGATGAGATGTCGAACTCAAGGACCTGATGAATCCATAGGAATTCATTTAGCAGTGATGTCTGGCTATTTCAAAAGATTGACATGCCAAATGTCAGAGGATGCCAAGTTGAGAATTATGCTTCGTAACATAGCTCCATTCTACCATTCTACTAAATTGATTCGACAAAGTGGTCTAATTATATGGATGCGTTGAAAAAAATTACATTGTTTTCAAAACAGAAACAAAAATTTTGGGTATGGTCTGGAATTTTCCAGTTCCTAGTTCCTGCACTAAGCACATAATCTCATCCGCTGTAGATTGGGTGGCACCATTTGATTTGTACTTGAAACATCTGATTGGAGAGCTCTGAATCTCAAATTATGCTGGGATGATGAGGTTCCCGTGAAAATTTCCCAGAGATGATCGAAGTTGAAGGAGGAATGGCAGATGCTCGGGGGGTATGTCGAAGCATTATTTTATTTAACTTATTTGGTGAAAGAAATTTTGTTAGGAGTATTTGGCAACATCGCTATACTGAGGTTTCATTTGTGGAAAATAAATTCAGACAGAATCAGTTACTAGCGAGAAAGAGTTGAAACTACGGTATTATCGTTGATTCGGTGAACAAATTGAAAATTATTTTTGATTATTACGGTTTAATTATGGATTTGGAAATTGAGTTTAATGTTTATCTCACATCCACGAAACCTACCTCATTACGGAAGAATACGGAAAGAGTATTCTGGTGCTGAGCTTGGTTAAGGATGACAAATGGTTCTAAGCGCTGCCTGACAATTCAAACAGATCCTCCTTTTACCTCTTATCTCATAGCTAGGATGGCAAACTCTCCATCTTGAAAAACTGTTGTGTGCCTACCCAAAAAGTAGCTTTCTCGTACGTATCTTCCGTCCAGGTATCCGTATAACATATTGGGCTTTTCGTGCAAACCTCCACTGGGTACCTTCCCATTGTTCTCTGCTCGGAAAAGTTAGAGCAAACTCTCTATCCCATCGCATTTTTCTTGGGCGCTTTTCATTGTGAGGGCGGAAATAGGAATCTCCTGCTCCACCTACTTCGCGATTTCCACATGACTTATCATCGCTTCTTCGTTTACCCAGACTCCCGAGTTCCACATCCCCAAATGAGCTGCCAGATCCAGTTCGGAAGCGGTGGAAATCTCAGCAGTACCTCCAACACTGCTGTCAGAGTCGTTCTCATCGCACCCGTTATTACCAAACAGGTCAAACCTATGCACCTTACTAAGTCTTTGGCTCAGTGTGCTGCCCTGAGCGCCTGGCCACCACACAGCTGACCCATAGTGGATCTTTGGTAATACGAATGCCTTGTACAAGCCAGCGCATAATCTTCGGGTTAGTACCCCAATTACTTCCTACAACTCTCCTCAGTTGCTCTAAAAGTATTCGATCTTGTTGTCAATTAATTCAATTTTATTGAATATATAGAAGTTCTGCGGTTGACCACCGTCCATTCATTGGGAATGGTGGCAAAACGCTAAAGGGTTTTAGTTGTAAGAAGGTGATAAGGGTAATAAAAAAAAGAAACTAGAATCGCGAGCGGAATTAGATAACTGTATTGAAGAGAAAACTCTTCAGCTTCTTGAATCTGAATTCACTGAGAAAGCCTAAATATTTTTCAAATCGGACGCAGGGTTGGATTCGCTTGTTTCTAATGACCTAAAGTTGGAGTTGGTGCAAAAGTTCACTCTTATAAAGTTATCGAGAGAAAACAAATGAAATTTCAGTGCTTTCAACGGTCGGATGAAGATTTCTCTTCATTTTCCACAAGGTTAAGGACACTGGGGGCAAAGCTATTAAAGGAAGATATGCATGGAACCACACCAAGAAGAAGCGAGAGTCAGGAAGGAAAACCAGGAACTTTTGCTGAATCAATTCAAAGTGGGATTGGGAAAGGACCTGATGAAAGAGACAGGCATCCTGTTATTGGAGAAAGATAAACTGGATCTAGAAAAGGCAGAAGAATTGGTGAAGTTACAAGAAATGACTACGATAATGTTACAGGAGAAAGCAGTAAACATAAAGGTATCAGCAGTGGAGACGGAAAGGACCTGCGATGGATGCGGAAAAGAACGTCAAAGAAGATTGTTGGAATTCTCAACTCCAACAGAAAAATTTTAATTCAGGGGAAGAATGACGATGCTATAACTCCGGAAAACTAGGACATACCGCCAGGCAATAAAACAGGAAGAAGACACAGACTAGATGACCCAACGTTTGCTTTTATTGCCAAAGCGAAGGCTACTAGACACGAGACTTCCCCAGAAATCGACCACCGACAAATAGTGGATTCCAAATTTGAGGAAGAGGACAAGGACATCCTAGGAGTTATTTATAAGAATGGAGCATAGGCAAGGCCCGATTTCCGCAGTATTTGGGCCAAAGAGATGAAGATAGAAGAGATGGAGAGAGTAGTGATTAGAGACAACCTACTGGAGCCATCCCTAAACAGAGACAGGAAGGCAAGACAGGTTCACAAGGCCCTCCGAGAAATGGAATTTGAACTAACGTGGCCAATATCATACTGTTGAGATGAAGTTCACAGAGGATTTTTGCAGAAAAATTAATATAGGGGAGATTTTCAAAAAAATTGCCGACGACCACATGAGTATCACAGGAAGACGAGACTGGTGATGGTCATTCCGGAAGTATCCTCTTTTATGATAAGGGACGTACAGCATATCATTAGGAAAAAAATAAATGGAGTTATATGTTATGAATTAATAGATACGTGGTTGGCAGTAACTATAGTTCCAAGAGAAAATACAAGCTGTCCAGAGATGAGAAAATGGTGTCAGAGAGAAGAAGAGTTCTATAGAAATACCGAGGAAAGGAAATTCGTAGAAGACTCGACTAAGGGAGGCGACAAGAGGTTTCAAAGGAATACAGCCAGTGGAATGGCTGGAATGGAAGAGAGAAGGGAGAAAATAAAAAGGTGCCATATCGGGGTTCAAACGGATAACTCACAAGAGGAAGTCGTGGTGCCAGTGGATGAAGGGGTTCCGGCGGATGAAGAGGTGCCGGCGAAGAAGAAGGCGGTTGAGCAGAATGTCATAATGGGATCCAAACGGAATCATCCCCAGAGGAGGTGGAAGAATCAATCAAAAAATCAGAGGAGCAAAAGGAAAAAAAATATATAATAGAAACGGGAGAGGATCTCTCGAGCCAAGAAGGCTCACAGTAGCTTTGGGATACAAACGTTCTATTAGAGGATATTATACTCGCAAAAACCGAAGTAATGGTGGCGGCCAAAGTGAAGAAGGAGATAGAAGGGGAACTATCAATTGAACTATCCAAGTTTATCCATTTCCACTTATTCATTTCAAAAATCCTAAATATGACACCAAATGTAAGGAAAATTAACCATTGCTGAGCCAACTATATATTTATATCTGCACCCTGTTACTACCTCCGCAATTGCCTGTCATCTGATGCTGAGCATCTTGTATACCGAAAACTAGATTTGTTTACCATGCTCGAACGGCGAAGGTTCTAGAGTGACTCGTTCAGATGGCTCTCGTTCATTCTAGATGCGGATAGAACGGGGATGATTTCGTGCTTTTTCCGTACACAAACCGAGGTTGGATAATTACTAGGTCAGGTCCGGCTTCAGAATGGTTACGATATTTCGAGCATATTATGAATCGAGTCTAAGGAATTAAATCAGTATTACAGTAATTTAATCTAGAATTATTGAAATCATACAAAGTTTCACAAAATTGTTATTGGGATCAAACTTCTATAAATACACATATAAATTCCTATAAACTGCTGAGGGTTATTCAATTGAATATTTATTTCTATATTTGGAATGTACAACAGTTTGTTCAATCTTATTATTACTAACTCACTTGTACTGAAATCAATCCTGATTTTTCGTTTTGTAGCTTCTAAAGCTATAGTCTCCTTCAGTATTGATATTGTTGCAATATTATCTGATCTGAATTCTGCTTCTCCTCTCCTAAAAAAATGTTATGTTTGTAATATGTAGCTATATCTGCTTGACATTTTGTTAACAGCACCTCCAAAAATAACTAATGGAAATGACAGTAATGATAATCATAGCAACTATCGTTATGAAGTTGGCAATTGATCTACTAGCGTAACATTTCTTGGTCGGGGTGTGGAATATGAAAAAAGCTCCCCATACCCAACCCCCTTGGATACAAGAAGTGAGGCAAAGTGTTGAGAAAAAAATCGATAATTTTCGCGCAGAACTACTCAAATAGAAGAGTGTAGTATAGACGGGTAAGTTATTGTGTTTACAGGACTTCAGTTAGCCATTGATTTATTGGAATAACGCTCTGATAGTCCCTTATTCAGATTTTGAAATGACAGGCAAAGTGTTCGATTACACTGGTCAACAAAGTTGAGTTGCCATTGATGATAACAATTCACGAAACTATGGATGATTTTGAAAGATTGGCTCTAGTTCTTTTGTAATCTTCATTTCCATATAAGTATATTCTTTATATTTCAGTGAAAATGACAAAGACTCAACAAATATGTTTTCAAATAATAACTTCTTATTGAAAATTATCATTAAATGTTTTGTTTTGATATTTAATTAACATACACAAAAAATTCATAAAACTTATTTTAAACTTCAAAAAAACATCTCTTAGTACCTTTTTTGTTATATTTTTTTTTGAAAATCTCTTTTCGAAGACCAGCAGTAATCTGCGTGAGGGTGTGTGGGAGAGGGTGTATGTGTGTGTGTGATCACGTTATACCAAGATGTCTCTCGAGCGGATGATACAGCAGGGGAAAGCGGGTTTTATGGTTATTCTTGTCTGATGTGCTGGATGTGCACTTCATCCCACTTCAACTGATCGATATCTGTGTTCGTCTTCATTGTCGAATATTTGAACAATATTATTGATAATTGAAAAATGCAAATGAAGGAAAATAATCATTTATTTGTCAATCCGAATTTCACTTCAGCACCATGATAGTAATCACCAGCATCATCATTATTATTCATTAGCTATTTTCACCGGAATGATATCGATACTCCTAACGAACAAAGACGTAACTAATTTTTTATTATATTTCAGGAGAGCCTAATTTTTTTTTCATTATTTAGGTCAAAATACAACTTTTTTTAAGTAGATTTCTTCGTAACTACCTGGTCTAGAGATATGGTTTTTTTTATTGTCAGCATCAGTGTTTTTAGGCTGAATACGACTACGCCTACACCTATAACTGAAAATAGCTGTAATTTTAGTTACGGCTTTGTTCGTTGGGGGTATCGATATCTTGTACAAAGATAGATAGATATAGAATAAGCGCCATAGATACAAACAAAATATATCCGTGACGGACTTCTTCGGGTCAGGAGGAGAAGCTCGGAGATTGCCCCATAGACATATGTACTCGGGGCACAGAAGTAATCATTCAATTCTTTCAATTTGTATGCAGTTGTATTCGGTGGAATTTCGGCTTTCAGCACAAGCAGATATCCATCGTTGACCAGGGCTTGAATCATCCTTGTCTAATTGGTGGTTGTGGTGCTTTTCCACTCACTAAAGAAGTTGAAAGGTGAGAGTACCTAAGTGTGGTAAGTGAGGTGTAAAAGTGGTAAGTGGAAATTTCTCCAAGGAGTGAAAGTGTACCCGAAAGGGAAAAACCTGGAAGCATGAAGCAGCAGGAAGCGGGACCTGAACTAAACTGGTGAGACATTGACTTTTATAAGCCCAGTTTCAGTGTATTTAGCGTGTTTGTTAGTGAAGACTTTGTTTCTTCCGACATAACTCGGCAAGTTTTTAAATTCGGCAAAAACTCTTTTGAAATATTCTGTGCACAGAAAAATAACGCGTCTAACGCGCCTAAGAAGGTGAATATCGAAGAACTTGACCAAAAATTTGAATCAGGAGAGCAGAAATCAGAAGGCCACTCTAAATCAAAAATTTTCACATTTTCACATTTTTAGACTTGGCTGAAATTCGCCGTCGCATACCAGCGACTTGTGAAAATCTGGTAAATCGTGTTTCGGACCAAAGTTTTTCAATTTGTGTACTTGAAATATTTAAAATACTACAAAATTGTTTGTTTTTACTATCCCGGCATTCGCCACACTTTCCATTAGCGTTAACTAAACGGGAATAACTATGGAATGGCCGAAACCGGATACAGGGACGAGAGAAAAAACGCAACAAGTTCTGGATGAAGAGGCATCATTATTCATGGCCAGAAGCTCACACATGCCGCGCACTCCCCCATAAGAATTAAACAACGCGAATAAGAAACAGAAAAGGGAAGTGGTGCACACGCACACAAACCTGGACAAAACACTTGGAATCATAATCTTAAACGCAGACATGGACGACGAGAGGGACCAAGAGGAAGAAGAGCAATTATATCCGAAAATTATCGCTAACACCAATTAGCTATCTGGGTTCAATCCTCTGTACCTGGTACACTGTACCTGGTACAAATGTCACAACAACAAACATTGACCCGATTTTAATGTAGGCATATCTATTTGATATTTCCATACAGCCTACTATTTGTAGGTACGAAACAATATTCATCGAAGTTTATCGAAAACACGAAATTGAAAACAGAATTGTGGGACAAGTAGAGTACTAGAGTTCTCGTCTGAGAAGACATGTAAGATATAAGAAAAAACAAAAATATAATGCTCTCAATTTCACAAATCATACTCACCGAAAAACGTAAACAGTGGACAGCTGTTTCAAACTCCTTGGTTATCATCGGCACTGTGCATAGAAATAAACAATGAATAAAAATTATAAAACTGAGAGCAATTATATCCGAAAATTATCGCTAACACCAATTAGCTATCTGGGTTTCAACCCTCTGTACCTGGTACACTGTACCTGGTACAAATGTCACAACAACAAACATTGACCCGATTTTAATGTAGGCATATCTATTTGATATTTCCATACTGCCTACTATTTGTAGGTACGAAACAATATTCATCGAAGTTTATCGAAAACACGAAATTGAAAACAGAATTGTGGGACAAGTAGAGTACTAGAGTTCTCGTCTAAGAAGACATGTAAGATATAAGAAAAAACAAAAATATAATGCTCTCAATTTCACAAATCATACTCACCGAAAAACGTAAACAGTGGACAGCTGTTTCAAACTCCTTGGTTATCATCGGCACTGTGCATACAAATTAACAATGAATAAAAATTATAGAACTGAGAGCAATTATATCCGAAAATTATCGCTAACACCAATTAGCTATCTGGGTTCAATCCTCTGTACCTGGTACACTGTACCTGGTACAAATGTCACAACAACAAACATTGACCAGATTTTAATGTAGGCATATCTATTTGATATTTCCATACAGCCTACTATTTGTAGGTACGAAACAATAATCATCGAAGTTTATCGAAAACACGAAATTGAAAACAGAATTGTGGGACAAGTAGAGTACTAGATTTCTCGTCTAAGAAGACATGTAAGATATAAGAAAAAACAAAAATATAATGCTCTCAATTTCACAAATCATACTCACCGAAAAACTTAAACAGTGGACAGATGTTTCAAACTCCTTGGTTATCATCGGCACTGTGCATACAAATTAACAATGATTAAAAATTATAAAACTGAGGGCAATTATATCCGAAAATTATCGCTAACACCAATTAGCTATCTGGGTTCAATCCTCTGTACCTGGTACACTGTACCTGGTACAAATGTCACAACAACAAATCACGGTTGTATACACGAGTGGTCCCGATGTTCGTCATCATCCTCCGAGAGGAATACTGCAATTGCTCACAGGATCCACCTCGGTGACAGATTAGAGAGCACCCCAGAAAGACATTTCGGATACGAAATGGTATATGTGATATACTTGTTTCAAGGAGCAAATAATGTTCCAGTGACTGTAAAACAGTCGATCAATCTGTCACCAAGGTGGATCCTGTGAGCAATTGCAGTATTCCTCTCGGAGGACGATGACGAACATCGGGACCTCGCATGTATACAACCATGATAACCTTGACTGCACTGATGAGGTACGATATTCCGAAACCGGTCTGTAGTTGGCTATCCGTTTGAATCAGGCAAAGTCCTGCTGTTTGTTTTAGAGAGCTCTTGCAAAGTTGTTCCTTCAAAGTAAGGATCTTTGCACATATGTCTGACAGATATAATTCAATATCTGTCGAGGTATCAGCCAGAGAAGTAGTTTTCTGTTGGACATATGCCATACATACATATATAGGATATGCAGCAGGCCGAACAGTTTATGCATGGAGTCTTGTCTTTTAATTTGGAAAAGATTCTCTAGATAGGTAAAACATTTTTATTGGATATTTTTATATTTTCTGAAAAAGATTTGAAAATTCTGGATAGTCCAGGGGTGATGTCTTTAATAAACGGTAAAGAAGCATAAAAGGAAAGAGTCCCAGTGACTTGAGCAACTTGCGCATTGACTGGAGATGGAGAAAGTGTATTATTAATATTATTACTATGTAAATTTATGTCATCCATGGATGAGGTATTATACAAGATCTTTTATATAAAGGAAGCAGGATATGAATTTTGGGGAAAAAGATTGTAAATTATGTCTAAATTTTTTTTGAGAAAGGAAGTGTCAGATATTTTGATGACCCTTGATTTCATTTGTTTAGTCAGATTGACCTTCATGCTCTGTTTATGATAAGACCAGTAGCTCATATATCTTTCAAAATTGTGAAAAACAATACATTGGACAAACCTACAGACCACTTAAGGTCCGCATTGTGTCACACAAGAGCGACAGTAGACTACACCCGGAGAGATGTGCACTGAGTGAAAATGTCGCCAAGGAAGGACATTGAATGGATTATAATTCGGTAAAAATTTTATCGTGCTTTTATATAATTTTAACAATTTTAAATCCATGTCATAATGTGTCATCAGTAATGAGTGTGCATCCACGTTACTCTTGGTTGTTATTAATGATGTTTTACTCCCAGTTCTGTCCATATTTCATGATTATTTTTAACATATACGCCATGTAACCTCGAAACAGTGTAAGTTATTCCACGTTTTTCGTTGGCGTAATTCTCGTAGTTGTCTCTACATATTTGTAGTTTCCCTGAAGATGATAATAAAAAGTTATTGAAAACTTGGAACAGTGTATAAGAGTACCCTTATTGGCCTGCTGCATATCCCAAATATTAAAAAACTCATTTCCTGACTAGTCAGCAAACAAGACTACATCTATATATATATATATATATATATATATATATATATATATATATATATATATATATATATATATATATATATATATATATATATATATATATATATATATATATATATATATATATATATATATATATATATATGTGTCCCACATTTTATGTGACAGGCAATATCTGGTTTGTCGGAGGAGATATACAAAAATGTTTCATACAAAAGTTTTATGAGTTCATGAGAGCAATATTTTGATATAATTTTCAAATATACATGGTGTTTGGTGTAGGTTCTAAAGACCAAAATGCCATTTTTTAAAATAGAACGCACTGTATATCATTACATATTCAGATTCTACGCTTAATTCTGATATCATTTCATGTTTAGTTTTTGAAATTCAGTTACGGCGTTGTTGAGTTATTGCTTAAAATGTAAAGTCTTGAGAACGACTATTATTTTTAAAAATATATCATACAATAACTATTCTCTCTGTATCAGATCACGTGAAAATTAGTCAAAATTATGGGTGTTCGAAGAAATGGTTTCAATTTCGAGTTGTGGAATTCTGTCAGGAATCATTTTAAATATGAATCAATTGCGAAATTGAAAGAGGTGTATTCAGGAACAAATCGTCAATAAAAATGTAATATAACCTGATGAATCATTTCATAAGAATACCTAGTACCTAGATATGTCATGAAAATTGTTCAAAGTGACGCCCATTAGATATTATACAGTTTTCGAAACGTCGAATTACTTCTCGAACAAGTCGCTCTTATAATATCAGGCGTAATATCACTGCACGTTAGTCGAATTTTCATTTTCAGATCATTCACATTCGAATAAAATGAAAATAATACCTTTCAATAACCCCATAGGAAAAAATCAAGCGGTGATAAATCTGGGAAACGAGCCGGCCACCGAATTGGACCCTTATTACCAATCCATCTATTTGGGTACGTTCTATCCAGATATTCAGTAACAACCTGTGAATTGTGAGGAGGAGCACCATCTTGTTGCCACCAAATTCCTTGTCGTTCTGCTATGGGAATATCTTTCATCAACTAGATCAAATCATTTTCTAGAAAATGTAAATATCGCAATCCATTGAGGTTTTCATTGAAAAAGTAAGGTCCTATGATGCGGCCATTGAAAAATCACACCATACTTTAATACCCCAAGTAGTTTGAAAATTACTTCCGCGGACCCAGTGGGGATTTTCTAGAGACCAATAGTGACTGTTATGTCGATTCACAACTCCATTATTGAGGAAAGTTTTTTTGAAACCTTATATTAAACCGTATTGAAAGTGCAATAACTCAACAACGCCGTACCGAACGGTAGGTTGGGTTTGATGCAGGATGTCGAATACTAGTAAAATTCAGTTGTATTCCTATCTGTTCAGCAAAGTTTCTCATTTTATCGTTGTTAAAATAGGTAGCATTGTTTAATATCATTATTTCTGGTTTTCCCTTTTCATTGATAAATTGTTTTAATAAGTTTTTAACTATTTTGAAGTTGGTCTTTCTGGTCGGATATAAAGTTATGTATTTAGAAAAATGATCTGTCATTAAAAAAATATGTTTGTATTTGTTTTCTGTAGTTATTAGGTTGCTAAAAAAAATCTATCGATACTATATGTAAAGGTCTATTTGATATAATACTTTTTGGTTCATTTTTATTCACTCTATTCTTATGTTTGGCCAATTGACATAAAGTACATTTATTTATTAAATCTTTCGTAATTTCGATGTCCTTTGTATTGTAATATGTCTCCCTAAATATCATCCACGTTTTTCTTATACCTGTATGTAAGTATTTTGTATGTAAGTTGTCAATCAGTGTTCTTGTCAGTTCTTTTGTAATCAAGTATAGTTCTGTCCCATTTATTACTTTAATTATAACTCCTTGTCTTTGTATTGTCCCCTTCTTTTCTTTGTCAGTCAGTTGTTGTTGGTCTTCCACTATCGTTTGTAAAGAAAACAGTCCTATAGTATTTTTGAAAATATTTACCCCTATTTTAATTTGTCTTGTTTCCTGTCTCTTTTCTGTTTCCATTCTCGTAAGTGTGTCAGGTACTAAATTTTGTCTTCCTGGTATATGTTTAATTTCGAAGTGATATTCCTGTAGTAAAAGTGCCCATCTATGTACTCTGTTACTAGCATATTTATAATTTACTATATACATCAGAGCTTCATGGTCGGTTTCGATGAAAAATTTTGCTCCGAGTAAATAGAAACGTAGTTTGGTGATACAAAATATAAGACAAGCTAACTCTAACTCTGTAACGCTATAATTTTTTTCATATTTCTTCGTAATACGTGACACAAATGATATAGGTACTTCGTTTTCCCCCTGATACTGTACTAAAACACCCACAAATCTCGACATAGATGCATCCACACGAAGTATAAATGGTTTGTAGTAGTCTGGATGATAAATTTTCAGATTTTTACTAAAATTGTCTTTTAATTCTGTAAATGCCTGTTCTTGTTACTGTCCCCATTTCCATTTTACATTCTTTTTGAGTAATTGTATCAGTGGTAATTCTTTACTAGTCAAGTCTGGTATAAGTCTCTTAAAATAATTCAGTATCCCTAAAAAGTGTTTTTAAATTGTGAGGTCTACTGTATTCTTGAATTGTCCTTATTCGTTCTGGGCCCATTTCAAGTCCGTTTTGATTCAATTTGTATTCTAAATATGTCACTTCTTGTTGGAAAAATTCACATGTGTTCAAGTTTATTTTCAGTCCTGCCTCGTCTAGTATTTCTAAAACTTTATTTAAATGTTCTTTGTGATTTTGTTCGTCTTTCGAATATATTAAAATGTCATCAATGTAGTGTAGAGCAAAGTCTTCGTATTTGTCTAGTATTTTATGCAAAGCCCTTTCTAATGCTGGACATGCTGATTGTAGACCATATGGAACTACACAAAATCTATACACTACTCCTTCTATACAAAAAGCTGTGTAATTTCTAGAATTCTCGTGCAAAGGTATAAGCCAAAAACTGTGCTTTAAATCAATCTTGGAAAAACATTTAGCATTTGTGATTTTGCCAAATATAGTTTCTATGTTTAACGGAGATTCATACTGTGGAGTTGTGATTTTATTTAATTCCCTAGCATCTAAACATAGTCTCAGATCACCATTTTTCTTAACAACAACAACTATTGGATTTATGTAATTACTAGTGGATCTTTCTATGATATCAAATTCTAACATTCTCTCAATTTCTTCTTTTACTTTTTCTCTATACTTGTATGGAATAGGATAGTTCTTTGATTTAAATTTATCTGCTTCTTTGACTTCTATTTTGTGCATATATTCTTTCGCTACTCTCGATTCATTTATAACTAATCTTTTATATTTATTCAATATTTCATTAATATATTCCTCATTTTTATCATTAAATTTATATTTACCCTTATATTCATTTTCTTCATTATTATTATTATCATCAATAAAACATTCATTCTTCTCTCTCATACACAAAATATTTTTATGAAAGTATTCTTGTTTTTCATTTTCTATAAAATTAAACCATTGACCTTCCATTTCTATACCCTTTCTTTCATAATTAATCTTAGCCTTCATCCTTTGTAATTGATCCGTCCCTATTATCACATCAAATTCCATTTCCTTTATCACTAGTAACTGTAATTCTATATTTTTGTTTTGTATTTCCACTTTAATATTGGCAAACTGATTTGTTTCTGTTATTTTTCTACCATTAACTCCTATTAATGTTGTTTTAGGCATTTTCACAATTTTATTTTGAAGTTCTTTGTTTTCTAGTGCTGTTTCTTTTAACAATGATGCTTCTGAACCAGTATCAAAAAGCATATTAACTGATTTTTCTCCTATTTTTCCATTTATCATTATTAACTCTGTTAAATGTTCTTCCTGTACTGTATCTAACTTAATGAATTCTATGGGGTGTTCATATTTTGGTTTGGTAAGTCCAGCTTTCCATATGGTTTTACTGAAAATTCTGTCTATCTGTGGATATTGAAGGTTGTGGATTGTCATTTTTATTGGTATTGTCTACATTTTGTTGTTCATTGTTCCTATCTAGGCTTGTTCCTCTTCTATTAAAATGTACTTGTCTTGTCTGTTCCCTATTAGAATTGTTTTCAGGATTTGAATTCCTCCTTGTTTCCCTATTAAATTGTCTTGGTTGTTCATTATTTTGTCTAAAATTGTCTGTCCTATTCTGATAGTAATTTCTATTTTGATAATGATCATTATTATTGTTGTATTGGCCTCTATAATTCCTCCTTACATGGTCCTGGTTTCTATAGTATTGGTTGTTATAATTTTCCCTATTATTATTATATGTTTGTCTATTATTATTGTCATAATAATTTTGATTTGGTCTACTTCTATACTGATTGTCTCTAAATTGATTATTATTATTATTGTCCATATAATTCCTGTTATTATATTGGTTGTTGTATTGTGTCTGTCTATTGTAATTGTTATTATTTAGATTTTGTCTTGTCTGATATCTCTTTTTCCCATTTCTGTATGATAAAGTTCTTGCAAGTCTAAGTAAATACTGACTAAGTCTGTCCATATTTTTGATTTCGTGCATATTTATGATTTCAAAGATTTCCTGCTTAAAATGACGACTAATATTCACTACAATCTCTTCCTCTCTCATTATAGGATCTAGGTGTTGTGCTATGGCAAATAATTGAATGGCATAATTGTTATAATTCATATTTCTACTTTCATCAAATTTTCCAAATTGAAGTTGATCTCTTACTAACATTTGTGCATTATCCCCCCAATATTGTCTGAGAAATAGATTTTCAAAATCTTGGAAACTATTTATATTTCTTTCTTGGCTGTTAAACCAAATACAAGGTTGATTATTCAAATGTTGTCTTATTGTGTCCTTCAGTTCATCTATATTTGTTATATTTTTAGTTTTGTTTCTCATTATTTTTACAAAAGTGGTAGGATTTAATTTCTTAATATAACCCTCAAATTTATTATTAATTTGAAAACTCTGACATGTATTGATAATCTTAGTTTCTATACCTGTTTCTAATTGTAATTTTTCTATGTCTTTTATTTTCTGTTCTAAGTTTTTGAATTTAGTTTCATTTTCATCACTTTTCTCATTCATGATTTCATTTGACTCTTTTTTATTCTTTTAGACTTTTTCATTTACCTTTCTTATTTTTCCTTAAGTTTATGATTATTTGATTCAATTTTTTCCCTAACTTCTTGTATTTGCTTACTATTGTGATCTATTGAATTATTTATATCTACTAGGTCTTGTTTGGTATTGATGTAAAATTCTTCATTTTTCTGTTCTATTCTTTTTTCAAATTCCCTATACATTTTAGTAATTTCTTGTTTATTTTCCTCTAATTTATTTTGTAATTTTATTTCCATTTCAATCATATTTTCTCTAATATTTTCCTTGATACTTTCTACATTTTCTCTCATATTACCTTCCATTCTCTCCATATTTCCTGTAATAAATTGCATCAGCATTTGTATCTGATCTTCCATGCTTTTACTTTCTCTCTGCACTTGTCCACTCCCACTACTACTCTGTCCTTGCTCAGTTACACCACTTTCTTCATAATCACCCATCTCTCTTCCATCTACAACAACTTTCTTACCATCTCTCAAATCCATTTTATCCTTCCTTTTTATACTTTCCTAGCTCACAATTTTACTGACTCACTCTCTGAATTTTCCTTACCTATTCACTCCACTTTACCTACTGTGATATTTCCTTGAATTTTCCCTTTCCTATTCGCCCCACGTTGGGCGCCATTTTGTTAAGAAAATGAATGTGTGTGAAGAATTCTAGAGTGCCCTAAGTTGAGGTGACATTTGTTATGATGAATTGGTTATCAATAATTACAATAAAAATAATAATAGTTT
>OY293415.1:54596485-54811197 GCA_958502065.1 Chrysolina americana
AGCATGTTATCAAAAGAGATATTGGAATTTTCCCGTGAATTGTTGCTTGAATTTTTCGTTTGTGCCCTTGTCACGACATTCATGACCTGACAAGAATTTCCTGACATTCCTTTCAGTTCGTCGGAGACAATTTTTATACGACTTAATGCATCAGCTGTTACATTATCTTATCCTTTAACAAGTTACTTATTTTAAAATCATATTCTTGTGGTGTTAACCTAAATTTCAATAGTCTACTTGAAGGATTCATCAGACGGAAAAGATATAATAATGGATTGTGGTCTGTGAGAATAATGAACTTTTTCCCATAAAGATAAGGGCGAAACTTCTGTAAGGATAGGGCATCAAATCTAAACAACCAGTTCAGGTAGACTCACTGTATTTATTAAATAAATTAACTTTTACACTTGTAGAAGGACAACTAATGACTGACTAAAAATAAAATGACTCATTCGTCATTCGTCATTCGAGTGCAGATGTGATTCATGTCTGTAACGTTTCCATTACATAAATATATTAGAAAATATAATAATATACAATACAGGGTCATTCCTATTTAATGTTTTATTGACAAACCCAACAACTTCTTCTCACTCCAACAAATAGCAAGTAATTCTTTTTCTATCACACAATAATTGACTTCAGCTTTATTCAGCGATCTGCTGGCGAAAGCAACTGGCTTATCATCTGAATTTGACATAACTGATCCGATAGCCAAATTTGAGGCATCAGTACGTAAATTAAAAACGTTAGATTCTGAAAATCAGGATATGCGAGAATTGGTGGTTGAACTAGTGCTTTTTTTAGCGTTTCTAAAGCTTTCTGACATTCTTTGCTACAAGTGAATACTACACCCTTTTTTGATAATCTGTTAAGTGGTGCTGCAATATCCCCGAAATTCTGAATGAACTTCCTATAATTGTTCGCAAATGCTACAGACGGTTTAGTTTCATTCGAGTCTTTTGAAATTGAAAATTGCTGTATAATGCGTATTTTTTCAAAATCTGGAGATATTCCTTCAGGTGAGATCACGTGACCCAGATACAATATCTCTTCTTTAAAAAATTCGCATTTGTAAGGATTTAATTTCAAATTGACCTGTCTCAAAAGTTGCAAAATTTTTACCAAATTTGGATTATGACTCCAAATTATTCCCGAAAACTATCAAATCGTCCAAAAGCACTTGGACTTAGCTTCAACCCCATCGATAATCTCATCATTTGATACTGACTTCTATCGGTTGTGAAACTTGTGTAAGTTGCTGCATCTAATTCAACTTGATAATATGCCCTGAGACAAGTCAAGATGTGAGAGTACATTGCTCCGGAGAGTGAATCTAAAATTTTGTCTATGCAGGTAATGGAAATTTGTCATCCTCAATGCGTTTGTTCAACAGACGGTAGTCGATATCTATCCTCCATTGCTTATTACCCTTGCTGTCCGCTTTTTTCGGTACCACTGACAATGGTGCCGTCCATTCAGACCTCGTTTCCTCTATAATTCCTTCTGAGAGCATGTTGTCAATTGGTTTATTTATTTCAGCTTTCTGCGAATGCGGTAACCGGTATGGTTTCACGTATACTGGAATTACATAGTTCTTTAAATGTATGGTCTATTTGTTACCGTCAGTTTTTTTTCCTCGTTATTGAGGCCTTTGGTATTTATGGAATTAAGAAACTTATCTATACGCTCAACTGAAAAGTGTGTGTTTCCAAAAGTATGAAGATCAAATTCTAAAATATCTTCAGTTTTGGGTCTAAAATTCTTCAACTTTATCTCTTTATCAGTAATGTTCAGAATTTTAACAGGTATAATATGGTTAAGAGATTTTTGCGATAATTCCCGCGGTATAAACTCCTTCGGAAAGGACCCCGCACACCTTATATGGGAAAATGGCTCTCCGTCAAATTTCTTGAATTTTTGATATGTTGTAGAATTGATCATTCCGATGAAATGTTTCAACGGGCGCAACACGATCCTATGACTAGTTTTCGAGATACAGGGTGTTGAATATGGTATTGGTATTGGTATTGGTGAGTATGGATGGTGATTGATGCGCTGCGACCTGATTAGATCTATTGTGCCCCATCTTCTTCTGCTGTCACAAGATGTTCTTGTTTACAGCAGCCCTTCAAGTCCCAATTCCTTCAGGAATTTTAGGATTTTGAGGGGGTCTGCTCGTGGTATTTCTCCCACGGTCAGCTGGTGTGATCCCAGTATATTCAATCTTTTGCGATGTACAGCGTAACACTCCATCAATATATGGTGGGGTGTTTCTGGGTGTTCCCCACATAATCTGCAGGTGCTGTCCTCCTCTAAGCCTAGCTTCCTCAGGTGTTCTTTGAGTCTGCAATGCCCCGTTAGAAATCCCGTGATTGTCTTTAGACTAATTTTGCTGAGGTTGATCAGTGTCTTTGATCTTGCTCGGTTGAAATTTCCGAGGAGATCTTTGGCCTGCCTCAGCCCTGGAAGTCTTAGCCAGTATGTTGCTCTCATTGCTTCTTCAGCTTTATTGAGTTCTTCTCGGAAGTAATATTTTCCAAGTCCGCAGAATGGTTCTGGCCCGATCAGTGGCGTTGCTGCGCCTTTCCGTGCCAGGGTATCTGCTTGTTCGTTGCCCTCTACTCCGGCGTGCCCTGGCACCCAGAGGAGGGTCACCTTATTGTTCCTGCCCAGATCATTAAGTTTGTCTAGGCATTCCCAAACCATCTTCGAGTTGATGTTGCAGGAGCTCAACGCTTTGATGGCTGCTTGACTATCGGAGAGGATCACGATTTCCTGGTTCCGGTATTTCCTATTGAGGTTGAACTGAATGCACCTTTCTATGGCGTGAATTTCCGCTTGGAAAATGCTGGGGAACTGGCCCATGGGTTCAGAGTATTTGGTGCGAGGCCCAAAGACCCCTGCTCCAGTTCCTTCGGGAGTTTTGGACCCGTCCGTATACCATGTTAAGGTATTCTTCCCCAGTGCTCGAATCGATTCTATGTTCCATTCTCGCTTGGTGTTTAGTTCCGTTCGAAAAAGTTTCTCGAAACTAAATTTCTTGGTAATTTCGTCAGTTGGGAGGTCGGCAAGGTGTGCACAGTTGGTAGGGGTTAAGCCCCTCGCGCCGTGTGCTGTCCCTATGAGTCCGACTTTAGCCAACCTGAGGTTTGCCTCCCAAGCAGTTCTCTTCACCATTATGTGGAGAGGAGTGAGGTCCAGAATGACCTCTATTGCTGCTGTTGGAGTCGACCTCATTGCTCCTGTTATACAAAGACATGCTAGTCTTTGCACTTTTTCCAAGATCTTCTTTGTTGTGGCGAGTTCGGTTCTGCCTTGCCATGCTACTGCCCCGTAGGTGATCATAGGTCTCACTATCATGGTGTACATCCATCGCAGTACTGATGGGTTACATCCCCATGTTTTTCCTGCAATGTTCCTGCACACCATCAGTGATGATTTTGCCTTATTAGCGATCTTTCCTACGTGTCTGTTCCAGAGTAGTTTTGAGTCTAGAGTAAGTCCTAGATACTTCACCTCTTGCTGCCATTCTAAGTCTGCTCCGTCGAGGCGAACAGTCCTTAGGTGCTGAACCTTTGTTCTTCTAGTGAATGGTACTACTGTGGTTTTTGATGAGTTAATTCTCAGCCCCACAGAGAGGCACCATCTTCTGGTTGTCTCTAGCTCTCTTTCTATGAGATCGCAGAGGGTTCCTTCGAATTTGCCTTTGGCCATGATGACTATGTCGTCCGCATATCCAAGGCAAGTGACTCCGCTCCCGGTCAGTGTTCCGAGTAGTTCGTCTACTACGAGACTCCACATCAGAGGTGATAGTACCCCTCCTTGTGGGCACCCCCTGTTTGTGCTGATCCGAAAGCTGCTCTCACCCACTTTCGTTTCAGCTGTTCTTGTGGCCAGCATTTGGCACATCCATCTGGATGTGGTTCTGTCCACTCCCTTGTTCATTAGGGCCCTCTTTATTGCTTCATGAGAGGTGTTGTCGAATGCCCCCTCTATGTCTAAGAAGGCGCAAATGGCCATTTCTTTGTGCTCAAGTGATCTCTGGATGCTTTCGGTAAGCACGTACAGAGCGGTTTCCGTTGATCTGCCCGCCCTATATGCATGCTGCCCGGAGTGCAATGGCACTCTCTCCAGTATCTCAGTTCTGATGTAGTTGTCTACCGTCTTCTCCACTGTCTTCAGTAAGAAGGATGAGAGACAGATTGGTCTGAATGACTTCGGGAGGGTAGGGTCCTTCTTTCCCACTTTGGGAATGAAGGTTACCCGTGCTCTTCTCCAGTTGTTCGGTATGTACCCGAGTGCCAGACTAAATCTGGCTGCTTTAATGATGTACGGCAGTAGTTCCGTTTGCCCTTTTTGTAGAAGAGCCGGAAATATACCGTCAACTCCTGGTGACTTGAATGGTTGGAAGGATTCAATTGCCCATTTCACTCTTTGGGGAGTGCATATGGTCTTTGCTACTTCCCAGTCTTCTCGTTTGGCTCTGCCTGGTTCTTCCAGTGATCTGTCGGATTCAAATGGTATGCTGCCTGGAAAGTGCGTCTCCAGTAAGAGGAGAGCTCGTTGCTCTTCATCCTCTGTATAGCTACCATCTGTTCTTCTGAGTGACATAGGTCCTTGCTCTCTGCCCCTCGCCATGGTTTTATATAACCTGTGTTGAATATGAGAAACATTCACTTTTCATCACTCTGTATCTGCCAAGTTACGATTTAGTTCGGATTTATCTTTTGTGGGATCATCATCACATCCGTGTATGATGAATTCATGAGAAATTCATTTCCAAATCTTTTCGTAGTACAGGGCGATTTCACTTGAAAACAATGCTATTTTGAGACTTTCATAATTTAGTTGTTTTATAAAGAGAAAATGCGAGAAAAGGTAGAATTATCACATAATATTATAAATTCATTTCATCTAGCATCACAGTTGATACAATTCATACAAGGTGATTCACAAATATGGAAACAACGAATTTTGTTTTATGGGACACCTTGTAGTAATAAACCAACCTAAAATGACAAAATTCACTTGAAGAATGTTAAATGATATGTTCCATCGTATACAGAGTCGAATGACTTTAATAAATAAAAACCTTGATTTTTTAAATCACCCTATATCTCATAAGGGAGTCCAAAAAGATAGCGATATTTTTTCATGGGAGAACTCGAAATTCTTTCATCCATATTGTACAAAATTTTCAGCGGAATCCTATGACGGGTTTTTCATATACAAGGCGAAAAATGTATTTTCACTCCAGTTTTCGGCGGGTTTGCTGTAGTTCTTCCTCGTCCGGCCGCTTTTACTCGAAATAAAAATATTTCAATAAAATAGTGATCAGTTATTATACCGTACAATAGCGTACCGTATCCCTCGAAAAAAAGCCATAACTCGAATTATTATCTGCATCAGCATCGTCTAGTAGGCGATTCAATGGAAAAGTTATTTTTTCATGCTTAGTGTTTCTCAGAAGTTATATTAATACTTATTACATCCGCAGAAGTTCGTTTTTTCGAATTTTCACTCTATAAAACAATAAAATAGGGATAGTCTCAAAATAGCATTATTATCAAAGGAAATCGCCCTGTACTACAAAAAGATTTGGAGATGAATATCTCATGAATTTGTCACATAACGAAAATACCACATAGGATAAATCAGAAAAAAATCATAATTTGTATGTAATTATTTCTATCGGCTTATACAGATATATATTAAATCAAATTCTCGGCATATTTTTACACCAAATTAACGTTTTATGTTTCAATTATGTTCTTGTATCTGTACTACGAAAAGATTTGGAAATGAATTTCTCATGAATTCATCATACACGGATGTGATGATAATCCCACAAAAGATAAATCCGAACTAAATCGTAACTTGGCAGATACAGAGTGATGAAAAGTGAATGTTTCTCATATTCAACACCCTGTATCTCGAAAACTAGTCATAGGATCGTGTTGCACCCGTTGAAACATTTCATCGGAATGATCAATTCTACAACATATCAAAAATTCAAGAAATTTGACGGAGAGCCATTTTCCCATATAAGGTGTGGGGGGTCCTTTCTTCTGTTATGATAATAGAATCATCTGAGTTTGGTACTTGAAAATATTTAATAATTTCGCACCTTGGTGGAATCGTTATATAATTTTCATAATTGGATTGCAGTGGATGTATTTACTTAGGATTGTTGGACTGTATTTTTAGTTGACACTTTTCTGTTTAGGTATTTATTAACGATAAAACATATAACAGGTGTTTGTGTAATGTAGTAACAATAATTATACGTGATATTTTGTATGATCAATGTTAGTCGATATGAGTCTGTTTCAGCACTGATTTCGATTTCGTTCTGGAAACGAACCCCTCTGCATTTTCGCGCCCAAACTTCGGGCTTGTTCGGGCCGGCTACGATGCTCTTCCAACTGCCGATTGAATAGGTCTTACGACCAGTGGTGTAGAAAACACAGTGGCGTAGCAAAACAGTTCGTAACATGCCCCCCCTTTGGAAGACTGACAGTCTTTCAACATCACTTTATGTAGTGTCTGATTGCTGTTCACTGAGTGACAAAGGACATAACTTG
This sequence comes from Chrysolina americana, assembly GCA_958502065.1. NCBI lineage: Eukaryota > Metazoa > Arthropoda > Insecta > Coleoptera > Chrysomelidae > Chrysolina > Chrysolina americana. Next base: position 54,603,073 of record OY293415.1, read on the forward strand.
CCGAATGAACGTTGCACTACACCAGTTGCAGTTTTTATGTTGGCAACTCTGGCTATGCCATCAGGACCATGTTTAAAGGACTCCACACGCCCTAAGCGCCACTTAAATGGAGGTAGTTTATCATCAGGAATAAGAACCAAGGTACCGAGTTTAAGTTGACCTTGATTACTGTTCCATTTGGTTCGGGTTTGGAGTTCTCTAATAAATTCTTTAGACCAGCGTGACCAGAAGTGCTGATGAAGTTTCTGTACATGCTGGAATCTGGACAATCGGTTTTCTTGAGTAGTAGTGTAGTCCTTGTCAGGAACACTGGTTGGGCGTCTTCCGATCAGAAAGGGAGCTGGGGTGAGGATGTCAAAGTCGTTGGGGTCAGAGGACATGGGTGATATAGGGCTAGAATTAAGGATGGCTTCAATTTGAGCAAGTACTGTGGAAAATTCTTCATACGTTAGATGCGCTTCTCTCAAAACTCATTTTAGGTGAAACTTAGTGCTCTTAACCCCGGCTTCCCATATCCCTCCGAAATGGGGAGAATAAGCAGGAATAAATTGCCAGTTTATTCCGTCATTGTGAAAAGTTTTTTCAATTGATGTCCCATGCTCTTTAAAAAATGTCATGAATGCATCCAACTCTGATTTAGCACCGACAAAAGTACTCCCGTTGTCCGAATAGATATCGTGAGGCTTGCCTCTCCGGGATACAAATCGTCGCAAAGCAGCTAGGAACGCTTCTGATGTTAAATCGGTTACAAGCTCTAACTGTAGGGCCTTTGTGGTGAAACATACGAATAATGCAATATAGCATTTTCCTATCTTAGCTCCCCTACCTTTTTTATTCAATAATCCGAAAGGACCTGCGTAATCTATACCGGTTACATAAAAAGGTGGAGATGGTGTTATTCTCTCCTTGGGTAATACACCCATTATAGGATTTATCTGCGCGGGTTTCATTTTTTGACATATAATACAGCTATGAATGACTTTTCTACTCAAGTTCCGACCTGATGTTATCCAATATCTTTCGCGAACAGATGCCAATACGTGTGTGTTTGAAAGGGGATGAGTTCCACTCAGAAATATTGGATGACGTTTTTCGTATGCGAATTGGGACAATTTCAGTCTCCCCCCTACAGGCATCACACCCTGAGGATCAAGAAATGGATTTAACATCAAAATAGTTGTCGATTTGACTAACTTATTAGCCGACAATCTAACTCTCTCGTCAGAAAAACTTTCAATTTGAGCTACTAATTTTGCTAAACAAAGCGATGCGTCCATTAGTTCATTTGTTTTCAAGAAACCTGTCAACCTTTTGTTTGGGTTTCTACAGTTGTGAATACAACGTTTTAGATAAGCGAATGATCTATTAAGTCTCACAAAGTTGGAAAATCTCTCTCCAAAAAGATTTACTATTTTTCTGAAGTATTTATTGTTTAATGACCATTCAGTGTCACCCGGTAGTGCTCGGGATTCTCGGTCTGCTTTATGATTGTCTTTAAAACTAATGTACAATGCAAAAAGCCAAATATTTAGCTTTTCACACCACTGCCAAATTTTTCTAGCAAGTTTGCAGAGTTTCAATTGCTGTATGCTGCCCATGCGATTTATATATGACATTGCTGTAGTATTGTCAGTACGGACAAGAATGTTGGAGTTACACACATTTTTTGCCTAACATTGAGGACGTAAAAAATCGCAAGTAGTTCTAGGTAACTTATGTTTCCTTTTTCTTCTTGTGACCACCAGCCGTTTGTGTGATTATATTCACAGCACGCTCCCCAGCCTGTTAATGAGGCGTCTGTAAATATTTCCAATGAAAATGAATATTGACGTATACCATTATATGAACTTTTAATATGACTTTCCCACCATGAGAGGTCTTCGAGAGATTGAGAGCTGAGGCTCATTCGGCGATTGTAATTAAAACCGTTCTCAGCTAGTGCCAAGAATTTATCCCTCTCTAACGATTTTTTGTCCAGCCAGCTGTACTTTATGGCTGGGCAAACGGAAATCAGGGTACCAATTAGTTTTGCAATATCTCTAACTTTTGTGAATTTTTGTGTTTTGTAATATTGAACCATTGATTCAATTTTTGTTCGCTTATCGTCGGGAAGTTTTAAGTGCATGTCTGCGCTGTCAAACACGAATCCTAATTTTTTGTTTCCTTTTTTGTGGTTCAAGGGAGCTTTTGTCAGGATTGATAATAAATCCCACAGAGGTTAGAATTTGTATTGCCCATAATACATTCTCCCTACATTTTTTGTCTGTACTTGCAATGATGAAAAAATCGTCCAAGTAATTCACGCATCTTATCCCCCTCCACCGCATACTTTCCACCAAGGGTTTGATGACCTTCGAAAAGCAGTGCGATGCAGAAGATAAACCGAAGGGTATGCAAGTGTATTCGTAAAGATGGTTCATGAAAGTGAACCTCAAAAATGTTATGTGTTCTGGGCACATTGTAGCATTTATTTCTTTCTTAATGTATTTTTTGATAATAAGATCAGATATTCTCGTTTGGTATTCTTTATTTCCCGGACCAAATCGCTCCAGCGATGTAGGCAACCACTTATACTTGTGTGTGTCTGTGTCCACTTGAATAAAGATAACATTTTGTTAAGGCAAGTTTTAAAGTTCTGTGATTATTCCCAACTGTAACATACCATCACCTTCATGGAAGTTTGGGTCTGAACATGTCGAATAACTGTAATGTATGAATACTTATTTCAAGTAGGATTGGTCCACACTAAGTGGGTTCTGGTAATCTTTGTAGCTTTTGAATTTTTTGTTCTGGAAATCATATGAGAGTCAACCAACACATCATGTCATCAGGTCATCAGGTCATGTGAAGTTGCCTTTACTTACGGAATCATAATATCGTATCCTTAATTCTCGTCCTGTGGCAAGGTTACTCAAAGTGACAGATCACGTGACAGGAAGGAAGATGAGAAAGGAATCCATTTTATGATCACTTTCGGGTCACCCTTCGAAGAGTCTGTTGGTAGTCAACTTTTTGAACAAGTTATGTGTCGTTAGTGGATTTAAAACATGTAAATATCCGATTTGTGAAGACCAGCTTGCGTTTTTGGCTACTTCCCTCTGAGAGATCCAGAGAGTCATCACAATATTGAGAAGATGTATATAGATTTGTTTTTCTGACGTTTTGGTGTTGGTTGTGGAATATTTATTTTCAAATATTATGGTTAACCCTTTATTAAGGTCAGCTTTCTAAAAACGCAATTTTCACAATGGTTGACAGTGTTCTTTTCTGTGTTGGAAGATTTCATTTGAAATGAATCTCATTTTTGGGTTATATAAAATAGTACAGCAGGGTTTTTCTATGGAGTCTTATATAATGGCGAGCTGTTGTTAGTCCTACTCATTTAGTTCTTGGAAGTGAAATATGGAAGTTTTTCTGACGGCCATCCTTCGATATGGGTCGTGGCTGGTTAACCAAAAAGTTTCCACGATCTACTCCCCAGTGCCAGTTTTCATCGCTGCTCAAATTGCTCTAGTGCTTTGCTGACACCTAGCATTCCAACAGGATAGATATACACACTGTTACGGTGCCTTATTGATAGCATTTCAACAGGATAGATATACATACCGTTCCAGTGCCTGTGGACACCTTTTCAACACGATACATATAGCTACTGTTCCAGTGCATCTTTGATACCTTTTCAACAAGTTTCTTTTAAGTTAAGTTATACAAAATTTCATACATTTTCTCTTATTTAAGTAGTACGTTGACACATAGCATGCTATGAAGAAGCGCTACTGATAGGTAGTTCGCTTACTTCTTTTATAAAATTTCAATTGAAAGGTCAGTAATTACTAGAATTTTTAAGACAAATTCTTAAAGAATGTCACATTTCAACCAATCAAAATGAGTAGCAGGAATTCTTATGGCCAGAGATAGTTATTCTAATTGTAATCTATATTTTCCATCGACTTTGAAATTATTTTAAATCTAAATTATATTTTTCAACGACTGTTTGAAAATATTCTAAATTTAAACTGTATTTTTCATAATTGTTTGAAATCTTCATGGTCCACAACCAATAATTTTTATATTACAGGGTATTTGGGACACGCGTATTTTATTTCCTCAACCTACCACCACATAACCAGCCAACTTCCTTATGACTTTCTTAACTTCATCAAGACATGTTAATATTTAGTATCACAGCTTACTAGATAAATTATCTGTGGTCTATTTTCAAGCTGTGTGGTGCCAACCAGACTGTTTAATTTCCACCTTATAAAAACTGAATTTCTAATTACCCATAGTGTTCTTCGACGTAAAGCTGCCGTTCGCAATGACTCTTCCCTAGAATTTTTTATTCATTTTAACTTAATAATTTGAACAACAAAGGAAGAGGTCACAACATAGGGACCAGATAATACGCATTTTCTAGATCTATCGTTATCATGTAATCATTTGACTGTATCAGTCTAGCCGCTGTTCAAAAATCATCCATTTTGAAATGAGGGGCTGATAAAAAATTATTCAGATTTTTCAGGTTCAGTATGAGCATAAATTTTCCGCTTGTTTTCCTTCTCAAGAAAATGCTTGATATGAACTGATTTTTCTGAGGCAGACTCTTTCTGATAGCTCCTATTTTTATGAGCTCATCGACAGCCGATTTGAGCGGTTTTGTTTCTTCTTCAGAAAAATGCTGAAGAGGGGGCTTATGCTGTCAAGGGGTGTTCGAAAAAGGGGATTCTGTAACCCTGTATCCAGGACAGTGTAACCTCGTTATCAGTAAACATCTGCTATCTTGTAAAGAAATATTTCAATCTGCCTGCTTTGTACTTTTCACTTGCCTTTTTTAATATGTGCGTTTCCTCCGGTTGTACTTGTCCGTTTTCGAGGTCTACCCTTTCGGTCTCACCTTCCTCGGACGGCGAGACGGGCGTTGTCTGTTTAAAGAATTGTTCGCATTCTTCTGAGTGTAGGATGATTTCCCCCCCCCCCTGAATTTTTACGTTGTTTTCGGTAGAAAGGCTGATTCTTTGCATATGCTGCTGTTTTGATAGGATTCATGTCTTGAGATGCTTCCTCAAGTTGTTTTGCGCTTTGAATGCTGTTTAACAAATCTGACCCGTATTGAAATTCTGAAGGAGGTATTTTGTTAACTATATCCTTCACGGATTTGCTGAGGCTGGGATTTATCATAAGCCTTCTATTTTGGGTCATACTGTGCATGAGGTCGCACAAAATTCTTCCCGAATCGCCAAAACATTCTAAAAGTGTGTTTTTCAAATCATGAGAAATGTTTTCTCCGTCTTCTAACACGCCACTGAGAACTTTTGCAAGAGCTGATATGCCGATACACAGCTGCTGTGCAAACTTGTCTTTCTTTGAGAGGGCGTTCGGAAGAACATTATGAATTTCTGGACTAACTTACGGCGGAGTTAACGCACTGCAATTAGAGGGAAGTGGATATTTCGATAATAATTTTTTTCTGAAATCGTTCAAGAAAGCCCACTTCCTCGGAGCAACTTCAGGCCTCAAAATACGCTAATCTAGTATTTTAGTCCGTTGCTTAGCAACGAACTTTCCCGGACCGTTTTCGGCACTGAACTGTACGGGAATAGTTATTATCCTAACAAGTACGGAAAGAGTACTATTCTCGCATGAGACTGCCGTTACCCGAACGACGCAAAGCGGAGTTCGGGTAAGCAGTCGAGTGCGGGATAGTACCTTTCCGTATGAGTAAGGATCAAGATTTTTTCTACAAGAGCATTGAAACATCTTATGTGATGCTCTTGAACAAACTTTCACGTGCAGGAAAAATTATTCCCGCACTATTGCGGGAAAAACTCACTTGAAGTGACATTAGCGCGCGGGAAAATTTTTCCCGCACTAGTGCGGGAATATGACACCTCTCAAACTAAATTGCGTACGGGAATAGGGCGGAACACGCATGCTTGTAGACAATAGTTATTATCCTAACAAGCACGGAAAGAGTACTATTCCCGCATGAGACTGCCGTTACCCGAACGACGCAAAGCGGAGTTCGGGTAAGCAGTCGAGTGCGGGATAGTACCTTTCCGTATGAGTAAGGATCAAGATTTTTTCTACAAGAGTATTGAAACATCTTATGTGATGCTCTTGAACAAACTTTCACGTGCGGGAAAAATTATTACCGCACTAGTGCGGGAAAAACTCACTTGAAGTGACATTAGCGTGCGGGAAAATTTTTCCCGCACTAGTGCGGGAATATGACACCTCTCAAACTAAACTGCGTGCGGGAATAGGGCAGAACACGCACGCTTGTAGAAAAAGTACTTTCCCGTATCGTAAACGATCCGGGAAAATTTTTGACGGCTTGTATACATTTTAGACAGTAAATTAATGCACGCAAATAATAAGTATAATTCCTTAATTTATGATAATGTGTACCTCGTAGTAAAAGCACATTCCCAGACTCCAATGCTTGTTGGCCTCGGCTTATCGCCACGGCCAACAATTTACAATATCGTCCGAGAATGTATTGCTTTTACTACTAGATACACAATATACTATTCTTTTTCTGGTTCAGGAATGCCATTGAAAACTACATGGCTCCAGCGACTGTCGAGAGCGGGGTGAATATTGAATTCCTTTTTTGAAATTGTCTCTAGGTCTTCGCCTACAATATCTAGAATATCGTCCGGTAAATCTTCATTGTTTATGATTTGTAGAACAGGCGCGCCGTCGGGATTGGTTAGCCACTAGATCCGTTTTATTTTCCACGCCTGTATTCAAATTATTCATCGACGCCGAGTCACGCTGGCTACGGTCATCATCGTATGAGGTGTGGTGTGTTTTTCGAATATTTGAAGGCTGCGAGGTTCTCGCAACCGTTCAGCATTTTGCTTTACAAAATGATAGTAATAGTAATAGTAGTTAGAAGTTACTTATTCTTTTGCATGTATTTGATATAGTAGTTTTCAGTAAATAGATAAATTATAGTATTCAATCAGTATTTCAGAATGCCCTGGCCAAATACTTACTCTCTTTGCTTTTAGATATTACCTTTCTTTCTCTTTTCAGGTCCTCAGCTGCTCAGTTGGTACGCCACATGAGAATCTCCCAATCTCAAGGTAGAATTCAGGAATAGGGATGTCATATAATGATTTAAAATATTGCAATGTAATTTACCTTGGAAATAAACATGTAAATTCAATTCAAATACGGTTATCTTTATTATTTTCGTTTAAATAGAATGAATTGTGAACAACTTTCTTAGCAATTCAATAGATCTTTGAATTTTCTTAGTCTACCTCACACTACGATATCTAACTTAGATACTATAATGGTCAATGAACAAAATCATAAATATTACCTATATTTGTGATTCGGAGCCGTTATCGTGCTCAGAGACACTGTCCCTTTCATGAAATTTTACTCTAACCTAGTATTTGCAACAGTGAAATTTTGTTGTGATTTGAATGATAATTACTTAATAAATACTAAGATTTATCAAAGTTGAGGTGGGAAAAACTTTATGTACACCACGCGGATAATAACAAGATAGTTTCTCAGAAAGTTTGATGGTTAAATACCTTAGATGTTCGTCGAATGCAGCTTCTCTCTTCCAGTGTTGGTAAGTTGGATATTCCATTTATTTGTCAATGTAGGTAAGTCGTTTTGCTGGTCTGGTTTAGGTACGTTTCTATACTTTCTTCAAAAAAGTTTTTAGTCTAGTAAAATTTTTCAATGAAATTTTCATAATTTTGGGATCTCTGCTCTCCAAAAAAATCCCTTGTCTGATTCCTTCTTGTTGATTCCCTCTCTTGTTTTTGTTACCAAGTAAGTTTTTTCCCAATTCCACAAAACACTCCCGAAAACTTTTCAATTGTCAGTCACTGTTATAATTTACTTTTAATAATTAATTAAACTACTTACAAATATCTCCATGTCATATATTTTTATTATTGATCCAATTGAATTTCCTTGAGTTTTCACATTTTCTAATAGTTTATTTATTTTACCTTTAGTTACTGATATGACTATTTTTTTGACTATTTGTTTCCTTTTCCTTCTTTATAGAAATCTACTTGTGATTGGCTGTGTGACAAGTTTCATATAATAATAATAATAATAATACTCCCTCATAAACACTCGTTGAGTATACCCAAAGTCATAGCCTGTGCGGGTTGAGGACAGCTATTATTATTATTTGCCGTGGCGCTCCGGGGCGACTTACTGATGATTTAGGTGGTGTATTCACTTTTCAGCTGTAGGAAAACTCGGAAAACCTACAGCACCACCATATACAAGGTCTATTTAATTCAATTTCTTCAAATTCTGGTTTTTCTTGAAAATTGATATTTTTCTTCTTTTTTCTGTCCTTTTGGACTTGTTTTGAATTGTTAATGAATTATTTCATGTATTTGGGTTAGGAAAGTTAATTTCTTTCAAGAAATACGTTTGTTGGCCTCGTACTCTTATAATTTGTTAATGAATTTTGATTTGCAAGGTTTCTTCTATCTATTTTTAATTAACATTGTGATATTAATTGGATAAATTAAGGTCATATATATTTAGAAAAAGTATCTGTCTGGGCTCTTTGATGAAATAATATTTTTCTTTTTCATTAATAAATAATTTAATTTTAAATTCCTATCTACTACTTCCATACTATTTTATCATAACAAATTCCCCAAAATAATTATTTAGGATTATGACTATAGGAAAATCTAAATATTAGGTTTTCTATTTACATATTTACAAAATTAACTACTTAACTAATATTTTTGTTTTTCTCTCAGGTCCTTGTCCTGCTGAATTTTTAGTCTAGGAAGATCTGTATCTTTTCCAGATTTTTCTTAGGTAACTATTTTTCTTTACTATTTTTATTTACACCATAACCTATACTATTTTGCTTAATTTTATGTTTTGAATTTATAGAGACTTTCTATATTAAATATGCCTCTTATTTCGGTTTAAAGGGTTTATTAGCTGATTACTGGTAGCTCTGTGTTTACGGTCCCTCGAATGGCAACTGTAATTTGGCACAAATCCCCTTTTTATTATTAGGAACTCTCAATGTTTTTATTATCACTAGATCCCCATTTTTAAATTTCACTTTCTTTTTCCTTCTCTTATTTTCTCTACTCATATACTTCCTTGCATTTCTGTATATTCTAGCATTCACTTTTACCATTTTCATCTCCTTTTCAATCGCTATCCATTCTCGCTCAGGCATTCTCCCAGTCATTAAATAGGGTTTTGTTGGAATTATGCTTTTGGGCTCATTTCTGTTTACTAAGTTTTTATTTTTACCTAATTGGCATAGAGTACATTTGTTTATCAAGTCTTTCGTAATTTCTAGGTCTTTGTTATTGTAGTACGTTTCTCTAAAAATCATTCATGTCTTTCGTATTCCTGTAAGTATTTTATGTGTATGCTGTCTATTAGTTTTTGTGTCAGTTCCCTTGTAATTAAATATAATTCTACCCCATTAATAACTTTAATTGTATTTGTATTGTCCCCTTCTTTTCTTTGTCTGTGAGTTGTTGTTGGTCTTCGAGTATTGTTTGTAATAAGAATAGTCCTGTAGTGTTTTTGAAAATGTTTACGCCTATCTTAATTTGTCTTGTAGTGTTCCTGTTTTCGTCTCCATCCTTGTTAAAGTGTCAGGTATTATGTTTTGTCATCCAGGTATATGTCTGATTTCAAAGTCATACTCTTGCAATAGAAGTGCCCATCTGTGTACCCTATTGCTGGCAAATTTACAATTTACTATCGACATTAGAGCTTCATGGTCGGTTTCGAGATAAAACTTGACTCCTAATAAATAGAAACGTAGTTTAGATATGCAAAATATTACACTGGCAAGTTCTAGTTCTGTAACACTGTAGTTTATTTTGTATTTCATTGTTATACGTGAAACAAAATATATTGGAACTTCTTTTTTCCCTTGGGATTGTATTAAAACTCCAGCAAAGCTTCGTTTAGTACCCCTAGTATTTTGTCTAAGTGTGCTTTGTGCGTCTCTTCGTCTTTTGAGTAAATTAAAATGTCATGTATGTAGTGTAGTGCAAAGTCTTCGTATTTGTCTAGTATTTTATGTAGAGCTTTTCCAACACTGGACAAGCCGATTGTAGACCATATGGAACTACACAAAATCTGTAAACTACCCCTTCTATACAAAAAGCAGTATAGTTTCTAGAATTTTCATGTAACGGTATCAGTCAAAAACTATGTTTTAGTTCAATTTTAGAAAAACATTTTGCATTAGTAATTTTGCAAAATATTGTTTCGATATTTAGAGGAGTTTCATATTTATGAGTCGTTATCTTATTCAATTCTCGAGCATCCAAACATAATCTAAGTTCTCCATTCTTTTTGACAACTACCACCCTTGTATTGATGTAATTATTTGTTGATATTTCTATTTTATTTATCTCTTCTCTTACTTTTTCTCTGTATTTGTATTGAATTGGATAGTTTTTAGACCTAATTTTATCTTTCTCTTTAATATCTATTTTGTGCACATATTCTTTTGCTACCCTTGATTCATTCATAATTAATCTCTTATATTTCTTCAATATTTCTTCTATATAATCATCATTTTTCCTATCACCTTCATATTTATCTTTCATATTATATTCTTCATTTTCATTATTACACTCATAACTATCATTCATCCCTCTTATACACAAAATAGTCCAGTCAAAGTTCTCTGTTTCTTTTTCTTCTACAAATTTAAACCATTGACCATCCATTTCTATACCTCCTTGATCATAATTTATTTTGGCCTTCATTTTTTGCAATTGATCGTTTCCTATAATGACATCGTACTTCATTCCTTTTATTACTAATAATTGTAAATTTATGCTTTTGTTTTCAATTTCTATCTTAATATCAATAGATTGATTGGTTTCACTCATATAAGTGTGGTTTTTGGCATTTTAACTAATTTATTTTGTATTTCAAAATTTTCAATTATGTTTTGCTTTATTAATGATGCTTCGGAACCTGTGTCGATTAGTAATTTGTCTCCTATTTTTCCCTTTATTATTATTAATTCTGTAAAATGTTCTTCCTGTATTGGCTCCAACTTGATAAATTCTATATGGTGTTCATATTTTGGTATTTCCAGCTTCGTTTCATATGGTTGTTCACTCCTAGTATCATTCATTTTTGAACTTACGTTATTTATCATCAACTAATTCATTTAGGTTCTCAGCAATGCTTAGATATTACAATTTCCTCTTTAAAAACTACCAAAATTACAATATACTCACTAACTGAGAGCAATCAAAAGTCTATTAATCGTATTTCCCAATTTGCGTGGTAAAAAAACGGTTGAGGTGACATCTACGCCCTCTATGATGAACCGAAGTAGAAAGCCGGCAGTTCAGAAAAAGTCATATGAAGGTGTGTTCGTAGCTCTTTACCGCAATCTCGCAATTTCGCATTCGTTACAAGTTCAAATCTCTCGCAATCTCAAGTGCTTCACCATATGATAAACATATCACCAACTAACCAAGGGAGCATTCAGAAGGAAAATTCACCAGGTGAGTTGTCTCTTTCAACTGTCGCAAATTCAAACTTTTATTTCGCAACCAGCGCTTCGACCAACATTTTGGTACCTTCGAGCCAAGGATAGCGCTTCTCAATACATTGTATTGCTCTCAAGTTAGTTGATTTCAATTACTATTTATTTGAAATTTCTATTCCAAATTTTTCATAGAGTGTTATTCCATATTCATAAAAAACGTTACTCACAGTCCACAAATCGTACAAAAAACCGAGGTTCGGTTCATTCATTTTTTATTTCAATTATCAGCAATCCTTTGAACGGTCGGGGACATAGTCGTATCAAAGGGGTATTTTCAAAAATAACGAAATTCAGTTTCGCAAAATGTCCACTAACGCAAATAAATCAAAACAATATAAAGCCTTACGCCAAATGAATATCAATCAAATGAACGAACTTAAAGGATTTGCCGAAAGGACTTCCGGCAATGATAAAACCTTGAAAGTTCAGTTTAAAATGATGTATCAACAATTTGATTCAATCAATTCCGATTTCAAAAAACATCATCAATCTTTATTATCTTTGGTCGTTGATAAGTTTTTCCATTATTTCGCAGGATGGACGTTTAATTATCGGTACTAATGAACCCGTAGCGATCAATACCATTTTCGGATGGGTTTTGATGGGAAAATATAATAATAATATTTCAAACAGTTCCAACATTTCTTTGTTACTATATCGAACGATAATGATTTATTTTCTCTAGACAGTTTTGGGAGCTGGAGGATTTACCAAAAACTTCATTTATTTCTCCAAAAGATCAAAAATGCGAACAAATTTTCTTCGATTCACATACTCGAGATTCGTCGGGTAGATTTATAGTTAATTTGCCTTTCAAAAACTCTGTTCCACAATTTGATGTTGGCGATTCATATTCACTAGCTTATCGCCTTTTCCTATCACTGGAAAGACGTTTGATGGCACAACCTTCTATTCATACGCATGATTGCGCTCAAATGAAGGATTATTTAGATAGTGATTATATAGAGATCATTCAAGAAAATAATGTATCCAAACATTGCTTTTATATTCCACATCACGCTGTTGACAAGTCTGAAAAATTTCGCATTCTCTATGATGCTTCTGCAAACCCTCCATTAGGATTTTCTTTGGACGAAACACTTCTTACGGGTCCAAAATAACATTCTAGTGCGTTCATCGTATGACGTAGTCTAGTAAATCCCTTAGATTGATTACTTTTTGCCAATAGAGCGCGCACACTTTGAATATTTTGAATTAATTGAATTAAATTTAAAAGAAAAATGATTTCAACAGCAGAGGTTTGAACCAGCGGTTTATGTTTAGTAGCGAGTGTCGCTAGCAATGCCTCTACGGAGACTTCGTACAAGTTGGTGTACAAATGTAGGATATATATTTCTCCAGCCACCAGATTTACAGTGTCGGTACGCGAATGAAGGGAAATTGTTGGTTGCGTGACAAGTGCCAGCGTGTAATATGAAGTATTTAAAGTAGAAAGTTGATAATAATAATAATTTTTGAAGAAATAATTTGAGAAAAAATATGGCGGTTGATTGTCAAATGTTAACAGGGTATACAAGGTGTGCCAACGCATATTATTTGAAAGAAAAAATCAAAATCAGGGTGTCTCATTGACATGTTAGAAAAAAATTTGATGGGAGTATAGCGTTCCAACGTGCGATTCGAATGAGAAAAGTATACAGGACGTCTCAAAATACAGAGTTTGAGGGAAAAACATCGCGATTATTTGTCAAATGTTATACAGGGTGTACCAATATATCATTCAAGAGAAAAAACGTTGTTGAGCGTTTTCATGTGATAGTTAACATAGAAAGAATGGGCCATTGGGGATATGGGGATTGAAAATATTATACCGGGTGCACCAGCACATATCAACGTATACATGATGTCTCATCAACATGGTGGAAAAAAATCCATACAGGACGTCTCAATAAATTATGTGATTTTGTAAAAACCGTCTCAAGTGCCCTATACCATACCCTCATTCCTATCGTTTTGGTGAAAGCGTAACGTTTTCATTTGCAACCGTCTATAACCGTTTACGTATTTAGCCGTTCATGCATGAAACCGATTTCATGTGCAACTGATTTCGTGTGCAATCCTTTTTTTTTTTCATGAACGTTTCGCTCCAAGAATCAGGCGGTACGTTTATCTATCTGTTCTACTCAAAGAGGAAAATGGCGTGCTTGGTAGTAGTAAAAAATTACTGCATTGCATTCCAATCCAAATGGCAATCTCCTTAGGATGTAATTGTTGCTCGATGATGAAGCCTTGAATATCTACAACAGCTATTCTCATCTTGACACCGTGATTGATACTGAAGCAAAATCATATATTCAGTTCCATTTCTTAATGATTTCGCTGAGTGGGAGGTGCTCTATGACAGTGTCGTGCACAATGATGCAATAGGCTTTAGTATTTTGGGGAAATCCCTCAGATGCCTTGATTTCGAGTTTCACATCAACAGTGGAACTTTTTATGCTCTCGTCCCTTCTGGAACAATCTATGACAAAAAGAGTCTTGCCAACAAATTCTGTGGAGGTCAGCAGAGGATTATGTTGATTAGTACTTTGGTATGTGAGACCGAATTGTGCATAGTTGAAATAGGCTTGCGAAAAATTCCCCTTTGCAAAATTCATAGGCATATTCTCTTTGGGGTGATTCTCACCGTTCAGAGTAAGCGTTATATTGATAATATTCGAATGAACGAATATTGTTGGATCATTGTTGAATTTAGTGTATTCACGATGTTTTTGGAAACATACAATCACATAGCGAGGGCTTTCGAGAAACGATGAAGTCTTGACGGCCCATATTTCATTTTTTGCACCTTGTGTGAGAGCAGGTAGCATATGGAGTTCCCATTTTCTGAACGGAATGAGAATAGGAGTATCAGCTTGGATGGCCTTCAAGAGTTGACATTTGATTTGATCATGCGGAAAGATTTGATTTACTTTGAGTTAAATATTTGTAATGTCCAACTTGACTGCTGTTGTACCAGCCGGCGATCCAGCGGTCTCCTCTATTTTGAACCAGTTGCAATCATCTGCAGCTCGTACTAATCGGATGGTATGTTTGCCATAGGAAACACATTGATAATCGTTGAAAATATTTTAAAAATGCTTGATAGGTATAAGCATGTTGAATGATAGATCAATGGTGCTAATAACCCCAGCGTTGTTGGAAAAAGTCCAACTTGAATTGGTCAAGTGCTTGATATCTTCGTCGGTGTAGGTAAGAAAGCCTTTGACAGTACTAACAATTCCAACTTCACGAACCGTCTCCAATTCCTTACCGCTTTGTTCATAACTAGCAGATTGAAACATGAAAGCGCCGGCATTGTTAACGAATGTTACACGACCATCTCCTTTGGTTTTCACAACTTTTTTGTTCTGTTATGTCTTCAGCACACAAAGAATAGTAATGGCAAGATTTCTTAGACGTTTTATTATTGTTAGTTACAAACTACCAGAGAAGAACAACGCTTACAACATAAATCAAACTGACAACATATGACAGACAAAAACCCTCCATCACGGGTTACTCCGTGATTTCCAGGTGAACTATACTGAACGATTATCTAACTATAAGTTTAACAGAACATTTTCCACTGATGGATAGCAGGCTATCATACAAAGCATCGTATGCGTCAGATTTATGTTGATTTCAATGACATCATTGTTGCGAGAGGACTTGACATATGGGTAGTAAGTCCGCCATTCCACCTTTCGTATGGATTTATCGTTGTGTGGATTTCGGAAAATATTAAATACTTGATTGGACATTATGATAACCAAGAGATTCCAAAAACAGTTTATTCTCCGGTGACAGTAGTTGACGCACGTTGAAGGTCTTGGTGAAGACTGAGGTGGGGTATGGTGGCGAGTTATTTGTATGAATAATTAACACCATACTTTCACTTCAATTCCAAACGAACGATTAATTCTTCATTTCGAAAATCAACGAGTTGAGAATGCTGGTCCAGCACGAGCAGCGTAATATTGTTTATTCCGTCTCTATGAGCTATGGGTAGATAAATGAGGTGATTAGGCGTTTCGTCAATTGCGTAACCAGGAAAAACACCAACAGAAAATTCGTATATCGTATGAGACGGTGCGTCGTTATAGAATGATTCAAAGGTAATGTTGCTATCTATACGTATGGAACGTACTTTAATGATATCTACAGGTAGATCTGATGCGTAATGCAAGTTGGGTTTGAGAAGAGTAGACGAAAACCCTAAAATGCGAGCCAAACTGTTTCCAGGTAGGAAATCGATTTAGTGTTTAAGGCAGAACGCTTTTCAGCGTATTATTATTCGGTTTGAGGTAGAAAAATTTCTCGGGGTTCTCCTTGTACGTTTTGTGTATGATGTTTTTGCTGATCAAAGCCTCAATATCACTAATTTCGTAAGAGCCAGCAGGGATATCGATACTCTGTTTTGTTTTGCCGCCGTTTTTAAAGTAGTAGAATTTCGTACCTTCTTCAATGTTGGGTATACTGTTGTATGAATGGAAGCTGAGCAAAGCCAAACTGTATTCCGAATCAGAATCCAATTGAATGGGCGATTGAAATCGACGGAAAGCGTTGGAGAATGACTCGTTAACGTCAATATCATAGACATGACTGATATAGTGTCGAAAGCGACCCACCTTAAATAATAAAAAACAACCTGGATGAGAAATCTTTCATTCTTATAATAATAACATTCAAAATGCGCGCTAACTGGTACATGATACTCTGCTTTTTTTAGTGATGCGGTTGACAGTCCAAACTCATTTTGACAATGAATGAAACATGGATGACGAATTTGCAAAGCGAATCGATATTTGCAGTCCTTTGGTAATCAGTGCCATACATCCAGCAACTCCCAAGGTCCTGCGTTCCCAATCAAATATTCGATTGACAAAGCTCTCAGTTGAGTATCAGTGAAATCTCGCAAAGATTTATATTTATGCATTTCAACCAAAGGTTTATGCATTTCAGCAGTGGACATTATGAAGTAGGCAGAGATGTCCGCAGTAACTCTGATTGTAACTTTGATATTGACTATTATTATATGTATGGTCGGTGGATCAGCGGTGTAAGGCACAGGCCGTTCGAAACTCCAGCATAGCGATAGTCGGTTCGAGTCCCATGTGGGTACGACAATTTTTCTCAACTACTTTATATCGGATCGATAGGCGACCGCATGTCTTGTTGAAAAGCAAGTGTATGGTGAGTTGTCTAGATGCCAATCTCGTCTAGTGCTAGCTTGGAGTGCACACCGACCACCCGAGGTCGTGATGTAGGTTTTCCGGGTTTTCCTACAGCTGAAAAGTGAATACATCACCTGAATCATCAGTAAGTTGCCCCGGAGCGCCACGACAAATAATAATAATAGCCGTCCTCTACCCGCACAGGCTATGCCTTTGGGTACACTCAACGAGCCATGTGGTTTGGGATACTTTTGAATAATATTTCTGATTTCACTGATTTAATGTATGCGTTCGGTTACACCATACCTCCACGGAGACTTCGTACAAGTTGGTGTACAAATGTAGGATATATATTTCTCCATCCACCAGATTTACAGTGTCGGTACGCGAATGAAGGGAAATTGTTGATTGCGTGACCAGTGCCAGCGTGTGGTATGAAATATTTAAAGTATGAAAGTTGATAATAATTATGTTTGAAGAAATGATAAGAGAAATCAGGGTGTCTCATTGACATGTTAGAAAAAAACTTGACGGGAGTATAGCGTTCCAACGTGCGATTCGAATGAGAAACCTATACAGGACGTCTCGAAATACAGAGTTTGAGAAAGAAACATGGCGATTTTTTGTCAAATGTTATACAGGGTGTACCAATACATCATTTAAGAGAAATACATGGTTGAGCGTTTTTCAAGTGATAGTTAACATTGAAAAAATGGGCCATTGGGGATATGGGGATTGAAAATGTTATACCGGGTTTACCAGCACATATCATTGAAGATAAAATCAACGTATACATGATGTCTCATCAACATGGTGGAAAAAAATTTATACAGGACGTCTCAAAAATAATGTGATTTTGTAAAAACCGTCTCAAGTGTCGTATACCATACTCTCACTCCTATCGTTTTGCGTTTTCCGCCATCATCAGGCGAGGTTTGGTTAACAATGAGTAGAGAGATATATTCGATTTTTTGAAGAAAATGAAAATGTGGTGAATCAGTTAAATAATTTGAGCATTCAAGGTGAATTATTCAATAGGAAATTACCGCAAACGAGATATCCATTACGAAGAATCCAACCTCACATTGCAGAATATGTCACCGATGCTGAAAACAAATTTTGTATTCTTGACTGCCATAATAAATAACGTTTTGTATGTAAACGTACCAAATGAGGCGAAATTCATGGCAATATGTTTGAAGTTGAATGGATCCTGTCACGAGTGTAATAGAACAAAGTGGAAAACCATGCGTTTCGCAAAAATCAATGAGGGACAATTACCATTATTTGTCAGTGATGTTTCAAAGAATACTCCATTCAAGTATAAATTGAAGATGATATATCGGGATCTCAGTGAAAAAGATGCAGAACATTGGGAAATCGTTTCAGACGAGGCAAGAAAAAAGCAGAGCAAAAGTGGAATTCGAACTCAATAAAATTCTTGTCATAACATCAATGATATTAGCATGTATTTTAATGAGATTTGTACAGATGATTATTGTAGAAGTCAATAGAAAATGGATTAATTTTCCAAACAGTTCATGAAAAATTATTCCGAGATGTACTGGACTATTATTATTCGTTATAAGCGGTATTCGAGTCGTTGTTATCAGTTATGGAAAAGCCGCGAAGGATTCGTATTCGGTTATTATCCAAACTGCGGTCTCATACATTATCTGAACCGCAGAGTGAGGGTTTTTGTGTTATCTGACTGCATACACGCGAATAAGTGTTCTAGAAGATTGTATGTGCGTTAACAACGCGTGGTATCGGACTCGGCTTATAAAAAGACCGTGGAAAAAGTGGAAGTCAGTTTATGTTCGATCGGGCAATTTACCAATATTAAGTGATTTCTGCATGCCTTCGTTTGAAAATAGAAGTGTTTGAGATTTTTCATTATTGTTCAAGTATTTTTCATGTATGCGTTTAGGTGTTTCAAATTAAAAAAACGTTATTCAAAAATTTGTGCACATTATTATTGCCCAAATAATGTTTTTCATGCTTGTTTCCGAGGGTTGTGAAAGATCATTACGACCGCCAATTTAAGTAGGCTCAAGAGTTCAATGTGAAAGTTTTCAAAAAATTGTATGTATTTCAAGATTAGAACTTTTATTTTGTTTTTTGCAGATGGATTTAAAATTAATCATTCAAGTTCTGTTGTGGAGAGGAAGCCGTCAATCAAATTGGCAGAGTGCCTGTGGGGGAGCCACAATTGATCAAGAAAGCCAAAATTGTTCGAAGTTCGTTTGGAGAAGCGATTTTGCTGGATTTGGGTGGAAGGGTGACATTTTTGCCACTGCGCGTGATCGAGGCATATCAACCGTATTTGGAGGAACTTTCGACTGGAAAATATGCCATTTCAAAGGATTGATAGAAGTGGCAAACCAAAGCCTGCTGCTTCATTTGAAATTGTAGAAAATTAAGGTAAGTATTTGTTTTTTTGTTTTAAAAAATTCGTTGGGCAATTAATTACTTGTTTTCTCAATTCCAGATATTTATAAATATGCCCTTCCTAGACACAACACCATTTCTCTTCAAGTTTTCCTTTGAGAATCCTCTCTGTTGGAGCATCTAGTCATTTCAACAAGCTTCACTTCGTTCCTGCAGTTCCAGCGAGCCTCATCTTTGTAGAGTTTCTGCAGTTTCATCAAGCATCCATTTGCCGCCCGCCTCCACATCAGCCATTCAGAAAAATTGCCGTAAGTTGAAATATTAGTTGAAAATGGCGTTTTCGAAAACTTTATCTGAAGTTGATGAATTGCTTGAAGTAATTAAATAAAATTATTCGAGCTCTATTGCACGAACATCTTTAAATTTAATCAATAAACACATTAGAAAATACGAGTGGCAGTAGGATAAAAAAAGAAAATCATTAATAAAATTGACGATGAAACACATTAGATACATATTAAATGTAATGAAAAACGACAAATATATAGGATCAGGTTTGAAACGAAGCAGTAGAGTTAAATGGGATAATATCAATGCAATTTTTAATAATAGAGTCAGGACTGGCGTAATTATAAATTTAGCCCATAAAGACGTGCGAACATTTTTGAGTGATGCATATTTCGTTTTCAAATCAAGAATTTCCAAAATTTTGAAGGAAATGAAATGCCTTAAAGTGAATATGACATTGTTGAGCGATGTCATCAAAAAGTCAAATGATGGTGAAATAGTTGATCGGAAATATTTTAAAATTCTGTATGCAATCATTGATTTGGATACGGATTTGGTTGCTTGGTACAATGAACATGTTGTGGATATTATTATGAACAAAATGGACGAATTTCAAGAACGGGACTCAGGATGGTCGTTAAGCAATATTCTTTTGCTTGAGGTAGCAATAAATCAAAACGAAATAAGTAACGGTTCATCTTCCATACGGCTACCCAAAGAAATCGAAAACAAGCATGCATGTTTAATATCGATAATCAGGATGATGCTTGTTTTTTTAGAGCAATAATTGTAAGTGCTTTGTACCCAGCTAAATCACACGTTTCACGTTCATCATCATCCTAATTATGACACGGTTTTGAATACATCAAATTTCAAAATTTGAAAAACAAATAATATATCAGTGAATGTGTATAGTTTGGAAATGAATGTTATCAAAGAAAATACATTTTACGAAGTAGTTCCTGCATGATTAATAAGCATGTAAATTTGTTATTAGTTCAAAATATATATTTTCCTAAATTAAACTAGTATGACGTTCTACCTTTGGATACAGATGATTCTGAAATTAAATATCATTATTGCTGGATTGAGAATATGTCTAGATTGCTGTCAAGTCAATTGAGCAAGCATAAAGTTAAACAATTAGTTTGTGATAGATGTTTGAATTATTTCCATAGCGAACGAAAATTGAATGAAGACACCGTGTTGTGTGAGAACATTAACGATTGTAAAATTTCCTTTCCAAAATTAGATCATGTATATTCAAAATTATGTATAAAAGCAAAAATGCCCATTCGTTCTATATTCCGATTTTGAATCTTCCCACAGAAATTGCGACGAAAAGATTTCAGATGAATCAACAAAATATCAAAAACATATAGCGTTCAGTGCAGGCTACTACTTGAAATACTCTTATGATGACAGTTTATCAAAATTCAATAGCTATCGGGGAGACGATTGCATTCAATGGTTCGCAGATGAAATGGCTAGCATTGCCAAATTCATCGAGTCAAAAATTAAAAATATCGAATCAATGATATGCAATCCTGATATTGTTAATGCAAGGGTGTGCCATATTTGCGAGAAGATATTTCCGAAGCACGATATCATCATTAGGGACTACTGTCAATTTTCGGGGTTGTTTCGGGGGTGGAGCCATCAAGCTTGCAACCTTGCCTTCAAGAAACTCTTTATCGTGCCTATCACATTCCATAATCTTTCGGGGTATGATAGCCATTTCATCATTAAAGATGTAGTGAAAAGGGGGCGAGTAAGCATACTTCCCAACAACAAAGAGAAATACATTTCATTCTCTCAATATAACCGTGAAACCAGCATCAAATTTAGGTTCATAGATTCATACCATTTCATGGGAGCCAGCCTTGATGAGTTGGTTTCTACACTTGATATCAAAAATTTAAAAATATTGAAAAAAGAATTTAGATGATGAAAAATTCAAGCTTCTCACCAAGAAAGGTGTATTTCCGTACGATTATGTGAATAACACACAAAAACTTCTCGTCACTGAGCTACCTTCCAAAAAACATTTTTACAATAAACTCAACGATTCCGAAATTGATGATGTGAAGTATGCCCATGCTAAAAGTGTTTGGCATCAGTTCGATATCAAAACTTCGGGGGAATACAGTAATTTATACATGCGAACGGATATAGTGCTTTTGGAAGACGTTTTCGAAAACTTTCGTAAAATGGATATCAAAACTTATGGGCTACATCCAGCATTTTATTATACCATGCCTGGGTATACGTGGGACTGTATGCTGAAATATACTAGATGCAAATTACAAAGTTTAAAAGATGCTGATATGGTTATATTTGTAGAAAATGGTATAATGGGCGGAATTTCAGTTTGTTGTAATCGATATTCAGAAGCCAATAACAAGAATATGCCAACTTATAATCCCACGGAACCTAGTGAGTACATAATGTATTTCGACGTAAATGATCTTTATGGGTGGGCGATGTCAGAATGTTTACCATACAGAGGCTTCGATTGGGTTGGTACAAATATTGATGTCGCTCAAATTCCCGATGACAATCTTGAAGGGTATATCTTACAAGTTGACCTCGAATATCCACCTTCACAGTTTACAAAAAGATTTTCCATTTTGTCCGGAGCACCGCGTACCACCAAATTCTAAATTTAAAATCATTTAATAATATACCGTGGGGGCACTATAGTTTAAATTAATTATTTTCTTTTCGTTCACAGGTACGGATTTGTGCAATGAATTTACAGCAGTTGTACATTATAACTATTTGTGAAAATATCTATTCTGCTCAGAAATTCTTGTCCGAATCACCTCTACCTCTAACATTAAAAAAACAAATTATCCAAAATTTTGACAAGTACAAATGGGTTCAGATCAAAAAAGAAGAAATTGATAAGGATAACATTTTGTTGAATTTCGAATATGTCGATAAGTTTGATTCTGATGATTTGGATATTCCTACGGATTTTCGTAAAGCGCTATTGAATGCTGATAATTTGGAACCATATTGTTGCCATGACTCATACTGTATTTGGATGAAATTTTACCAAATTTTAGATCTCAACTCATTATTGTGTGAAAGTTGTTTCAGAGCCTTCAAATTCATCATTGAAATCAGAAGCTATGGCAAATTAAATTTAAAAATTATTCATTCACATGGAGTTTTTTTAAGTTATGAATTACATAATGCCTACCAGCATGAATCGTATTATTGTCAGAATGAAGCACGTTCTTTTTGAATTAAAAAATCAAGATGAATGTATTGATAATATTCATAATCAGAAAAAAGTAAAATTTTGCTGGATTTATCTACAGCTAAAAACACCATTTTTAATTATATTTCAACAGTTAACAATATATTGTATTCAAAGGAGGGTATTTTTAATAAAAAAAAAACTATTTCTTTTGTTTCAATTACAACATTTCTAAAATATTTATTTGAGAATATGATTATATCCACAGCTGAGTGTATTGAAGCCAGACTTTGTACAGTGTTGAGCAAAATAAGGTAAGTTGAAAATATTTTTTCTTCGAATGTCTACAAAGTAAGAAAACTGGATGAAATACTACAACACTCAATTTATTTGTTCTCATTTATTACATAAATCATACACAAGTTTTTGTTTATAATAAAATAAATTCTCACAAAGCATTAGCCAACATACTCTGAACATGAGGCATGACAAAAACCTTCTATAATTTCTTCCAAACTTATATTAGTTTTATTATCACGTAACCATGATTGAATGATATCAAAAACACCTCTATAATAGTCACAAAAGTTCATGGTATACAGCATAGCGATACGGTCAGACAGCACCCCAATATGTGTATTTAGAATATCGTTTACATCTAGACAGCTCCATGTTCGTGGTGTCCTTCGAAATGGAAATTTGGTTGGTATGACTTTCGATGTACTGTGTAATGTAAATGTAATCCCCGCAACGTGTTGTGATAGGTCATACTCATCGATTTGTGATTCAAAGAAATTTTCCTTAATTCCTTGCAGGATGTTAATGAGGGTTGCCCATTCGAAAGAAGCAAAATTGATGAAACGAATGGAGAACTGTTGCTACAAAATCATGCATGAGCTAAAATCTCTGGAGGACTTAGACCACATCGAATTTCGTTCAACTGATGATGGTTTCGAACTGCCATTTCGTATTGCCCCAATGCTCTGTCGATGGCATTTAGAGTTTCGTTGTAATCTTCTTCATCAGTACCACACAACTTCAACTTCGCTGATGTAACCACTATCGAGAGACATTTTCATTTTCAAACTGAATATTTGTCTGTGCTTGCATACGCTTTTATATCATCAGATCACGTGACTAATTTTAAGTTGATGCATGTTTGTTGACTGCGAAAAATATTTGAAAGAACCCTCGGAATTATATGATTTGTTTTCCATAGATTCTATACAAAACCAACGTTTTCGATCCAACTGTTATGTTTGTTATTCAAACCAAGTCATTTGAAGTAAATTTATTTGCCTTTTTTCCTCAGAACTTTTTCCACGAGATATATATCTAGATTCGCAGTTTTTTGTAATTCATCCGCATAAAAAGCACCCTTGATAGAAACACCCTACATATCTTCCAGCATGAAGGTGGCAGGGTTGGTGATATTGACTTTGATGATTTTGAATAATTCCGTAGTCCAATTGGGTGTGTAACCTTTTTCGAAAACGTGCTTTACCTTACTAATTCGCACAACATCGCCGACTTTGAATTTTCTCGGTCCAGCTATTTTCAAGTGGCTGTATCATTGTAAGATTTTGTGATCTCAGGTAATTTATTCAGCCATTTGTAGGTGCCATTCAAACTGAAATACTTGTACAATTTTACCTTCAACGTCCTTATAATACGTTCGGTTATTGAGGCTTTGAGGATGCTGTACGTATTGTAGTGATTCATCTCATACTTTTTTATTAAACTCTGGAATTTACTATCATAAAATTCTGTTCCGTGATCGGTTTGTAGATTTTTAGGACATCGTTTCGTGTGTGCCAAAATATCTGCAAACGTTTCAGTAATTTTGTTATCTGTTTTCGTTTTCAGCGGGCGAGACCACACGAATTTCGAGAAACAATCTATAACGACTAGAATGCGTTTGAAATTACGATTTTGATGGGCGTACGGTCTCATTTCAGCCAAGTCTATTTGTCATAAATCATTTAAGCCTTTAATGATGGTGCGACGTCGAGGAAAATTTTTTCATATTAGTTTGTGCAATTCACGGACAAGTTGAATCTTGTCTTTGGAAGCCATCACACATATGTGATATTTTGGTGATGTACACTACATTCTGTCTTTTAGTAATCTCCTCGACAGCAGATTTTACATTCACTATATCTGCTTTTATTTTGGTGATTTGCTGTGTAATATCAATTCAAAATTCATTCTTGAATCGAATCGGTTACTAGGGCAATTTTTTCAACAAATCTCCACGAATATTTTCAATATAGGTTTTGTATTGTTGCTTGAATTTTTCGAAAAATTACCTGTTTCATTATAGCGTACCTCACTCAGTTGCGTTATTTGAATAAAATAACTTGCAAGTGTTTGAGTTTTCTTTTCCAGATTATTTTTTGTTGCATTCAATTCATTTTTAATTCTTGTTACATCTTTGCCATTTTGTTACTCAGTTGAACTATTTCTGAATGGTTGTTCACCTTGATGTTGTACAGTTGCAATAATTTTTCTATCCACATATTGGTTATTGGCAGCATCAGTAATACTGGTGGGGCTCTTCACATTACTTAATTTCAAATTACCAAAATCAAGTATGCAGCAAGCCGCCGCCTCCAGAGGGCGCTTTCTATCACCACTGCCACCAGCGGTGCTGTTGCTACGTCCAAACTTATCGATAACCATTTTGAAAATGTGAATGTATGCATGTCATCTATTTCTGCTATGCTTCTCAATGGAGCAGATACAGGTTTGAAGAATTTTTGCAACGACTCATCTTCTCCGGATTTGCCCAATTTCAAAGCCAAATTTTTCAATTTTGTTGATTTGAGCACTTCTGTGCTCAACGGTTTCATGATGATAACTGTGGGATACATCAATCCCTCTGCATACTTATATTTGTCGAATCCTTGACGATTACGTCCAGCATTTATATCAAAATCTTTCATAATCACAACGGTTCCATACCGATGCTGCCGCCAGCATTCTGCACACATTGTCTTGAATTCATCGAAACGTGTTCATCGAGTACAAGTTTCAAATTCATTTCATCCTGCTTGAAAAGCACAATCATATTACAATTGTCTCGTTTCAATTATTTGTGAATTTTTGAATGTCTGACACAGGTATGCAACATCAATGCTTCGGAGCAAATGGAATAATACTCTCGAATTTTCTGTTGACCATCGCATGCAACATCATCGAAAATGAATATTGAATTTGATTTGGCTTCGTAAAGGCTCATGATTTCCTCATTTTCCCTGAACGGATAATATCACAACACCTCAACTTCTCCCAGAATTTCTTGAATCACTTGATATTTGGGTGGGTAAAAATATTTTGAATAAACGTAAATGTTTTCGAATTTTGCTCCGTTCGGGTGGAATAACAGTGTTAAAATAGCATTTGTCTTTCCACAACCACTTGGCCCACGAATAATTGCACGAAACAAATTTGGTAATAATTTACCGTGCTTCCCAATCATACTACTATGGGGGTCTTCATTTAAAAAATCTAAATTTTCAATAGGCAGTGTCTTGTCTTGTTGAACGACTTCCATGATATGAAAAAACATGAGCGCGCCACGGTTATAAATAAAAGCATTGAAGATATCTTTTATCATTATCATTATCAGGTGTTGTCAATTCGCTCATCAATAAGCTCCCGTTCGAATTGCATCTACCAGGTTATTCGTTTTGCGGACCTGGCACCAAATTGAGACAGAGATTACAACGCGGAGAAACGGGCGTGAATCCTTTGGAAGAATGCTGCAAAGACCACGATATTGCATACTATCAATCCGACTCCTTAGAAGACCGTCATAAAGCAGATCAAGTGTTGGAAAATAAAGCTTGGGAACGAGTTAAATCTAAAGACGCTAAATTTGGGGAACGAGATGCAGCTTGGCTTGTTACTTCCACCATGAAAGCGAAATGTAAGCTTGGTATGGGCGTGTCCTTTCGTCACTTGCTTCAAAAAATTGTTAAAAATTGGAAACACAATCCTATCAATATTAAGAAATCTAGTGCTTCAGCTTTGTGAGCTGCTAAAATGGCATTGAGTCAAGCTGGAGGACGAAAGAAAATACGAGTACCTAGAATTATCCCATTCGATGCAAAATCTGGAGGAATCCTACCCCTCATACCTATATTTGCTGCCCTTTCAGCCTTGGGTTCGTTGGCAAGTGGAGCTACCGCCTTCGCAAAAACCATGATAATAATAATAATAATAATACTCCCTCATAAACACTCGTAGATTGTACCCAAAGGAATAGCCTGTGCGGGTAGATGACGATTATTATTATTTGCTGTGACGCAAAAAATGCCAAAATGAAATTCGAAGAAGATCAACATTACAATAAACTCATGGAACATTTGGGTTCGGGTTTGTACCTATGAAAAACCCCTCGAGGATTTGGACTGTTTCTGAAAAATCAACATCAACGCAAAGGACGAGGCCTTAATCTGAAAAAGCAAAAAAACTGCTAAACACGCTGCCCCATAGGGCATTATACGATTCGGAAATACAGGAGTGTGCTCGTCAACCAAAAATACCGCATTTTCGTTGCCAACTAGTGGTCCTTGGCTCCGAGAATGCGCTGTATTGAATTTGGATTCCCACATGAATGCGGACACTCATTGGGTAGCTTACAATAAAAACGGCAATGCCGCACAATAATTCAATAGTTTCGGCAATCTCAAATCTCCGATGGAATTGGCAAGATATTTTGGGAGGGGTGTGAGAATTACATAATAATAATATAATAATAATAATAATGATAATAATAATAGGCCTTAATATGGCCTTAATAACTATTGGTGGAAAAAAAATTCCAAGTACCCACCACCGTCTAGCAAGAGTTTTCAACTCATGGCTAGATGAGGAGAAACAGATTCCGGATTGGTTTGTTGAGGGGCTGATCCCCAAAAACGAAGATTTGTCTGATCCGAAGAACTACAGACCGATAACATGCTTAAACGCATGTTATGAGATGTTTCCCCCCATTTTATACATGCGAATACTCTCCGCAGTTGAGCCGGTGTATGAACGGATATATGAGCAAAGAGAGTCAAAGAAGGGGGTTGCTGGCTGCAAGGAGAACCTGCTGATCGACAGATGCATCACGCAGGACTCCGTGCAGTACAAGCGTAACCTTTCAATGGCTTGGATCGACTATCGCAAGGCATATGATACAACATCGCATGAACTCATCATGCATTTGCTCAGATGCCTTGCGGTACCCGATCAAATAGTGAGATGCATTGAACAGCTGATGCCGCTATGGAGGACTCGTTTTACTATTACATCTGGTCAAGTCAGAGTCTAAACAGAGCAGGTTATCTTTAGAAGGGGCGTGTTTCAGGGAGACTCCCTCAGCCCTCTTCTCTTCTGCATCTCTCTAATGAGGGATTGTCCGTTGCACTACGGAAAACCCGCGGATACAACTGCGGCACTCCCAGCAACCGGAGGCATAAGGTCACCCATTTGTTTTACATGGATGACCTTAAACTTTATGCCTCTGGAGAAAAGGACCTTCATCAGTCTTTAAGGGTGGTGCAAGAGTACACGCATCCTATCGGAAGAAAGTTTGGGATCAACAAATGTGCCACAGTTCATCTCAAAAGAGGACGATGCGATGAATACGGAGAGGACGTTCAGCTCGCAGACGAAAGCATCCTACATTATCTGGATGCCGGAGAGACGTATACCTACCTAGGGGTGGAACAACGCCATACCCAAGAGGTAGCTACCGTTAAAAACTCTCTCCGCGGCAAGTATCAGCACAAACTCCGACAGATCTGATCTTCAGAACTGTCGCGGAAGAACAAAGTTGCTGCACCTAATATGCTTGCCGTTCCGATTCTACTTTACTCCTTTGGAGTAATGAAATGGACTCCGGAAGAGCTGCGACAACTCGACGTAAAAACTCGCAAAATTATGCATCTTTATCTTTATCCTAAATCGTCTGTTCCACGGTTATGCTTCCCCAGACAACGGGGAGGACATGGACTTATGAGTTTGGAGTGTCTACACAACAGAATGGTACTGGATAGAGCCTGTAAAGTCATCAGGAATTCAGATCCCCTTCTCTGCTTAGTATACGATCACGAAAAAGTAGGGATTGGAGCATTTCTTTTCAAGGCAGCAACCCGTGCAGCCGATGAATTCGGTCTCGTATTCGACACTGAACGGACGAACCCAAACTCTGTCACCGAGTTGAATTCCGTTCGGCAAAAAGCCCACGTGAAAGCTGCGGAGTGTGACAGGCTCCTACTGCTACATAGGGATAAGCCAATGCATGAGATCTTCTTCAAGAACATTGAAAAACTTGGCTTATTCAGAAATCTGACCTTCGCTTTTCTCATGTCAAGTGGGCTGAAGTCGGAAACCGAGGGATTCATTATGGCCTGCCAGGATTGTGTATTCAACACTCTCGTCTACCGTAGTCGCGTGATGGGTATAGAGGTCCCTGACACTAGATGCAGAGCGTATCGTGGGTCAGCTGAGACCATAATGCATTTGCTGTCAGCTTGTCCAGTTTATGCGGTCTTAGTCTATATCCACAGGCATAACGCGGCCCTACGAGTGTTGTACTACCATCTACGACACTCGTTCGGTGTAGACGAGACAATGGTGTTGCCTTATGCTCCGGTGGATACTGAGTCCATTGTGGAGAATGAGAAGTGCCGAATATATTGGAACTACTCATTCCCCACCCTCAGGCAAATACAAGCCAATAAGCCTGATGTAGTCCTCATCGACCATCAAAGTAGGATGATTTTCGTCATTGAGTTTTCAGCTCCTGTCAAAACGAACATCGTCCGAAAAGAGGAGGAAAAACGGACTAAATATCGAGATCTTCTCTTTGAACTCCACAGGCTTTATCCAAACCATTCTGTCAAGATGGTGGTTCTGATAATAGGGGTCCTTAGTGGAATGATGGACACACTGCTCTCAAACTTGAAAATCATACCGGCTTGCCATGATGCGGCAGAAAACTTGTCCGGAAGAATGCAGAAGACCGTAATTCTTGGTTCACTCCGTCTTCTCAGGGCACATGACTCTCGAACCCAGTAATCACTCACCCCTCGGACGTAGAGAGTGTTCACTGGAGTTACTGATACACCAGCGCGCCCTCCGGAAGTGTCGGGGCTCCGGAGACAGGGCCTGTCTGGGTAGTTCCTAACGGATTAAAAAAAAAATAAAAAATACTCACTCATTAACACTCGTTGAGTGTACCCAAAGGCATAGCCTGTGCGGGTAGAGAACGGCTATTTTTATTATTTGTCGTGGCGCTCCTGGGCGACTCACTGATGATTCAGGTGATGTATTCACTTTTCAGCTGTAGGAAAACCCGGAAAACTTACAGCACCACCTCGGGTGGTCGGTGTGCACTCCAAGCTAGCAATAGACGAGATTGGCATCTAGACAACTCACCATACACTTGCTTTTCAACAAGACATGCGGTCGCCTATCGATCCGATATAAAGTAGTTGAGAAAAATTCTCGTACCTACATGGGACTCGAACCGACTATCGCTATGCTGTAGTTTCGAACGGCCTGTGCCTTAGACCGCTAATCCACCGACCATACATATAATAATAGTCAATATCAAAGTTACAATCAGAGTAACTGCGGACATCTCTGCCTACTTCATAATGTCCACTGCTGAAATGAATAACCCTTTGGTTGGAATGCATAAATATAAATCTTTGCGAGATTTCACTGATACTCAACTGCGAGCTTGGTCAATCGAATATTTGATTGGGAACGCAGGACCTTGGGAGTTGCTGGATGTATGGCACATATTACCAAAGGACTGCAAATATCGATTCACTTTGCAAATTTGTCTATCATGTTTTATTCATTATCAAAATGAGTTTGGACTGTCAACCGCATCACTAAAAAAAGCAGAGTATCATGTACAAGTTAGCGCACAATTTGAATGTTATTATTGTAAGAATAAAAGATTTCTCATCCAGGTCGTTTTTCATTAATTAAGGTGGGTCGCTTTCGACACTATATCAGTAATGCTTATGATATTGACGTTAACGAGTCGATCTTCAACGCTTTCCATCGATTTCAAATTGCCCATTCAATTGGATTCTGATTCGTAATACAGTTTGGCTTTGCTCAGATTCCATTCGTACTACAGTATACCCAACATTGAAGGAGGTACGAAATTCTACTACTTTGAAAACGGCGGCAAAACAAAACAGAGTATCGATATCCCTGCTGGCTCTTACGGAATTAGTGATATTGAGGCTTTGATCAGCAAAAACATCATACCCAAAACGTACAAGGAGAACCCCGAGGAATATTTCTATCTCAAACCGAATAATAATACGCTGAAAAGCGAAATATTCTTCCTCAAACACTAAATCGATTCCTACCTGAAAACAGTTTGGCTCGCATTTTAGGGTTTTCGTCTACTCTTCTCAAACCCAACTTGCATTACGCATCAGATCTACCTGTAGATATAATTACCTTTGGAGCATTCTATAACGACGCACCGTCTCATAAGATATACGAATTTTCTGTTGGTGTTTATCCTGGTTACGCAATTGACGAAGCGCCTAACAGTAGGTGTTCTATAGGCTCACGAATTCACCTTGAACTTTGGACTCTCGGTTCGTCGCTGGTCTGCGTTCATCGTGTGACGTAGTCAAGAGAGATCCCTCAGATTGATATCAATTCTCCAGTACAGCGCGCGCTGCTAAATTTCGGTGCGTCGCTGTGTTTGGCGTTCATCGAGTCGTGGCGATAGATCCCTTAGATTGATAACAATTTTCCACTACCGCGCGCTTATAATATATATAATAAGAATAATGATTGTGGATGACATATTCAGACTCAAAATACAGGATTTAAGAGATAAAAAAACCATGGCGGCTATCATATGTTATACCAGGTGGCTCAAAATACAGTATTTAAGGGAAAAAAACATGTCGGCTGCCAACTGATATACCGGGTGTCTCAAATAACAATATTTAAGAGAAAAAACATGTCAGCTTATCAGAGGTCGTCACCTTCAATGTGCGATACCCATTGAACCGTTCAGTCTTCCGTCAAACTGTATTCGTTGACACGTGTCGATTGTCTCGTACCACGGTGTGGATGGACGGCTTTAGCAAAGTTTCGGATTTCTCCGAAACCACCCTCGGCCACCCACCGCTCTGCTCCAAGTGACCTGGAGGGCAAGGACGTCGTCACCCAGGGATTTCGGGTGGCAACTTCCGTGTCCCAGCCGACACCTGATTCAAGATCTGCCTTCGTAGCTCTATTTGCTTGAATTGGCTGTGCATAATGTGTGTTCCCTTGGGAGGTACGCTGAACCCGCCCCTGGAGAGATATGGGAATGCGAGCATTCCCAACTCCCTCCGAGAGCCTTCCACCACCCCCTAGTTCATCCACTAGGGCCTCAGCATCACCCGGTTCCCTTAGGGTATGCACGTCTATAACTTGTGGCCTCCGCTGTGGTGTGTGGGGCACACCCGATGACCCCGGAGCGCTTCGGCGCATTCCGAGGGGGCGTACCTCACGAGCTTCGCCAGCACGGACTCCTTCGTAGCCCTCCGACCTGCAAACAGATATATTTCTCGTTGAACGGAATTGCTCGAAATGGGCTTCCAAAGGTGGAGTTGTGACAACTCCCGCGGAATCGATAACTAACCCTACCTGAGCCGACGGGGAAGGCTGCCTCCCTCCGTCTCAGCTCGACTCTAAAGTACCTTGGTCCAGCACACTTCTCGGGGACAAGGTAGTCGACATCGTCAACTCACGGTATTCCCCGGTAGTACGTACCTGGGGGACGTCTCCGTCGAGACGCCGCGACGCTTCGGGGAATAGACGCCTAGCGTCTAAGTCACCCGACGGCGGAGGTGTTCGAGAAAGCCCAGCGCCGGCGAACACGGCTTGGGTATTCTCCTCCGCGAGCATATGAGATCTCAATCTCATATTCGTCATTGCTATAAAGGACAATAATTACGGCTGTAATGTATTGTCGGGCTACTTGCGTGTGCAAGTGTGTGGCAAAGGAGAAGTGCACTAAAATCGACCTCGCGTCGACCCAACTCGAGTGTGACGATGAGAAGGGTCACCCTATAGCTATCTAACCTAACGCCTAACAAGACCTCGCCGGGAAATGGACGAGGGAGGAAGGATTCACGGTTTAGAAAAACTATCTAAATAAAATTTCCTAACTTCAAAAATTGTGTGAAGCACCAAAAAGGAAAAATTAAAACTTGAAAAATTTTACTTCAAAAATTTACAACTGGATGTGACAAAAACCAAGACAGACATTTTGGGTAAAAGGATCACGGAGCCTAACCAGACTGTCTCAGGTGGAAAAGCCGAAAACAGCCGCAGGAAATAGGTATGGGAAGGACGCGAAACCCCTAGGTACCACAGGAAATGTGGCTCGCCAACGACAAAGTCGCAGCTAATGATGTCTTGACAGGCCGAGGAATTTAAGCTCGAACGATACAATCTTCGTGGAACTCTACGATCGAGCCGATTGTATCAGGTGAGATCTCGTTTTGGTGCCTGACCCCTTTTATTATGATGGGGATTTTTCGTCAACGTCGCGTACAGGTATTGAGTCGGGAAATAACTTTGATGAAGTTAAATCCCTAAGTGTCCGTTGCAAAAAATCACTTTACACTGATTATTGCTCGAGAGTTAAACTATCTATCAACGTACTTTCGTAGCGCGAATAAAACACCTGTAAACCGTACAAGTGAGTCTAACCCCTTTTAAGATAGAAACAAAACGTTATGAATCTACTGTGAACTGAATTATTATTACCGAGAACCTGACTCTAACTGCTAGCCAAAACGATGAATTGCAGAGACAAAAGGCAAAGCCAAAGAAACGTAAGTTATTTAACGGAAACACGAAATTGATTATTACACTGCAATTCGACAAGAAAGAGTGGTTATCTGCTGCTTCGCTGCTTGCATATTTATGCAATCCTGACTGCTGAATCCGCGACACCCATTGGCCTAGAGGACCAAAGTGGGCGTCGCCCTTGGCTGAACAAAACCCTAGCTCGCGAAAACGCGCGGGATTTGGGCAAATGACCGTTAAAGTCCCTTTATCTGCGTTTTCTAGGGAGTATTTGACAAAAGTCACTAAATACTCCCTAGATCTAGGGAGATATTGAAAGTCAGAATTTCAGATATCTCGATTCCTAGGGCGGTCCGATATTCGGAGAGCCTCGAGAAAAACCATAAACCAACGTGATTCTTGAACGCCGAAGAAATACACGTATTCCTTCGCCGAGGAATCTATACCCGTTTTCCGATTTAGCCAACCTGATGAGAAATCGAATTGAAATAAAATAATTTGTGAAAACAAATGGAGCCACGGAATCTTTCCACCCAACAAGAGACTAGCGTGTCGAAACCTTGCTCTAAGTGTTCTGTATACCGGGTGCTCGACTGTTTGGGGCCACAAATTAATAAAATTGAAAACTAGTCAGGAATTTCCGGTAAATCGGTAAAACTACGTACAGTGGAGTTCCACTGGGTGGAGATTGGGACTTTACATCATACAGGGTGAGACTAGACTAGTGACCTGAATATAATGCAAAAATCTAATATTATTCGACTGGCTTCTAGGTGAAAATTGAGAGTTATTAAGTGTAAAAATGGCTCACTAAAGGTGACCATACACAAAAAAATCATCGTAGGAGCGCGGCGAGCTTGCCCTGCGACACGATCAACGTTTGATTTTTTCGATTTTTGACAGACAGACAGGCAGAGAGTGGCAGATATTCAGTTTGATTGAACCTGAACAAACTAATGAACTAACCTTATAAAAAACGCTTTTTGCGGTCGCATTTTTACGTGTTTTAGCGATTCAAATTTAAGTTGTATTTTAGAACGCGAAAAACGCTTAATGTAGTCACATTTTTGCGTGTTTTAGCGTTATGAATTTTAGCTGTTTTTTTGAATGCGAGAAACGTCTATTTCGATTGGATTTTTGAGGGGGGCAGACCAACTTAGGTTATAGAGTAAAAATAAAAGAAAACAGTTTGAATACAAATTTATTGAGCATTTTAATTTTGGTAACATTTCACATAACATATACAAATGTATAGATTATCTATGTTTCGGAGACTGCAATTATAGTGGGGTTGCTTATCAATGTGATGCATACAGGGTGATATACCATCATTGTCGCCGAATGTGGGATCGAAATTCACAACACGTGTATCTAGGTTCAATTGATAAAATTTCTATGTAAGATAGTCACGATTTTGGAGTCCTCGTACATAAATGATATCAACATTCTGTAAATTTTTCTTGAGGATGGAATCTAATTGATGATATTCCACAAAGCCAGAGGAATACCTCAATCCATGAACGTTTCGCTCCAAGAAACAGGCAGTACGTTTATCTGCTCTACTGAAAGAGGAAAATGGTATAGTTGGCAGCAGCAGAAAATTACTACATTGAATTCCAATCCTAATGGCAATCTCCTTAGGATGGAATTGTTGCTCGATGGTAAAGCCTTGAATATCTACAACAGCTATATCCTCATGTTAACTCTGTGATTGATACTGAAGTGACAACCATATGTTCAGTTTAATTTGTTAATGATTTCGCTGAGTGGGAGGTGCTCAATAACAGTGTCGTGCACAATGATGCAATAGGCTCTAGTATTTTGGGGAAATCCTTCAGATGCCTTGATTTCGAGTTTCACATCAACAGTGGAACTTTTTATGCTCTCATCCCTACTGGAACAATCGATGACAAAGAGAGTCTTGCCAACAAATTCGGTGGAGCTCAGCAGAGTATTATTTTGATTAGTAATTTTGAAGCTGAAACCGAATTGTGCATAGTTGGAATAGGCTTGTGAAAAATTTCCCTTTGCAAAATTCAGATGCATATTCTCTTTGGGATAGTTCTCACCGTTCAGAGTGAGCGTTATATTGGTGATATTCGAATGAGCGAATATTGTTGGATCATTGTTGAATTTGGTGTAATCACGGTCTTTTTGGAAACATACAATCACATAGCGAGGACTTTCGAGAAACAAGGAAGTCTTGATGGCCCATATTTTACTTTTTGCACATTGTGTTAGAGCGGGCAACATATGAAGTTCCCATTTTTTTAACGGCATGAGAATAGGAGTATCAGCTTGGATGGCCTTCAAGAGTTGCAATTTAATTTTATCATGTGGAAAGATTCTCTTAACTTTGAGTTCAATATTTTCAATTTCCAACTTGACTTTTTATTTTGAAGCAGTTGCTATCATCTCCAGCTCGTACTAATCGGATGGTATGTTTGCCATAGGAAACACATTGATAATCGCTGAAAATATTCAAAAAATGCTTGATGGGTATGAGTATGTTGAATGTTAGATCAGTGGTGCTGATAACCCCAGCGTTGCTGGGAAGAGTCCAACTTGAATTGGCCAAGTGCTTGATATCTTCGTCAGTGTAGGTGAGAAAGCTTCTGACAGTACTAACAATTCCAACTTCACGGACCGTCTCCAACTACTTACCGCTTAGTTGATAACTAACAGATTGAAACATGAAAGCACCAGCATTGTTTACGAATGTTACACGACCATCTCTTTCGGTTTTAACAACTTTTCTACTGATGAATAAAAGGCTATCATACAAAGCATCGTAGGCGTCAGATTGACTGATGTTGATTTCAATGACATCATTGTTGCGAAAGGACTTGACACATGGGTAGTAAGTCCGCCATTCCACCTTTTGTATGGATTCATCGTTTTCTGATTTTCGGAAAATGTTGAACACTTGATTGGACAACATGATAACCGAGAGATTCCAAATACAGTTTATTCTCCGGTGATAGTAGTTGACGCACGTTGAAGGTCTTGGTGAAGACTGAAAGGGGGTATGGTGGTGAGTTATTCTTATGAATAGTTAGCACCATACTTTCGCTTCAATTCCAAACAAACGATTATTTCTTCGTTTCGAAAATCAACGAGATGAGAATGCTGGTCCAGCACTCGCAGCGTAATATTGTTTATTTCGTCTTTATGAGCAATGGGTAGATGAATGAGGTGGTTGGGTGTTTCGTCGATTGTGTAACCAGGATCAACACCAACAGCAAATTCGTATATCGTATGAGACGGTGCGTCGTTGTAGAATGCTTCGAACATAGTGTTGCTCTCTATGTGTATGGTACGTACTTTAATGATATCTACAGGTAGATCTGATGCGTAATGCAAGTTGGGTTTAAGAAGAGTAGACAAAAACCCTAAAATGCGGGCCAAATTGTTTTTAGGTCGGAAATCAATTGAGTGTTTAATGCAGAATATTTCGCTTTTCAGAGTGTTATTATTCGGTTTGAAGTAGAAAAATTCCTCGGGGTTTTCCTTGTACGTTTTGGGTGTGATGTGTATGCTCATGAAAGCCTCAATATCACCAATTTCGAAAGAGCCAGTAGGGATATCGATACTCTGTTTAGTTTTGCCGCCGTTTTCAAAGTAGTACAATTTTGTACCTTCTTCAATGTTGGGTATACTGTTGTACGAATGGAAGCTGAGCAAAGCCAAACTGTATTCCGAATCAGAATTGAATTGAATGGGCGGATTGAAATCGATGGAAAGCGTTGAAGAACGACTCGTTAACGTCAATATCATAGATATGACTGATATAGTGTCGGAAGCGACCCGCCTTAAATAATGAACAACAACTTGGATGAAAAATCTTTTATTCTTACAATAATAACATTCAAATTGCGCGCTAACTGGTATATGATACTCTGCTTTTTTTAGTGATGCGGTTGACAGTCCAAACTCATTTTGATAATGAATAAAACATGGTAGACGAATTTGCAAAGCGAATCGATTTTTGTAGTCCTATGGTAACCTATGCCATACATCCAGCAACTCCCAAGGTCCTGCGTTCCCAATCAAATATTCGATTGACAAAGCTCGCAGTTGAGTATCAGTGAAATCTCGCAATGATTTATATTCATGCGTTTCAGCCAACGATTTATGCATCTCAGCGGTGGATATTATGAAGTAGAAACTTTAGGCAGAGATGTCCGCAATTACTCTGATTGTAATTTTGATATTGACTATTATTATATGTAATTCTTACGCCCCTCCCAAAATATCTTGCCAATTCCAATGGAGGCTTGAGATTGCCAAAACTATTGAAATATTGTGCGACATTGCCGTTTTTATTGTAAGCTATTGTAGTAACAAGTTTTACAGGAATATATCGATCAATATCCTATAATGGCTCAACCGTACATTATAAAACATTGGAGTAATGAAAAAGAAATAGATAATGTATACGGTCCTGTATATGATGGTGTATCTTCAAAATGGTTCCTAGGTAACAAAGAAATAGATGTCGACAAACGCAGCGGATACATTAAAATGGGTGGATATCAGTGGAAAGCAACACCCGGTATATATGAACTCATATTTTCAAACACACCTGAAAACTATAATAATGAAGATATGCAGGCATACAAATCAATTGTAGATTTGTCGAACATTCACAGAAACTCCCTAGGCTATCCGAATGGTAGTAAAAGATGCAAGTATACCGAAATAATTAAACCGATGTTTCCTATACGAAATCAACGTAAAATATCGACACGTACCGGTTTACATAAAACATCCAATCCTGCAGCAAAAAGTAGAGGTTTACCTAAAAATATACCTATTGCAATAACATTCAATACCAAACCTATGGAGTTTGTTTATTTGGGTGACCCAAACGAACTATGCTAACGCCTCGAATTATTGATAGCCTCTCGGGATGCCGGAAATACTTCGCATGACAATGAGATTATTGCCATTTTGAGTGAACTTAAAGAGGCAAATATAATTCTATAAGATGACATACATCCATGCATACATTCACATTTTCAAAATCGATATCGATAAGTTCGGACGTAGCGACAACAGCACCGCTGGTGGCAGTGGTGATAGAAAGCGAAAATTACCTACGCCCTCTGGAGGCGGCGGCTTGCTGCACACTCCAGATGGTAACATCGATTTTGATAATTTGAAATTGAGTAATGTAAAGAGACCCACCAAAAATACTGATGCTGCTAATAAACAATATGTGGATGAAATTACAGATAAAATTGGTACTTGTTTAGATGAGAACACCGATGCATTGGAAATATTGGTTGAGGAACTGATGAAGACGAATAGAGAAGTGGGTGAAATGAGGAATCAGTTTGAAAAAAGAAATTCAAACGCTAGATACTAATTTTAATGAAATGTCGCAAAGAAATGCGGAACGTTATAACGAGGGAGTTTCGTTTTACAAAAAATTCCATGAACAATATAAAACTAATATTGAAAATATTCGTGGAGATTTGTTGAAAAAAATCTCTGAAATAACCGATATGATTCTTTCACACATCAACACTTTGAAGCAAAATGAAACGGTGGTAAAAAATGAAGTGACTCAATTTCGAACCGATATGTCGAAGTAAATCACCAAAGTAAATTCAGATATAGCGAATGTGAAATCTGTCTATAACGAGGAATTTAAAAAAATCTCGGAAATAACCGATTTGATTCGTTCGTACAACACTTTGAAGCAAAATAAAACGTTGGCAAAAAATGATGTGAATCAACTTCGAGTTGATATCTCACAACAAATCTCCAAAATAAATTTAGATATAGCGAGTGTAAAATCTGCTGTCGATGACATCATTAAGAGACAAAATGTAGTGTATGCATCACCATAATAAAATAGTAGGTTTCACAGTTTCGCCATCACATATGTGCGTGATGGCTTCCAAAGACAAGATTCAACTTGTCCGTGAACTGCACAAACCAATTAGAAAAAATTATCCTCGACGTCGCATCATCATTAAAGGCTTAGATGATTTATGGCAAATGGACTTGGCCGAAATGAGACCTTACGCCCATCAAAATCGTAATTTCAAACTCATTCTAGTCGTTATAGATTGTTTTTTTGAAGTTCGTGTGGACTCGACCGTTGAAAACGAAAACGGGGGAGGAAATTACCAAAACGTTTGCAGATATTTTGGCACACACGAAACGATGTCCAAAAAATCCACAAACCGATCAGGGAACGGAATTTTACAACAGTAAATTCCAGAGTTTGATGAAAAAACATTAAATCACTACAATACGTACAGCATCCTCAAAGCCTCTATGGCCGAACGGATTATAAGAACTTTGAAGGAAAGATTGTACAAGTATTTCAGTTTGAATGACACCTCAAATGGCTGAATATATTACCTGAAATCACAAAATCTTACAATGATACGTGCCATCCAAAGACGGGTATGAAACCTTCGGAAATTCACAAAACGAAAAAAAAATTCCCAAATCAACATATAGCCACTTGAAAATAGCTGGACCGAGAAAATTCAAAGTCGGCGATGTTGTGCGAATTAGTAAGGCAAACCACGTTTTCGAAAAAGGTTACACACCCAATTGGACTACGGAATTATTCAAAATCATCAAAGTCAATATCACCAACCCTGCCACCTTCATGCTGGAAGATATGCAGGGTGCTCCTATCAAGGGTGCTTTTTATGCAGAGGAATTACAAAAAACTGCAAATCCAGATATATATCACGTGGAAAAAGTTCTGAGGAAGAAAGGCAAAAAAATTTACGTTAAATGGCTCGGTTTGGATAACAAACATAACAGTTGGATCGAAAACGTTGATTTTGAATAGAATCTTAAGGGAAACAAACACTAATCATATAATTCCGAAGGGTCTTTCAATTATTTTGTCACAGTCAACAAACATGCAACAACAATTTTAAAATTGATCACGTGATCTGAATCTATAAAAGCGTATGCAAGCACAGACGAATATTCAGTTTGAAAACGAAAATTTCTCAAGATAGTGGTTACGCCAGTGAAGTTGAAGTAATGTGCGATAGTGATGGAGAAGATTATAAAGAAACTCTAAATGCCATCGACAGAGCATTGGGGCAATACGAAATGGCAGCTCGGAATGAACATCAGTTGATGTTGATGGTCTTCCCTATGCCATCCTACGAAATTCGATGTGGCATAAGTCCAACTGCAAATCTAGATATATATCTCCTGGAAAAAGTTCTGAGGAAAAAAGGCAAATAAATTTACTTTAAATGGCTTGGTTTGAATAACAAACATAACAGTTGGATCGAAAAAGTTGATTTTGTATAGAATCCTATGGAAAACAAATCATATAATTCCGAGGGTTCTTCCAAATATTTTTCGCAGTCAACAAACATGCATCAACAATTTTAAAATTAGTCACGTGATCTGATGCTATAAAAGCGTATGCAAGCACAGACTAATATTCAGTTTGAAAATGAATATGTCTCTCGATAGTGGTTACATCAGCGAAGTTGAAGTTGTGTGGTAGTGATGAAGAAGATTACAACGAAACTCTAAATACTAAATGGCAGTTCGAAACGAACATCAGTTGATGTTGATGGCCTTCCCTATGCTATCCAACGAAATTCGATGTGGTCTAAGTCCTCCAGAAATTTTAGCTCATGCATGAATTTGTAGCAACAGTTCTCCATTCGATCCATCAATTTTGCTT
Source organism: Chrysolina americana (assembly GCA_958502065.1). Lineage (NCBI taxonomy): Eukaryota > Metazoa > Arthropoda > Insecta > Coleoptera > Chrysomelidae > Chrysolina > Chrysolina americana. Next base: position 54,644,229 of record OY293415.1, read on the forward strand.
CTTTTGAATGGGCAACCCTCATCGACATCCTGCAAGAAATAAAGGAAAATTTCTTTGAATCACAAATCGATGAGTATGTAGATGAGTATGATCCAATCACAACACGTTGTGGGGATTGCATTTACATCACACAGTACATCGAAAGTAATACCAAACAAATTTCAATTTCCAAGGATATCACGAACATGGAGTTGTCCCAACAAGATGTGAACGACATTCTCAATACACACTTGGGGGTGCTGTCTGACCGTATCGCTATGCTGGATGCTATGAACTTTTGTGACTATTATCGAGGTGTTTTTGATATTATTCAATCTTGGTTAAGTGAAAATAAAACCAATTTCAGTTTGGAAGAAATTATAGAAGGTTTTTGTCAAGCTTCATCTTTAGATAGTATGTTGGCTAATGCTTTACGTGAATATTTATTTTATTATAAACAAAAAATTGTGTATGATTTATGTAATAAAAATTAAATGCTAATTTGTTTTATTTATTTGAAGATTTCCTTAGATTTTCAATCATTTCTGTTTTTCTTGAGACCACAATACCAACTACACCGGAAATTCGTACTCGTTATCAGTTTCAACAATTTCCTTCGAAAACGATTTCGTGGTTTTGATAGGTGCACCATTTGTGTATGTCAGTCAGTCTTTTTTAGCTTCTGTTTGAAACATTACATAAAAAAATTAATATCAACGGTATCAGTACGTGCAAGAATGAAAATGAGTTGGTGAGTTGCAAGACTTGCCGGAAAGTGTATCATTGTATGATATGTGCCATTATGATCGGTGAGGACATCCCATGTCACAATAACATGAGTGTGACTGTCACCTCCGGGCACATATGGATACCAGCAGGCCTTGCAACGAAAATGACGTTGAACTCAGACGAGACGGACATCGAGGAGCCGCCAAGACGACGACGACGACAACAGAGCCTTGCAGATTTCACTTAGGGAGTTGCACTGACATATGTGATAAAATTTATTATATACAATACAAATTTTAATAAAAAAAAATTGAAAAATATATAATGCATATTTTATTCAAGGTCATTTTATTCAGATATGCATGTAGCAGCCACATCTGAAATGAATGACTTTTTCCAGCATATTCTGGAAATACCTACTTCAAGTAAGGTAAGCTCGGGTAAGCGTGAATTTGGGGCAAGTGTGAGTTTGCTCGCTATGTTCTCTATACCAGGCGACAGCCCAAAGCCTACACTCATGGTGAAATCCAAATATTTTCCTCAATTTTCTAACCTACAATTCATCAACCCGAACGAGTATAACGAGTTTATTTCAAGCTTTGGGTGTATTGTTAAAATCTAAGGTAAGCATGCTTAGATAGTATGTTGGCTAATGCTTTACGTGAATATTTATTTTATTATAAACAAAAATTTGTAAATGATGTATGTTATAAATGAGAATAATGAATTCTGTGTGTTTAATTTCAAGTTTAAATTTTAATTACTTTGCAGACACTCAAACATAAAAACATTTTCAACTTACCTTTTTTTTTTGCTCAACACTAGACAAAGCCTGGGTTCACTGTCCTCCATAGAAAATACTTCATATTCTAATCTTTCAAAAAAACAAATTTTGAGACACTTTTTCAATTCTCTATATAAAATGATTCTTTTTGTTTAACGATTAATAAAATAATTTTGAAAAATATACAATTCATATTTTATTCAGATTGCATGAAGCAGCAACATCTGAAATAAATGACTTTTTCCAGCATATTCTGGAAATACCTACTTCAAATATATGAATTTCAAGCATATGCTGGAAAAACATACTTATTTCAGATGTTGCAGGTACATGCATATCTAAAATAATTCATTGTAATATTTTAAACGCTGCGCTTTCACGAAAACGAAGCGTAAGTAAGTATTTCCAGCATATGCTGGAAAAAGACATTTATTTTAGATGTTGCAGGTATTCCAATCAGAATTTCCAACTTCCACTCTGAAATTCTCCATACTTGAAGTAGGTATTTACAGCAAATGCTGGAAATACCTACTTCAAATATAAATAATTTCAGAATGTAATTTGGAGATTTTGATTGAAAGCCTTCCTTTCTAGAATGATTTCTTGTTATGAATGATGTTTAAATAAAAACATTATTTTTTTTTTTTTTTATTACATAGAATATATAATTACATGATCATTTTGTTCGTTGAAAGCAGTAGTTATCGTTCATAAATGAAAGCAAATTTCAAAATATATTTTTTATTACATAAAAAAATGATAGTACGTCAACAGGAAAATGTTTATAGATTTATACATAATAAACTTTTAAAATATATTTTTTATTACATATAAATACTCAAATTTTCATCTATACCTTGTACCAGCTACAAATTTAAATTTCAAAAAATTATGTCAATCTGAATCAGTAAAATAGAAATTTTTCCTCATTTGTTTTTTCAGTTCTCTAATACAATTTATATTAAGTATTTCTTTAAATTCTTTTGGAATAATGAAATAACAAGTACTTGGCATATTTTTGAAATACCATATATCAATATGAAGTTTATTATCAAACGAAGTACGATTTTTGGGAGTCCAATGAATTGCAATTGCGTTTGCAGACAATTCTTGTAGACTTGGCGGAGTGGATAGTGTTCCTTCAATTCCTGGTGTAACGCACCTATTACCCATGTTGAATCTTTAACCTTTTTAGGAAATTTTAAACCTGTTATACAGTTGTAAATATATAATCCAATGGTTGAATTCTCGAAAATTATGCCCGATACCCCCATGGGAAAGTATCGAATGACTGAGGAATTAGTTGACGCTTATCATCATAAGGACTCAGGGCTACTTTAGTCTGCTCGATACTGAAAACGTTGTGAGCAAATGAGCGAATGGTGTTTTGAGTGACGATTCTTTCTTTAAAATTTTCAAGACAATTGACATAATCTTCGAATTGAATTTTATTTTTTACCACACCGTATTTCACCCCCTTTGATTTTTTTGTTACTTTCCCACCCTGGACTTTGTATGTATACATTTTGGATCTTAAACCTACAAAATGTGTTATTATTTTACCATTGACTTCGTCTTTCATTAGACCTGGTACTTTTTTGTTTAGAAGGGAGATGTTATATTCATTATTTTGAGAGTAATCAGAGGTATCGAATTTTGAAGGATGATTTTTTAATATTTCGGAATAGACGTTATCACAAATTAATTCATGAATGAAGCTGTCTGTATCAGTATACAGCAGCTCACATCCATCTCCCATGATGGGTACCATAATATCATAATGAAAATCAAACATACACGTTTTTGAAATATCCAGGATAGCCATTCCAATATACATAGGTTTATTGAATGTTAGTTTAGCCTTTTTCAGTTCAATAGCCATCAAGTCTGCATCAAAAACATTTCTACTCTGAAACCTAGGGCTTGAAATCAAATTTTTGGCACCATGACGCCCGTTCCAAGATTTGACAAGTTGAACTACCCTGTGCAACCGGATGTTCTCCATCGTTTTACCAAAAACTGTTTGCTAATTTGAAGAGATTTTTTTCAAAGGTACTGGTAGCTGCAGCCCTTAGACGAGTATTCAACTCGATGTAGGGTCGCAGCCACGCAGATTGTCGAAATTTCAACACCTTGTGAATTCTCGTTAGAATCAAACCGTTTCGGAATGCCTGTTTCAAATTCCGATAGTGCAAAATATATTTGGATTTGTTGTATACAGTACCCATTAATTTCTTTTGTTCAGCATTTGAGGGAGCGCGGTGTTCAGGACAAAAAGGAAAATCTTTATGGGAATCGTGCAATCTCTCAGGATATTCCAAGTCTACCTTTAAGATATACCCTTCTGATGCGTCATCTGGGATATCAGTTATATCCAAATTGAAATTATCTATCCAACGAAAGCCGTCGTAAGGCAAAAAGTCTGACATCGCCCAGCCATAAAGGTTGTTGATGTCCAAATATAAAATATATTTCGAAGGTTTGTTGGGATCGTAGACATCCATATACCTGTTATTGGCTTCACTAAATCTGTTTGAACAAACTGAAATTCTACCTCTTATACTCCTTTCTATGAACATTATCATATCGATATCTTCCAAAATTTGTAATTTGCATTCAGTATATTTCAACATAGCATCCCACGTGAATCCGGGCATAGTGTAGAACCATGCTTGATCCAAGTCATAAGTTGCTATGAAATTTTTTCGAAAGTTTTCAAATACATCGGCCAAAAACAGAATATCGGTTTTGAGGTATAAGTCTGAGTACGGCCCCTAATTTTGAATTTCGAAAGTTTCCCAAATATGTAAAGCGTGAGCATACTTCTCTTCAGAAATATTTTCCTCATTCAATTTATTATAGAAATGTTCCTGTGATGGAAGTACAGTTTTCTCTAGTTTTCTCACATTATCGACATAATCGTAGGGAAATACACCCTTCTTAGTGAGAAGGGTGAACTTCTCATCGTCATATTTCTTTCTTCGATATTTTTAAATCATCAACTTTTAACGTGGAAACTAGCTCATCTAAGCTGGCTCCCAAAAAACGAAAAGAATCTATGACGGAATTTGATTGAGGTATCTGCATCGAATTGAGTAAAAGAAATGTACCTTTCTTTATTTGAAGGAAGTATGCTAACGTTTCCCTTTTTAGCAATATCTTTGATAATGAAGTGGCTGTCATTGCCTGAGAGATTGTGGAAAGCAATGGGTACATTAAACAATTTTCGAAAATTCAAGTTACAGGCTTGGTGAGCGAAGTTTCTGAATTTACCTGTAAAATGGTCTTGATCACGTACAATGATATCTTCTTTACCAGCATTAACAATATCGGAATTGCATGTCATTGGCACAATATTTTTGATTTTTGATTCTACAAATTTGGCAATGTTAGTCATTTCATCTGTGAACCATTGTATGCAATCCTCATCTCGATAGCTTTTGAACTGTGAAAAGCTGTCATTGAAAGAACATTTGAGGTAGTATCCCGCACTAAATGTTTTATGTTTTTGATATTTTTTCGTTTTTTGAGAAATTTTCTTGTTACATTTTTCCAAAACTGATTCAAAATCCGCGTAAATGATGAAAGGACATTGTTGTTTATAAACATGATTACGGAATTCAACGTAATCGTATGATGGAAAAGAAATTTTACAATTATTTGAATTTTTGCAAAGTGCATCATGGTCTTTCAATTTCTGCTGGCAATTGAAATAATTGAGACACCGATCGCACAAAATTTTTTTACAATGAGACTTGCTTACTTGAGTTCCTATCAGTCTAGACATATCTCTTATCCAAACATTGTCAACAGGTGTGGCGTCATAGTCGTTTAATTTTGGAAAATATTTATCCTGAATGAGTAATAAATTAACATGTCTTTGTAATTTGTTGTTCGTCAGTCTTGCTGGCACTACTACATAAAATGATTTTTCGTTAACTTTATTCAATTCTAAAGCATGAACGTTTACTGAAATATTGTTTAGTTTTTCAAATTTTGAAATTTGTTGTAACTTCATTGGAGCGTCTAGCCCCACAGTATTCAAAACTGTAGAATAATGTGAATATTTTGACAGTATGTTTTGCTACAGGATATAATGCGCTAACAACACTCCAATAGAAGCACATTTCTTCATTATTCTGAACGTTAACGCAAGCTTGTTTCTTAGCAATTTGGTTAGGTAGACTAATGAAGGATGTGCCGTTGTTTCCAATTTCAAATTTATTTATTGCTACTTCCAACAATACAACTTCCCATCCGCTTTCTTTTTCTTCAAATTCGTTAAATTCATTTAAGATAATAGCTACAACATTTTTATTATACCAAACAGCTAAGTTAGTACCTTGGTCTATGACGGCATTGGGAGTATTAAAATATTTCCTATCAACTGTTTCACCATCATTCGATTTTTTTACAATATCCCCCAATAATGTTGTATTTACTTTCAGGCATTTCATTCGCTTCAAAGTTTTAGATATTTTCGATCGGAGTGGAAAAAAAGCATCTTCCAAAAAAAATTTCGCGTCTTTATGCGATAAATTGATAATGACTCCTGTTTCAACTCTGCAATCGAAAATAGCCCCAACAGTTTGGCATTTCACTCTAGTGCTTCGCTTCAATCCAGAACCTATTTTTGAACACCCCATAATTTTGATAAGTGATCTGAATCGTTTTAATTCCCCAATTTTTGAAATAATTTTCATTTTTTCCCCCACAGAAAATTTAATTTTTTTCATCGCTAAATTACACTTCCCAATATGTTGATTAATGAAATTCGAAACTTGTTTGGCAAGAGCACTACAGTAGTTATCTCTGATAATTTTGATGTATTCGTTAATTTTCGACATAGTTTTCGAAAAATCAACCATTGTAATATAATATAATACAACAGTATAACTTACAATAGGCCTTTTTTTCCGTGGTCGCTAATTTTCTATGAATTCGAACTGCTGAGCGAGGTTTGGCTTCCCTAAATCTTGGGACTCTCTGCAAATGATGGAGAATTTTCCCTTGCAGAAACATTGAATGTTAGGCTTGATTACTTCGGTAACACGGGCTGGTAGATATATGCTACAATCGGCCAACTCGAGGAGCACAGCCTCACCAAATTTGCTCTTGGTTACTCTAGCTGATGATATCTTTTGAGGAGTATTTCTTGGGAGGTCAGCTAACTTCTTTATTGGTTTTCTGTTGAGAAGACACACTGAATTAACTTTCGATAGATCTATCTAAAATAAAAAAAAACATTCTCCATTGTAAAAAGAGTTAAAATAGAACTCGTTTCAACAGAATTATCAAAACGTTTGCGGAGCAGAAAAATCTTATGAAAAACACAAAATGACTTTTCCGAAAAAATATTAGAGCGTAAGAAAAATCAGAATTGTGGAATCATACGTGAAAAAGAACTCTTTTCAACTAAAATTTTCAAAACGTTTGTGAAGCAGAAAAATCTTACGAGAAACGCTAAACGATTTTTCCAAAAAATCTTATGAAAAACGCTAAATGACTTCCAAGAATTTCAGATATCACAATCAAACCGAAAAGCAAATAAAAAAGTACTTACTTTTCACTTATTTGATGCACGACACAGGTACAACGTTAACTGGTGCTTTCGACGAACAAAATGATACGCTTATTTGTGTGCACTTTGGTTTTATAAAATGCGAGATAAGAACGTATTTTTCTAGAACAATCCGATATAATTCAAGTAACGGAAAAATATTTTAATCGCGGATTTGATAACGAGTGTGAATTTCCGGTGTAGTTGGTATTGTGGCCTCGAGATAATCATTATCAGTTCTAACGATTTCCTTCGAATGTGGTTCAGAAACTCTTTATCAGTTTCAACTATTTCCTTTTAATGTGGTATTTATATCTATGATGAAATATTTTTCAACTCTTAATACAATTTGGAATTCAATTTTACATTTTTCATTTAAAAAAAGTAATGCCATTTCTATTAACCACTACAATTATTTCCTTCACAATTCTGATCAATATACATGCTTATATCGTAGATACTATGATGAGGATTCTGTAAAGCTGAAATTTTGAATTTGTTTTTCTCACGTCCTGCTGGAACAAATTCCTCAGTTTCCGTGTCTATTTCTCGAAGATCTTCAAATATCAACTTCAGCTTGTACTTGAACGCTATATTCTTCGGAACATGGCTAACAAATACTGCTCATTGCCCTCCATTGACTGATGTTGAATGCATTGTTTTCCATTGAGTTCTATTGCAACCCCGATCGAAATCTTCTTGCTTCACGCATATTGCCATGTATTTCACTCTATTTGGTACGTTGACGTATGAAACATTATTCAGTATTGCTGTCAAAAGTATAAAATTTGTTTTCAATCGCAGAGACATATTCTACAATGCGTGAGGCTGGATTCTTCTTAACGGATATCTCGTTTGCGGCAATTTTCGATTGAACACTTTGTCTTGAATACCCAAATTATTCAACTGCTTCAAAACGTTCTCCTTTTCTTCGAAAAATTGAAAATCTGACTTTAGTTCTTGAATACGTCTACAAAACTGCTCCACCTTCCATCCGTATTCTTTAGATGCCATTTTATTACTGATTATTTCAACTACCCAATGACACACACATACTTTTCAAAAATAATGATATCTCCCCCCTTCCACCTGATGATGATGAAAAACGAAAACGATAACGTAAATGGGTATAGCACATGAAATTGTGTACTCTGAATACTCCAATGGGTATCGCACATTGAAGGTGACGACCTCCATTAAGCTGACATGTTTTTTCTCTTAAATATTGTTATATGAGACACCCGGTATATCATTTGGCAGCCGCCATGTTTTTTTTCCCTCTTAAATTCTGTATTTTGAGTCTGAATATGTCATCCACAATCATTATTCTTATTATATATATTATAAGCGCGCGGTAGTGGAGAATTGTTATCAATCTAAGGAATCTATCGCCGCGACTCGATGAACGCCAAACACAGCGACGCACTGAAATTTAGCAGCGCGCGCTGTACTGGAGAATTGTTATAAATCTAAGGGATCTCTCTCGACTACGTCACACGATGAACGCAGACCAGCGACGAACCGAGAGTCCAAAGTTCAAGGTGGATTCGTGAGCCTATAGAACACCTACTCCTAACCACCTCATTTATCTACCCATTGCTCATAGAGACGGAATAAACAATATTACGCTGCTCGTGCTGGACCAGCATTCTCAACTCGTTGATTTTCGAAATGAAGAATTAATCGTTCGTTTGGAATTGAAGCGAAAGTATGGTGTTAATTTTTCATCAAGACCTCCAACGTGCGTCAACTACTGTCACAGGAGAATAAACTGTTTTTGGAATCTCTTCGTTATCATGATGTCCAATCAAGTGTTCAATATTTTCCGTAAACCACACAACGATGAATCCATACGAAAGGTGGAATGGCGGACTTACTACCCATATGTCAAGTCCTCTCGCAACAATGATGTCATTGAAATCAACATCAATCTGACGCTTACGATGCTTTGTATGATAGCCTGCTATTCATCAGTGGAAAAGTTGTGAAAACCAAAGGAGATGGTCGTGTAATATTCGTAAACAATGCTGGCGCTTTCATGTTTCAATCTGCTAGTTATGAACAAAGCGGTATGGAATTGGAGACGGTTCGTAAGTTGGAATTGTTAGTACTGTCAGAGGCTTTCTTACCTACACCGACGAAGATATCAAGCACTTGGCCAATTCAAGTTGGACTTTTCCCAACAACGCTGGGGTTATCAGCACCACTGATATATCATTGAACATGCTCATACCCTTCAAGCATTTTTGAAATATTTTATAAACGATTACCAATGTGTTTCCTATGGCAAACATACCATCTGATTAGTACGAGCTGCAGATGATAGCAACTGCTTAAAAATAGAGGAGACCGCTGGATCGCCGGCTGGTACAACAGCAGTCAAGTTGGTCATTACAAATATTGAACTCAAAGTCAATCGAATCTTTCCGCATGATCAAATCAAATGTCAACTCTTGAAGGCCATCCAAGCTGATACTCCTATTCTCATTCCGTTCAGAAAATGGGAACTACATATGCTACCTGCTCTCACACAAGGTGCGAAAAATTAAATTTGGGCCGTCAAGACTTCATCGTTTCTCGAAAGCCCTCGCTATGTGATTGTATGTTTCCAAAAAGATCGTGAATACACTAAATTCAACAATGATCTAACAATATTCGTTCATTCGAATATTATCAATATAACGCTCACTCTGAACGGTGAAAATTACCCCAAAGAGAATATGCATATGAATTTTGCAAAGGGGGATTTTTTGCAAGCCTATTTCAACTATGCACAATTCGGTCTCACCTACAAAAGTACTTATCGACATAATACTCTGCTGAACTCCACCGAATTTGTTGGCAAGACTCTCTTTGTCATAGATTGTTCCAGAAGGGACGAGAGCATAAAAAGTTCCACTGTTGAAGTGAAACTCGAAATCAAGGCATCTGAGGGATTTCCCCAAAATACTAGAGCCTATTGCATCATTGTGCACGACACTGTCATAGAGCACCTTCCACTCAGCGAAATCATTAAGAAATGGAACTGAATATATGATTTTGCTTCAGTATCAATCACGGTGTCAAGATGAGAATAGCTGTTGTAGATATTCAAGGCTTCATCATCGTGCAACAATTACATCCTAAGGAGATTGCCATTAGGATTGGAATTCAATGTAGTAATTCTTTACTACTACCAAGCACGCCATTTTCCTCTTTGAGTAGAACAGATAAACATACCGCCTGTTTCTTGGAGCGAAACGTTCATGAAAAAAAAAAGGATTGCACTCGAAATCAGTTGCACATGAAATCGGTTTCATGCATGAACGTCTAAATACGTTAACGGTTGTAGACGGTTGCAAATGAAAACGTTACGCTTTCACCAAAACGATAGGAGTGGGGGTATGGTATAGGGCACTAGAGACGGTTTTTACAAAATCGCATATTTTATTGAGACGTCCTGTATACATTTTTTTCCACCATGTTGATGAGACATCATGTATACGTTGATTTTATCTTCAATGATATGTGCTGGAACACCCGGTATAATATTTTCAATCCCCATATCCCCAATGGCCCATTTTTTCAATGTTAACTATCACATGAAAACGCTCAACCATGTTTTTTCTCTTAAATGATATATTGGTACACCCTGTATAACATTTGACAAATAATCGCTATGTTTTTTCCTCAAACTCTGTATTTTGAGACGTCCTGTATACGTTTCTCATTCGAATCGCACGTTGGAACGCTATACTCCCTTCAAGTTTTTTCTAACATGTCAATGAGACACCCTGATTTTCACTTTTTCTTTAAAATAATATGCGTTGGCACATCTTGTATACCCTGTTGACATTTGACAATCAACCCATGTTTTTTCTCAAATTATTTCTTCAAAAATTATTATTATTATCAACTTTCTACTTTAAGTACTTCATATCACACGCTGGCACTTGTCACGCAACCAACAATTTCCCTTCATTCGCGTACCGACACTGTAAATCTGGTGGCTGGAGAAATATATATCCTACATTTGTACACCAACTTGTACGAAGTCTCAGTGGAGGTATGGTGTAACCAAACGCATAGATTAAATCAGAAAAATCAGAAATATTATTCAAATGTATCCCGGCCACATGGCCTCGGGCCATAAAAGTCTATCCATCGAGAATGTATCAAATGACAGTTTCAGTTTTCAACTCGACCTTTAACTTCAAAACCATTCGAAATACATACTTACAAAAGATCTTCTGATAAATAAGTACTAAAATCTCCTAAACCGGGACGTTCAGACAGAAATATTTATTTAGGCTTGCATATGTTTATAATAATTCTATGAGAGGCAAGATATTGGAATAGTCCAAACCTCGAAATTCTAAGGGTCTTCGGAATAACAGGCAGTTTTTAGTTTTAACCCGTAGGATGCAGATGTGTTCTGTTAGTGTATTATGTAGTGTTGAGTAAGGTATCTTTTCATAAGTCTTCTGGTTTCAATTCTAATTTAAAATGAGGAACAACTTAGTTTCGGTATAAATATATTAGTATTTAATCAATATTTTTCTCATTTCTCTGGAAAGTTGATTCTTCCAATCAACTTTCATATCAATCATGATTTTGTCATTCAACCCTTTGAGTATTCAACTATTTTGATCTATCTAAGTTATTGTATTCATATCCTTAAGTTGGTAGTACATATCTTGCCTCATTTATATAATTTTCATTCATTATCAGATCTTGTTATATTTTAATATCAGTTCAATAACTATTAATTGTTCCATGTCCTTATTAAATCTTTCATTGTTTGTTTTTTTAATTTCGTTAATTAATTTAATATAAATATTTAAGTGTTGTTGAATCCTGTTTTTCATTTCTAAAAGTTAATAATCGGGCTCTTCCAGCCTTGTCAAATTGGTAATAAATTTCAATGAGTTGGAAACCAAGAAAATAATAAATTTCGAATGTAGTACATTTTTCGATAATTTCCAATTCCATCCAGTAAAGAGAAGAAGTAACATCATAGCATCCAATGGAGGCAAAACAATTATGAAACTAAGGTAAAATAAAAATCTTGAATTCTGTGAGGTATAATACTAATTTTCTTGACAATAGAGCCCACCGTTCCCATATATTTAATATCATTAACGATTTCGCTCTGTCGTCCTTATGTGACAAAATGCTATTCAATTGTAAAAAAGCAATTGGTTATAATGGTGTCTCAAATTTGGGGTTTGCCTGAAAATAAATATCTGAAATCTCATTTGTATGTACAATATAGGTAGAAAAATCATTATTATTTTTTCTATAAAATTAGGATACACTTTTTCATTCTTGCAAAATTATTATCCAATAACGTAGGCATTTGATTTGAATTATTGCTAAACATGGAATTTCAACTGTCACGACAATTTGTTAACTTAAGAAATCATGTTTTCAAGAAAAAATTCAGTATTTTAGAGATAATTTGAAAGAAATACTACCATCATTCAAGAGAGTTGTTTATAATAGATTATATTTTAAGTATTTTGTGTATTCATTGACAGAAACAGTTTTACTCATCATACAAAATAACCTGTATGAATTTTGAATATTATATCGTTCAGATTCAAGTAGTTTTGTTGCTACTTTCACATTTTATGTCAATAGTTAGTCAAATAAGACAAAAACGGAAATTCCACCAAATTCAGAGAAACCAACCACTTGTTTTATATATTATGATACCAAATCAGATAATTCATGTTTCAAAGGCTCACAAAACAAGAGAATCGAGAGAATTATACCTCCCCATGCGAAAATATCCTTCTTTCAGCAATTACAACATTGAATGGAATTGAAGAATAGAAACGTCGAAAAATTACAATTTGTTCATTATGATGTGTATTTTATACGAGTTGAAACGAAAACTCCGGCTACGGCCGTTAAATAATAATAATAATTTGATAAATTGGTACGAAATTTCTGTAGAAAATTAAACTATGAAGAAGATGGAATACATTTATTATGTAAAAATAACTATTGGGAGTAATATTCAGCAAAATGTACCAAATTTAATCAAATTATTCAAATATAGATAAATAACTTGACAAAAAGGGAATACAATAATATACAAAGGTAGTTAATGACGATCTACATTGAAACGTTAAATTTGGATGGTCTCAGTTTGGATTGCGAAGTACATCGCCTTTCACTCTTTAGGGGCAAAAGAAATGGGTAAATTATTTTTATTGGTCAGTAAAGGCTGGAAATTTTATTGATGAAGTGTTAACAGTATCCGTTTCAAATATATTGTGACAAAAGTATTCCTAACAAAGAATCGAATGACCATATTTAAAGTGGAGATATTTTAATTTGAAATTATCATCAGAGATGAACCTATTATTCCTCCTCAAATTTCTTTCTTTCTCCAGTAATAAACAAAGTTGTCAAAAGAACAAATCACAAAGAATTTGAAACTGATTCAATTTTGTAGAAACATTTTATTATTGATCAGCATAAAAGTCAAGACAAACGAGTAATTTGAAGGTATCGAATTGCCTTTACCTATTTTAATGACATATCTATCGTTTTTTTTTTCAGTCTACAGAAAATACTCTCTAACTCGAATTGTCATGTACTGATATCTTTTAAGGGGTATGAATAGTCCGACAAAATGAACAATGTCTTATTTTTGTTATGTTGCGTCAGAGATGAAAGAAATTGCAATATGTTTCAGAAAAAATTAACAATTTAAGGCTAAAGACACGATCGATAGCTGTAGTTTTCGAAATCTTTCATGTCACTAAAACTGGTGACTATTATGAACGGACAAGTTAGTATTTTGAAAAGTCGATTTGTACAATTAGTGGCAAATGGCTTCAAGCGTTGATATTTCCAAACAAAGAATAAAATAAATTGATGGAAATTATGTGAAGTTTTTGATAATTAGATGATTTTTTGATGAATTCATTTTGTTTCTATTGATACTCTAACAGTCAGGTATCGAATTACTCACCTAAAAACTAAACACAATTTCTCGACAGATTTAGCTTTGCAGTGCGAAATAAATAATTTTAATTGGAGACAACTCATATTCGCTATGTCCATTAATAATTGAATGCTAATGAATTCGTCCAGGTGGAAGCCCACCAAATTCATGAGCTCTAAGCACAAATATGTCAATTTTTGTATCACTTCATGTCACTTTAAGAAAACTCATTCAAACAATCCATTAAAAAATCTAACCCTAGCATATTCGTTACAACGCAGTTGTGGCATATTTAAAAATTCCTTGAGAATTAACTTACATAGAAAAACGAAATATCATTCGATACGTAAGTGTTAACTTACAAGTCCAGTTACTTATCTTCATGCCATTTTGAATCTATCGTTTATTATTCATATTTCCGGATTTCAAAGACAAGTTTTTTCGATTTGTTGTATCATAGATTATCCTCAACGCACTAACTTTTATTATTTGGTACTTTTATTGTCCTTCTATATTGACAACTGAGACCATCTGTAGTATATACCTTCCGTGCATGGCATCACATGTAAAAGGTGAGGGCTTAGTCTTCCCTAGCTCGCAAAATTATTTCGAAGTCTTTCAGGGTTGCTCGTAAGAGTGCAGCCAGCTGACGATTAAAAAAAAATATTTATATATATTCTGACATTTTCAAGGATAGTTTTATGAACAAAAGTTCAGAAATCATATTATTGTGATCATTTCGTCTTCGAGTGAAATATATTCTTCATAAATAAAATTGGTTATAGATCAACAAATGAGGTAAAAAGTGATATTTGGAGCTGGTAACTTGAAAAAAATTTAACAGCTTATTCAAAGAAGCGTAATTGATAAATTTTGAGACTAGAATACAGAAAAAGAATACAATTTTTAATATCAAATCATTTATACAGGCGGAACAAAAGTTAGAGCACCTGAATGTATCATTCAATTAAGTAAAATTTTTGTTACAGAAAAATTGTAAGAATTGTATTGTCTTTGAGAAAACTTCATCATTTTAGAAACAAGAAAATGAATTGATGCCACCTGCCACTAAGTCAATTACTCCTCCATAGTAATAATAAATAAAAAACAAAATAAAAGCAGAGAAAAATTGTTATAGTCAACTATTTGTATCGATGTTCCTACCGATGCTAATAGTTATTACTTTCGGTAAATTTCCATTGTTTTCCATATAAATAATTCATTGCCATAGAATCACGGAACTCCATGAATTTTTGAATTGAGTTAACAATATTTCACAGATACACCTATTCATAAATATATCTACAAATCTATAGAGATCAATTTGCATCCTTCAATAACAGAAAAAGAAACAAAATGAACAATTATTTTAATTCCGTATTTTTCAGATATAAAGTAGTGGTATAAATTATACAAGTGATTAACCACTTTATTCAATTCGAATCAGGTGTACCTCCTTCAAGGGGTTTTTGCATTAAATAATCATAAATTGAGAATTTTTTTTACAAATATTTCATTTAAAAGCTCTGGGTTTTTCTAGAAAGCTCACCAAATATTATCGAGTAGTAATTTAATTTTCTTAATCACATTGATATAATATAAAATAATAATATAAAATCGACAAGTTCTGCTGTTACTTTCAGAAACAAAATAAAAATTTCATTGATGAACACTTGATTGTTCACCAAATTATTTTGATGAATGTCTATTTCATTTCACTCCCGATGTTCATTTCTGTAACAAATGTTAACAAGTTCTGACCATATAATTATGTTCTCTATCCCCATCTTTCTGTTTTCTACTGTATCAATGAATGGTTGTATTTCACAGGACTCTTTGTAGATATTTGTCTAGAATAAAATGCTCTTTCATTAAATTTTAGTTGAAAATTACTCATTATATATTTTCTATATAATATATATATATATATATATATATATATATATATATATATATATATATATATATATATATATATATATATATATATATATACACACATTTTTTTTTTCTCAATCTTTGTCACAACTTAAATATTAGTTTTGGAGAAGGGATTTTCACCCCTCCCCCTTTGTTTCCTATTAATTTTTGTCTTGCTGTTTTTATTTAACTCTTACAAGATTGTTTTTGTTCTAATAGTTTAAGCAACATCTGATGTAAACCTTTCATGTATACTGTACAACGGGTTAAGTGTAAGAATAGTTGTAAACTAAACTTCGCCCAATAAAAGACGATTTATTATTATTATTATTATTATATATATATATAAATTCTTTCAGAAAATAAACCATATCCGTTGAGTTATCGTAAAATAATTGAAACTCAGGTATATAACTTTGCTTTTGGAGTTCAGGGAGCGGCATTTAGGATCCCAGTGATCTAACTAACAGCGAAAATTTCGAAATTTGTAGGAAAAAGTCAGTCTCTAGCCTGTGGATGAGTGTATCTGAGGCAAAACACATGTTCATGACATGGGTTATTTATGTTCCTTTTTCAGGAAGGTTATCGAAGTGAATATAGTCGACTAGTTTTCTATTGGAATTAATGTTTAAATATCTAGAAAATATAAGAGAAATCTTGTTTTTGTTTGAACCCATCTAGAATGTTCTATTTTATTATAAAATTAAAGTAAAATCGAAAATAACAGTATGCGTTCACACACGTGAATAAACTGACATGTATGTCGACCATTCTGAAGACAAAAATAAGTAGTAATAATAATAATAGTACATGGAAATTTATTTATTGATTTATTGTATTCCCGCTTAAACAAGGTAACAGATTTTCTAGTAAATTCAAGGTGAGTATTTCAAAATAAAAAATGGATCAAACTGTCCTAAGAAAAGAAATGTATATAGTAATAATAATAATCGAGATATTGATAACGAAAAATCTTATTACAAATCACAGAATGGAAATCAGGTCCAGATATGATATAGTTTTTTTTAAGTAATCCAGACAAAGGACAATTTTTCTATTCTAATAATTTTAAATTGATAAAATAAAATAGTAATAATAATTATAAAAAATGGAACAAAGCTTAATTGGTATGTGCCAAGGAAAAATAGCAATGAGACTGGACGAGAACATGCAGAGGATTTAGGGAAAATTCTTGCATACGCTTGGTTGGTAATTTTTTTGGAGAAGAGGAGCCGGTAAAATTGGGTTTACTACCATATTACAGTTAACATTCGTTGTGTACGCACAATATACATTATAATGATATTAATTCTATTACCAGACGGCATATTTGTTTTATTTGTATCAAGTTATCAACAAAGGTTTTATTGAATCTATGATAATTATGGAACCAATTGTATCGTTATATCATTGGAATATTGTTTCTAGATAGATCAGGTTGTATAGAGAACTTTTCGGATTACAACAGGAAACTTGCATCCAAGAATTTTATGGAAAAGTGAGAACGTATGGACGAATTAAGCAGGTTCCAATCAGGATATTAAAGAAAATTGAACAGAAAAAAAAAGTAAAAATATTTTTTTAAATATTTTCCAGCCGATATCTCAGCTGAATATATTAAATCCATAACATTGTACATAGAATAACCAATATAGCTTTTCTTCAGAATAAAGGAGAGAGGGAAGAATGTAGGTCATTCGACCAAGGCTTTGGCTAGAAAGGGAGCGGGGAAACTGATCATATTCGCCAGGAAGGCTATGATCATATACCGGCAGTAAGCGGAAGTTCGCTCCGAAAAATTGTTATTGTTGTTCAAACGAGGTAAGTCGAAAAGCACGAAATACTGTGAAAGTGAAATTGGCCCTAGATAGACCGGCAGTAAGCGGAAGTTCGCGCCGAAGAATTGTTATTGTTGCTCAGACGAGGTAAGTCGAAAAGCACGAAATACTGAGAAAGTAAAATGGTCGAAGAAAATGAAAAAGGGTACCCTTTCGCTCTTCGTATGTTTCCCCAATGTCAAAGAGAAACCAGGAAAGGTTTCCTCTGGCATCTTGTGTCGTTTGACAAAGGATCTTCTTTATCCCGAATCCCGAACCAAACTAAGCGATAAACCAGGAAAGTGATGTTCTAATAACTATAGTAATTTTGTCAGGGTCTTCCCAACCTCAAATTCTAGAAAGTAGATTGTACCAGTTTCATGGTCGCGATTTGAGTGTCTCAGGGGAAGCCGGCCCCCTCGAAAAAGTCAAGTTAGCTGGCTACAACCTTGGTTTGAATCTCACTAGAATAAGGAGTTTTGTAAATGTTGTTTAAATTTCATTACCGTAAGAAATAATATTATTAACTTTCCTGGAATGAGCTTAGTAGAAGAGGTGAAAGTTTTGGTATTTTTGAAGAAAAATCAAGAAAGGAAGAGTGGAGTAAATGTGAAAAAAAAAGGCTATATAAGGAAAAAGGCTGAGGAGAAGAAAGGAACCAAGAAGAAAAATTGTGAAAAATGGTGTATTGGTTAGACAAAGTATTGTTTACAACTCTGGAAAAATGGAATTTTATAAAAGATATTGTTGAAAAAAAAAACAACAGATTGACAAATGTTAGCGATTAATCGCATGAAACTGACATCAAATTGCAACTATGGAGAAAACTAAAAGTAGGTGACACACGCAAGAAATAAAAACCCTTTAACATCTAGAGAGAGGAAAAGAAATGCAGAAACTCGGGTACCTCGAGTATGGAAATCTGTGAAAATCTTCTGTATTGATGAATTGGTTGAATGAACATGTGACAGATGGCGGAAAGCCTTGCCAGCCGAATAGAGGCGCGATTAGCTACGTGATATTGAATGGAAATGTCACGCTTTGAGAGCATATCCGGAACTTGTCAAATGAAGACATTGAATTCTGAGTTGTCTGGATAGGCAAAAGCGGCTCCTGTAGCCCCAAGTCATACTAGGTTACAGACAAAGAAGTAAATTGATGAAGAAGCTCGAAAAAAAAACCTACCGGTAAGAGTTGAAGATATTGAGTAGACTCGTAGGAACCTAGTATGGTAGTGATGTCGGCAATAACTTTCCACACACTCAGAACATGCTATCAGCGTTTTACCAACATCAATTGAGGATCATAACATCGTCCTATATTGTGATATACTGAGCGAATTAAGTCTTATAATTTTTTTTCAAATATCAAAAATATTTCTTTTGTGATTATTCAGAAATTTCGACTTTTAAGGTTATACACGTTTTCAACTATTTAATGAATGAATCTAGTATGAATTATGTATTGAAAGTGTATCTTGTGAGATGTGGTATGTACATGAGAGAGAGAGAAGAACGGACTGAATTTGATGAAGGAATTAATAAGTGTATGGAAAGAAATAGTTGGTTTCGTGAATTAAGTTATATTGTTCGGACTTCAGGAGTTAATTAGCTACTAATTCTTGAAAGTTCCGAACACATTTAATTTCAGTTACACTCGTGTCTAGTATATCACCATGAAAGGATAGACAGAAAATTTTCAATATTATCAGAAGACATACTTCTTGAATCAGAATATATGAGAAAAATGATCAGAGTGAGTGGATGTCAAATTAAAAAAAAAAAAATGTTGCCACAGAAACGAACAAAAATATGATTCGTAATATCCCAATTTTGTCAATTTGTATGAGAGTCGTACACTAACCAATATACGCAATAATATTAGGTATTCAACTACAAAAGAGCCGAAATTTACAACGGCTTATCGCGGAAAACAATAAAACAAGAAAAATGGAATCAGTTATTTTTAGGATAAGGAAAAATAAGAAGATTGGGTATAGGATAGTAGTAGTACAGGAAAAAAATATCAATTAAGGAAACAATAAAAAAAATATGGGAAAATGAAATAAAATTAATTATAAAGATAATAATAATTTTGCCAAGATTTCAGAGTTCTACACGAAGTAATGAGCAGCACCTACCGGAAGAAGAAAAACGTATTAGAAGACATACGAGAGGGAGCGGTATGGAGAACTTCAGAATCAACCAGGCAGGACCACCTCAATAACCGAAATTTCTTAGGATAAAGAATTCGTAATGAGGTAACGTGAACTGGGGTATACGACTTCCAGTTTCCGAGTCGCGAACTAATTACCTACAGAAATTATTGGATTCTAATTAACTTGGTTTTTACAGGTCCCATAGAGTTCGCAGTCCACCTCGTCATCCTGCATCTCCATTAGACAAGATAAGAAACCTGCTTAGTAGCCAGGATCTAGACGGAGAGAAACCCAAGGAGTCCCAAGAAGGACCAGGACTCCGTCACCTAGAACTTCAGTTGAGGATACCACCTGATGAGGATGCCACCTGATGAGGATGCCACCTGATGAGGATGCCCCTTCATGAGGATGCCACCTGAGGACGCCACCTGGCGCGGAGACCACCGTGGAAAGGCATTCCACATCTTCTAGTCTGAGGAGAACTTCTGAGGAAAGAGGATCCAACCCCAAGCTGAAGGATCAAGGATCCAACCTCAACTCGAAGGACCAAAGACCCAATTCCCAGGACATAGGACCGAGGCTCCAAGGCGAAAGACCAAGGATCCCAGTGAAGGACCAAGGACCCAATCCTCCAGTACGAAGACCAAGGATCTAAGACCAAAGATCAATGAGCCAAGACCAATGGACCAATATCCAAGGCAATCTTACCATACAGTTCCAACACATCACCACACCGGAAAGAAACAAGGATTTCATGGATTTGCTCAATGTAGTTCCACATCTGTTACCAAGCGAGGACCAGGGAGCAGAGGTTACCTGCCAACATGGAACATAGATCTGTTAGAACGGATATTCCGTACAAGGACTGCATCTTTCTCTGTACACTGGTTAAGAAGTTTGCAGTTTTCAATGTCATGTGGACCCATTCCATCTGGTTCACATTGACGCAGTTTAGAAGGATATCAAGGAACTAGGTTACCAGAAGTTTCCGGCAGGATGCAGTATCCAATCCATTCCACTAGAGATCTCTCTGATGAACTTTCACAGTCAGCTTCGACACTGAACCGACATAAGCGAGTGCGGTAAGGAACAATATTTGATTTGGGTGTGCGGAAACTCATTAAGTGCGGGATACAGACTGCATTAATATTGACTGTAGAATTTGAAGAAAAAAATAATAATAATAGTAATAATAATGTTAAGAGGATCTGGAGTAATAATTTATTTGGAAAAAAAATTGTCACAAATCTTAGGGGGGAGGAATGTAACCAAACTCATAGATTAAATCAGTAAAATCAGAAATATTATTCAAAAGTGTCCCGAGCCACATGGACTCGGGTCATAAAAGTCTACTCCTCGAGAATGTATCAAACTACAGTTTCAGTTTTCAACGCGAGCTTTAACTTCAAAACCATTCGAAATACATTCTTACAAAGATCTTCTGATAAATAAGTACTAAAATCTCCTAAACCGGGACGTTCAGACAGAAATATTTATTTAGGCTTGCATGTGTTTATAATAATTCTATGAGAGGCAAGATATTGGAATAGTCCAAACCTCGAAATTCTAAGGGTCTTCGGAATAACAGTCAGTTTTTAGTTTTAACCCGTAGGATCCAGATGTGTTCTGTTAGTGTATTATGTAGTGTTGAGTAAATTCGGATATCTTTTCATAAGTCTTCTTTTTTCAATTCTAATTTAAAATGAGGAACAACTCAGTTTCGGTATGAATAATTAGTTTTTAATCAATATTTTTCTCATTTCTCTGGAAAGTTGATTCTTCCAATCAACTTTCATATCAATCATTATAATTTTGTCATTTAAGCCTTAGAGTATTCAACTATTTTGATCTATCTAAGTTATTGTATTCATATCCTTAAGTTGTTAGTACTTATCTTGCCTCATTTATATAATTTTCATTCATTATCATATCTTGTTATATTTTAATATCAGTTCAATAACTATTAATTGTTTCATGTCCTTACTAAATCTTTCATTATTTGTTTTTTAATTTTGTTCATTAATTTAATATAAATATTTAAGTGTTGTTTAATCCTGTTTTTCATTTCTAAAAGTTCATAAACGGGCTCTTCCAGCCTTGTCAAATTGATAATAAATTTCAATGAGTTGGAAACCAAGAAAATAATAAATTTCGAATGTAGTACATTTTTCGATAAGTTCCAGTTCCATCCAGTAAAGAGAAGAAGTAACATCATAGCATCCAAGGGAGGCAAACGATTATGAAACTAAGGTGAGATAAAAATCTTGAATTCTGTGAGGTATAATTCTAACTTTCTTGACAATAGAGCCCACCGTTCCCATATATTTAATATCATTAACGATTTCGCTCGGTCGTCCTTATGTGACAAAATGCTATCCAATTGTAAAAAAAGCAGATTGTTGTAATGGCTAGCGTCACTCGCTACCAAACATAAATCGCTGGTTCAAACCTTTGCTGCTGAAAACTTTTTTCTTTTAAATTCAATTCAATTAATTCAAAATATTCAAAGCGTGCGCTCTCCATTGGCAAAAAGTTATCAATCGGGATCTACTCGACTACTTCACACGATGAACGCACGATAATGCCTTTTTTCCCGCTGGTCCAGAACCCCCCTAGTTGATCTACTAGGCATGTTCAATCAAATTTTAGTAACCAAATCGCATCAAGATTTTGAGGGAATATTGTGAAGATTTTTGCCGCAAGAACAGCTTAAACATTACAAATTCAAACGAGTTATTTTTGGATTGGCATGCTCGCCATACTTAGCAAATAGGGTGATTCGTCAGTTAGCTCTCACAGAAAGGGAAAACTACTCTCTTGCTTCTCAGACTCTTGAAGATGACACCTGTGTCGATGATATCCTCACAGGATCTTCGAGTATTGAGGATGCATTAATACTACGAAACAACCTCATAGATATTTTAAAATGCAGGAAGTTCGAGCTGAGAAACTGAGCAAGTAATTTGCTACATTTTTTGTCAGATCTAACTGAATCACATAAACTGCTAAATTCCTTGTCTTTCGATGCAAACGACGCAAATCTCAAAATTTTAGGATTGCAATGGAATCCCTTTATAGATATGTTTTCGTATCATGTTGAAAATAAAAGGGTGTTTTGACAATGTATGAAATTGATTATGTTTTACAATGCTGTGTAAAGTTCATTCAAAATGAGTGTTTTCCGGAAATAATTTCATCCCTCAAAAATAAAAAAATATTCCGAAATCTTACAGAGTTTTTTAGAATCAGATAATGTTTTGACAGTAGGAGCTCGCATTTCTAAAGCTTCTCACTTATCATTCGAACAAAAACATCCTGCCATTTTACCATGTAAGAATATTTTTACTAATCTTATCATTGAATATTTTCATAAAATATGTTTGCACCCGGATAATCAAACCTTGCAATATTTAATTATGCAACGATTTTGGATCCTCTTTCCGAAGAAGCCAATAAGACGTGTTCTTTCTTCATGTCACAGATGTTGGCACCTTTCCCTAAAACCCTATCAACCTCCCACGGAAGATCTGTTTAAACTACGGATTTCACAAATAAAACCCTTTTTATGTGTTGCAGTTGATCATGCAGGGCCGTTTTCAACAACTTTAGGAAAATTACGGGGGGTAAGAAGTACTAAGTCGCATATCTCTGTCTTTGTTTGTTTAGTCACCAGAGCAACACATCTGGAATTAGCTTCGGATCTTTCTACAGATGCCTTTTTAGCCGCCTTCAGAAGGTTTATTTGAGATTCATTCATTTATTTAAGAGGAAGTTGCACTAAAGTTTTTTCTGATTGTGGGTAGAATTTTGTGGGAGCCAATCGGGAAATAATTAATTTATTAAAAAATTCTGCTGAAACCGAAGGCATGTTTTAATCCTTAGTCGGCTCCACATTTCAATGGATTAGCGGAAGAAGGTGTCAAGTCAGTGAAAATCCATTTAAAACGCGTCATAGGCGAACAAGTTTTCACTTTCGAGGAAATGTATACCTTACTGGTTCAAATTGAGTCTCTGCTCAATTCACGTCGTTATGCCCCTTGAGCTCAGACCCAAACGATTTATCTGTATTAACTCCTGGTCACTTCTTGACGCTTGAACCTTTATCTATCTTACCTGATCCAGATATATCCAATTTGATGTTGAATCATCTCAATCGTTGGCAACTTCTCATTCGCATGCAGGTCAACTTTTGGTCCAGATTTCGCTCTGAATATTTGCATACGTTGCAGCAAAGAGGAAAGTGGCTCGAGCCCACTTCTCTTGTTAATATCGGCACTATGGTACTCATTAAAAACGAACTCACCCCTCCTCTAAAATGGAGTTTTGTGGAACTCCATCCCGGTTCTGATGGCGTTCCTGGCAACTGTTTTAATGAAGAGCGGTGAAATAAAGAGGCCTTTGGTTAGGCTTTGTCCCTTACCCTCACCGTCGAGCGAATAAAAAAATATATAAACATATATTTTGGTGGGCAGTTAATGTTCACTCCTAGTACTAGTCATTTTTAAACTGTTATTTATTATCAACTAATTCATTTAGGTACTCAGCAATGCTTATATATTACAATTTCCTCTTTAAAAACTATCAAAATTTCAATAGACTCTCTAACTGAGAGCAATCAAAAGTCTATCAATCTTATTTCACAATTTACGTGGTAAAAATACAGTTGAGGTGACATCTACGCCCTCTATGATGAACCGAAGTAGAAAGCCGGCAGTTCAGAAAAATTCATATGAAGGTGTGTTCGTAGCTCTTTACTACAATCTCGCAATTTCGCATTCGTTACAAGTTCAAATATCTCGCAATCTCAAGTGCTCACCATATGATAAACATATCACCAACTAACCAAGAGAGCATTCAGAAGAAGGAAAATTCACCAGGTGAGTTGTCTCTTTCAACTGTCGCAAATTCAAACTTTTATTTCGCAACCATCGCTTCGACCAACAATGGTTTTATTGAAAATTTTCTTGTAGGAATGATGGTTGCGGTTCAATATTTTGATAATTAATTTGCAAATTGTTCCCTGTTCTGTCTAGACTACTCCCTCTTCTGGAAATCGTTCGTTGTTTGCTTTTTCCTGTTATGAAAATGAGTGTCTCCTACCTTCTCTATTGTAACCTGTCTCATTATTATTATTATCGTATTGCCTCATTATATTGTTGTTGTTATATTGTTGGTTAGATCTGTTGTAATTGTTTTGCCTATAGTTGTTATTATAATTTTGTCCTCGATGATTGTTATTTCCCCTATAATTGTAATTTTCTCTATTATTGTGACTTTCTCTATTATTATTATAATTTGTATTGTAATTCCTATTATAATTGTTATTATTATTGTGTTTTCTGTTCTGATTATAATTTTCACTATCCAGTCTGTCTCTTTCTTCGTCCTGTCATTATACCTCTGTTGTAAAGTGCGCCTTTCAGGCTATTAGTATTGTTATCCATTTTTTTTATCATACTGTATATTATATTTTAGCCACACTACATGAAACACTGTTCTACTTAATTCACCTAATAATAAACATATTATTACAAATTGCTGACACCTCATGTGCACTAGGTATTGCATGCAGTTAATCATCGATGAATAATTAATTATTATTTGATTTTCTTCATATGGCAACGCCTACAACAACACATGAAGTGTCATTCATAAAAACTAGTGAACCCCTGAAAACGGGGACATTCTCCGTCAAACTTCAACTGTTGCACTAACTGTCTGTAACTTGATCTGCAATATACTGAGTTATTTATTATTGGGGTACTAAAGTATTTAAATTTGGTATTCCCCAACATAAATTGGTGTCAGGTGTTAAAGTGGTCGAAAACAAGCCCATCGCAGTTCCTGAGTTGTTCCGGTTAACTGGCAAGCCAATAGTCATCTTGTGATCCAATGGTGCAGCATCTGTGAGTCAATGGTAGCTGCAAACCACAGTGAAGCCTAGCATTCCATTCGGGGTCTTGCAAGATAACAACGGAAGTCATTGGACAACTAAGGCTAACAATCCAAGCAACCAAAGTGTTCCTGATCCTGTCGAGATCCAGCATTCAACAGCAAGTAAGTTATTCAGCAACTCCACTGCAGTAGGCGAGGATTGAATGGTGATGTCCACCACTACTAGCAACTTCAAGCAGTTTTTTTCCTCTATTCTCTCTTGTGTGATGTTCATTTTCATTTTACTCATTGTCACAGTAGCCCATAATTGTTCTTGATTTTATTCGAGTGAATCTATGCTAGGTACAGCAGAAGTCAACCCTGAAGGCCAAAATACTGTTATTATGCCAAAATTAAACATTGACACAGCTTTAAAATTAATTTCTGAATTCAGAGGCCACAGAGCCGAACTTTATCGGTTTATTTCATGTTGTGACATTGTAAGTGAAGAATTATCTCAACCTGCAGATAAGAGCATGCTTGTTAACATAATCAAATAACGATTGTCAGGGGCAGCATTCAGGGTTGTAATGTAATTACACGTTGGCTGACATCGAAATACGTACAACTCTCAGTCCAAGTCCATCTCACGTCTTTCTTTAAAAGATTATATGAAGGATTCGAGAAGGTTGCTAAATTTGGAACAAAGGATACTGCACACTTTGGGAAAGTGGCCCCCTGTCGAATTGGCAGAATTTTTGATATAGTCCAAGTCATTCCAAACAAAAAGTTCAATGGGCACAACTTTTTCTATAGACTAGTTTTGGCGCTAGAGGCCCTCGAAAACTTTCATTTGTTATCCATTGTTAAACAACACGAAACGCTATCCTGGATAATAATCTCTATTCTGCTTAATCAAGATGTAAACAGTCATTGATATGACATACCATTGAAAGAATTTTTCTTTGGTGTTGCTACATTCGGTCAATTATACAGTGTGTTCTAATTGCTTCTAATTTTCAAAGTTCAATAATTCGAAAATAGTTACAAATAGTTTTTATATAATGAAAAAATGTTTATGAATCCTATTCTACATCATATTCTACATCACATAGTCAAGAAATAATAATAATAATAATAATATAATAATAATAATACTCCCTCATAAACACTCGTAGAGTGTACCCAAAGGCATAGCCTGTGCGGGTAGAGGACGGACTATTATTATTATTTGCCATGGCGCTCCGGGGCGACTTACTGATGTTCTCGGTGGTGTATTCATTTTACAGCTATAGGAAATCCCGGAAAACCTACATCACCACCCGGTTGGTCGGTGCGCACTTCAGGCTAGCACCAGACGCCTGGATTGGCATCTAGGCAACTCACATCACATTTGATTCACAACAAGGCATCTGTCCACCTAAAGAGACCCGTGTACTTGAGAAAAAAGATTCCGTACCCGAGCCTCGAATTTCTGTCTGATGCGAGCTAGAAGTTCCACTGCTAGAGACCTTAGCCACTGAGCCACCGACGGACCGAGAAATATAAGGACTGTTCCTTTTTAAAGAAAACAAAAGTTATGTTCAAAAAATTCCGTTCCTATTGAAAAATATTGGTCGGCCATCTTGTGAAATATAAAGCCATTTTAAGTAATGAGAAATATAACGAATCTATCTATACTATGGCCTTACAAAGATTGTTTTCCAAAATCTATCGTTATGACGTCAGGGATTTTTACGGTATGCAAATGGACTAATTTTGACCAAAAAATCGTACCTAACATTCAAGTGATTCAGAGACAATCAATTATTGTAGGAATAGTGGGGAATTGAGGATACGCAGATGTTTGAAAAATTCACTAATTTATAACTTTTTTTTACACTTCCGTGGGGTGACTAATTACTGGTTCCGAAAGTCATGTGCCCTGAGAAGGCGGAGTGAACCAAGAATTACAGCCTTCCGCATTCTTCCAGCTAAGTTTCCTGCCGCATCATGGCAAGCCGGTATGATCTTCAAGTTCGAGAGCAGTGTGTCCATTATTCCACCAAGGACCTCCATTATCAGAACTACCATCTTAACAGAATGGTTTGGATAAAGCCTGCGGAGTTCAAAGAGTAGATCTCGATATTTTATCCGTTTTTCCTCCTCCTTTCGGACGATGTTCGTTTCGCCAGGAGCCAAGAACTCTATGACGAAAATCGTCCTACTTTGATGGTCGAGGAGGACAACATCAGGCTTATTGGCTTGTATTTGCCTGAGGGTGGGGAATGAGTAGTTCCAATATATTCGGCACTTTTCATTCTCCACAACGGACTCAATATCCCCCGGAGCATAAGGCAACACCGGTGTCTCGTCTATACAGTACGAGTGTCGTAGGTGGTAATACAACACTCGTAGGGCCGCGTTATGCCTGTGGATATAGGCTGAGGCCGCATAAGCTGGATAAGCTGACAGCAAATGCATTTTGGTCTCAGCTGCCCCACGACATGCTCTGCATCTAGTGTCAGGGACCTCTATACCCATCACGCGACTACGGTAGACAAGGGTGTTGAAGATCCCATCTTAGCAGGCCATTATGAATCCCTCGATTTCCGACTTCTGCCCACTTGACCTGAGAAAAGCGAAGATCAGGTTTCTGGATAAGCCAAGGTCTTCAATGTTCTTGAAGAAGACCATGCATTGGATAATCCCTATGTAGCTGTAGGAGCCTGTCACACTCCGCAGCTTTCACGTGGGCTTTTTGCTGAACGGGTTCCAACTGGGTTGTTCGTCCGTTCAGTGTCGAATAAGAGACCGAGTTCATCGGCTGCACGGTTTGCTGCCTTGGGAAGAAATGCTCCAATCCCTGCTTTTTCGTGATCGTAGCAGAGAACGGGATCTGAACTCCTGATGACTTTACAGGCTCCATTCAGTACCATTCCAAACTCAAAAGTCCACGGCCTCCCCGTTGTCTGAGGAAGTTAAAATTGTTATTGATAAAATTGTTAAAATTAAGAGTACAACCCCAAAAGTCTTCGAAATACTTTTTCGAGCTAAGGAAGATGCAGCCCTTACCTTTCAACGTGTGATGCCATGCACGAGAGCGATGACCATGCTGGCAATCGAACCCATGACCCTTAGGTTAAGAGACAAGCGCCCTACCATCATGACAATCACGTCCCATTAAGAATTATAACCGTGGAACAGACGATTTAGGATGCAAGTTCCTATAAAGATGCATCATTTTGCGAGTTTTACGTCGAGTTGTCGCAGTTCTTCTTGAGTCCATTTTAGTACTCTGAAGGAGTAAAGTAGAATCGGAACGGCAAGCATATTAGTTGCAGCAACTTTGTTCTTTCCAGACAGTTCTGATGACCAGATCTGTCAGAGTTTGTGCTGATACTTGCCGCAGAGAGAGTTTTTAACTGTTAGGTGTGGCGTTTTTCCACCCCTAGGTAGGTATACGTCTCTTCGGCATCCAGACGATGTAAGATGCTTCCGTCTACGAGATGAACGTCCTCTCCGTATTCCTCGCATCGTCCTCTTTTGCGATGAACCGTGGCACATTTGTCGATCGCAAACTCCATTCCGATAGCATGCGTGTACTCATGCACCACTGATGATCCTTTTCTCCGGAGGCATGAAGTTTAAGGTCATCCATGTATGACAGATGGGTGACCTTATGCCTCCGGTTGCTGGGGGTGCCGCAGTTGTATCCGCGGGTTTTCCGTAGTGCAACAGACAATGGCAGTAGTGAGATGCAGAAGAAAAGAGGGCTGAGGGAGTCTCCCTGAAACACGCACCTTCTAAAGATAACCTGCTCTGTTTGATGTTACGGTAAAGCTAGTCCTCCAGAGCGGCATCAGCTGTTCAATGCATCTCACTATCTGATCGGGTACCGCAAGGCATCTGAGCAAATGCATGATAAGTTCATGCGACATTGTATCAAATGTCTTGCGATAGTCGATCCAGGCCATTGAAAGGTTACGCTTGTACTGCACGGAGTCCTGCGTGATGCATCTGTCGATCAGCAGGTTCTCCTTGCAGCCAACGACCCCCTTCTTTGACCCTCTTTGCTCATATATCCGTTCATACAACGGTTCAACTGCGGAGAGTATTTGCATGTATAAGATGAGGGTAAACATCTTATAACTAGCGTTTAAGCATGTTATCGGTCTGTAGTTATTCGGATCACGGTTCGCCCCTCGACAAACCAATCCGGAGTACTTGGAAATATTTTCCACCAATAGTTATTCAGGCCATCAGGACCTGGAGCAGCAAAATTCTTCGAGCCTTTAAGGGCCCATCGGATTGCACAGTTCATTGAGCTCAGGCTTACGAATCCTCCTGCAGAAAGCTTCGAACTGCGCTAGGACTGGAGTTTCTACGTTGAGTGGTTGCGGAAATGCCCTTCCAGAAGGTTCCTACCTGATCAGCCGCCGGCGGGTTATCCACAACGCGTAGAGGCTCTTGGAATAGGCGAGAAATTTTATCGTGAAACTTCATGTAGCATTTCATCGTTTTGGGCCCTACCATTTTGCATATGATTCCTTATTCGAAGAGGTCGGTTGTGGGGGCCTCTTCCTCGTACATTTGGAACCAAGTTGTAGGGTATACCGGGGGGTTAGCCTAGTATACCCACGGCCGACATCAGAAGGAATGAGCATTCCCTCCAGGGTGCGCCTTGGCTGCCGTTCCGGTTTTGCACCGGTTGCTCAGGAAAGTGGTGTCGCAACTCACCAAGGCCCTCCCTGCTTATAACATTATTACTATTAATAATATTATTATTAAGTATATTTCATTTTAAGATTGTGCACTCCACCTTTCAACCTGATTTTTTTGTATGTACCGCTTTGTATGAACAAAACATTTTTGTCCTAGATCCTGTTGTCTGGTTAATTATTTTATTGCCCCACCCTATATAAAAATATAGTCCAGATCTCTTTTAAAAATTGTTCATTCATTCTCGAAATTGGAGGGTACCTAATGAAAACATTGCATCCCTTTACTGCAAAAAAAACATTTTTCTGTAGATAACTTTGGAAATGACGTCAAAGTTTTGTTTGTTTGTTACTTCATGTCAATATTAAATGAAATATGGCGTATAATTTCGCAGTGAGATTTGAATGTTATGTGTGTGGATACAATGGAACACCAAGGCAAATGGTACGTTTGTACGAAGAAAGCAGAGGCATTGCCGAACATCGAAGGAATGAATTAGAATTGCCACAAATACTTTTTATTGAACAGACAAGGATTTGCTGAAACTCTCATTTGAGTATTCTCTCAGAGATACATTCTTATGAAGGAGATCCCCATCCAACTGTACTTGAAGATTTGTTACGAACTTCTCATATGTCATGTTTAGAATGTGGTAGATTTCAAAATCTTTGTAGAATACACCTTCTACTAGGTTGTTCGCACCTGACGGAGTCAGAATCTGTGGTGGTCACTAGAATGAGGAGGGACATCTTTTGCCACCATTCATAAATGGGCTCAGAGGAATAACAAGGCCATACAATTTCAAAGGTAAAGAACTCAAACATATTTTAGTGTCGTTACGAGAAGCTGTCCTAAACTATATATTAATCAACGAATAAATACAATATCGAGGATAATTTTACTGATGAAGAGTTCCAGGCGTTAACTTCAATAAAAAAAAGTGCAGTTCACAGACATCTTTGAATTTTGCAATTGCAGTAGTGAATAAAGATTTGTTATGTTTCTTGTGCAAATTACTACAAGGACTTTCTGATCAATTCTTGATGGGCATGTTTTCCTATTTCAGTCGTCAAGCTGAGAGTTTGGCAATTCAAAAATTGCGTATATCATTATTGCAACAATTCGTTCCTCAAAATGTAGGGTATCAGCATATAGAGAGGGCCAATATATCGCTAGACATGTTACGGATTACCAAATTATCGAAGAGCAATCGCTTATATTGACGGGACGTATGTAAAAATAGCCAAAAGTCGGACATTTCAAGTATTACGTCAATCGTACCGTGTACACAAGGGATATCATCTCTTGAAACCTGCCTTGATTGTTGCTGCCAATGGCTATTTCCTAGATGTTCACGGAACTTATTTCGCTGATTCAAGAAATAATGATGCGGCAATGTTGAGACATGGGTATGAACGAGATTTGATGGGTTTGATGTGATATCTTCATGTTAGATAGGGGATACCGTGACGCACATCACTTCTTGACTGACTCAGGTATAGTAGTGAAAATGTCAGTAACACTTAGTCTTGGACAGCATCAACTTACAACCAAAGAGGCAAATACATCTAGACCACTTTGATATATTTTCCATGAGTTTCATTATCAACTTGAATTTATTAATTCGACCATAATAGCTGAAACACACTGTTTAATTGATCACCTGCTATGAACAATACTTCTAATAGTATCTCATATTGATGATTATTTTGATTTTGATTACCCAGAATAGTGATTCTTATCCAGAATCCCTATCCGTGTTGTATAACAATGAAAAACAAATGAAAGTATTCGAGGGCCTCTCGCGCCAAAACTAGCCTATAGAAAAAGTTGTGCCCATTGAACATTTTGTTTGGAATTACTTGAACTGAAACATAACAAAATTCAGCAAATTCGAAAGGGGGACACTTTCCCTATTAAAGTTTGTAAGAACATATTTAGGGGGACACACCTCATGCATGGAACTCACTTATTGGGTCTTCTCGAATTGTCGGGACATACACATGACCCGACAATTGAAATATTTTTTTCTGCCCGAAATGAGCTCGTATTCTACCATTTTTCAACTGTAGCATGAAATTGCATGATCCCGAACCTCCCTAAAATTATTCACGAAATAATATAATTTTTTCCATAAGAAAAACCACTTCTAAGAAAGTCCCGACAAATGGGAAAAATGACACAAGTGTATAGATTTCTCTTCCTGGTCGAATTATCAGGACACGGATTGCTAGCGCCCTCTATATAGTAGACTCTCGGCGTTGCCAGATTCATTCCACGGCGATTTTGACTGTTTTGAACAATTATACTGCTGAATAAGCTGGACTGTAATAACAACTTGAAACAGAATATCAGCAAAGTGAAAATAGCTATCAAAAATATTGTAGTAGTTGTCATACTTGACATAACCTAAAATGATTCTCTCAGGATACAGGGCTGCATTCTTTTTCGTTTTTCTTCATGCCGCCCCCCTTGAAATGCACGTTTCAACAGCCCAAAAAAAATTATGATAAAAATGTCGATTGATATTTGAGATTGCATCATTAGATTCTCAATTGGTTTTTTGGTCGTTTATTTATTGCTCGCCTGAAGATGCCCTTTGTGGTTCTGATTGTAGCTACACGTGTTATGTTGTCTGTACCATTGCACAAGTCAATGACGCGATCCAATTGCCCCTTTAGAGGGAGTAGATTATCTTCTTTAACAAGCACCATATCCCCGGGTTTCACTTGCTCTCCAGGTACTTGCTATTTGTTCCTCTGCTGCAAGAGCGATAAATATTCTCTTGACCATCGTTTCCAGAAATGCTGAATGAGTTGTGTTAAATGGTGGTAGCGAGTCAATCAATTTGGATTGTGCTGCAAAAGATCTTCCTCGGGTAATGCAGTGAGAGGAGATCCAATAATAAAGTGACCAGGTGTGAGTGCTTGTAGGTCAGAGGGATCTTCGGTTAAAGGGATTATGGGACGAGAGTTCATGCAAGCCTCAACCTGCGTCATTACGGTATAGAGTTCCTCATATGTTATTATTAAATTTCCCAAAACTCGTCGCAAATGATATTTAGCAATTCTAACCCCTGACTCCCACAATCCTCCAAAAAGTGTAGAACGAGGCGGAATGAAATTCCACTGCACTGTTGTGCAAAAAAATCGTATATTTGGTTTTGATGTCCTTTATTTTCCAAAAATGAATATAACTCTTTCAAATAGTTGTTTGTTCCGACAAAATTTATGCCATTGTCAGAATACACGTTTTTCGGTAAACCTCTCCTTGACAGAAATCGTTTGAAAGAATTTAAAAAAGTATTCGTTGATAGATCCCCCACCAACTCCAGGTGACAAACCTTTGTTGAAAAACAAACAAAAATACACATATAAGATTTTACGATTTTTTGACCCCTTATTTTAATGGCATCGAATACTACCCTTAACTTAGTCGTAGTTGATGATTCTTTGATTACTCCATGGCGAGGTAGGTAATAGCTGACCTTGAAAAAATCATCCATTTTACGTTCTAAAGCATCAAATCGTTTCATAGCTTTATCAGTAGAGTTCCACAGGTTGTTCAAATCTCCCTTGATTGGTAAAATTAACTACAAATCGACCTTCATTATATAATAATAATAATAATAATAATAATAATAAATATGTTTATTATATACCCACACATGAATACAACAAAAAAAAAATTACATAACTTGGCGATAACAATTGAAAAGGTAGGCATATAAATGGCACTATGGTTCAGAAGTCAGGGGATAAACCTCTGAGTCTGTTCTTCCACCAAAGCCAACAATTTTTT
The DNA here is from genome assembly GCA_958502065.1 of Chrysolina americana. Classification (NCBI taxonomy): domain Eukaryota; kingdom Metazoa; phylum Arthropoda; class Insecta; order Coleoptera; family Chrysomelidae; genus Chrysolina; species Chrysolina americana. The sequence continues at coordinate 54,678,492 of OY293415.1, forward strand.
AACAAAAATTTGATGGTGAGCACCCGTGAACTTAAAATATGCATATACATTATTCTGGAAGAAAGAGCGAGCGAGAGAGAGCCAGCGAGAGAGAGAGAGGAGTGAGAGAGAAAGAGAAAGGGAAGAGAGGGGGGAGAATATTTTTACTCACGTGACCTATCTAATTACTCTGCATACCAAATAGATATTGCCTAAATTTGTATTTGAAAGCATTTGGAGTCAATTTAAAATTTAAAAAGTGAAGCTTAGTCAGATCATTTACGATTTTAGCACTTTTGTAGGAAAAAGAATTCTTGAATACTTCTTTATGGTGAGAGGGTATGGTGAGAATATTTTGGCGTCTGATATTCAAATTATGAACAACGGTACGATATCTTAATTTTTCGTGTAAGTAAGGGGGACACTTGAACTTTAGTAATTTGAAGCAGAAGCACGCAAAATGTAATTTACGGCGGTTAAACATATCAAGCCATTGACATTCAGTTAATTTGTGAGAAATCCGGTGACTGCGCTTTATGCCATATATAAGTCGGAGACACGAGTTTCGTAATTTTTGTATACGTTTTATATCCACACTATCAAGACAGGATCCATAGACAACGTCACAATGATCAAAATGAGATAATACCAGAGATTCGCAAAGCATTTTTTTTCAAATCTCGATCCATTGAAAATCTGTGACTATAAATCATTTTCAAAGTACAGTAGGCTAATTGCAATTTTTTTGAGATGTGCTGCTTGAATTTAAGTTTACTATCGATAATAAGACCCAGACTTTTTCCAGATTCAAGTAATGGAATTTTTTCATTTCCAATCTGCAATTGTAAAGCATCCAGTAAAAATTCGCGAGTGGTATCTTTGCTGAAAAGTAATGCATACGACTTACTTAGATTTATTTTTAGTGAATGGTCATTAGAAGTGTTGTACAGAGAATTCAGATCATTATTAATTTTTTGGACGGACTCAATTAAATTATCAGCTCTAAATGAATAATATATCTGAGTGTCATCAGCATAAAGATGATAATTACAATATCGCATCGACTTATGGAAATTGGAAGTGTACATGGTGTACAATAAAGGCCCCAGGATACTCCCTTGAGGAACACCCGATGTCACTTCAATTGGAGAAGAAATTTTCTCGTCAATCTTAACTTGTTGAAATCTATCAGTTAAGAAAGAATTCAAAAAGATTTCAGCACTATTTGTGAAACCAAGAAAATGAGATATTGAAATAAGGGTTTTATGGTTTATCATATCGAAAGCTTTTGTATAATCAAGTAGAATCAGTACACTCGTTTGATTTTGATCCGTAGCTCTCAGTAAATCATCTACAATATCAACCAGTGCTGTTGCACAACTGTGGCCTTGTCTAAACCCTGACTGCTTTATAGGTAAAATATCGTATGTACTCAGATGCGTTCTGATTTGAATTTCCATTATTTTTTCTAATATTTTGGAGAATATGGGTAGTATGCTTATGGATCGAAGATGATTAAATTCCATGGGTTTATTGATTTTGGGTAAAGGAATGACATTGGCGTTCTTCCATACTTTAGGAAAGTAGCATTGAATAATGCACTGATTCATTATATGTGTTACTAAAGGTATAATAAAGGGGCAACACAAATCGATGATAGTTATATTGATATTATCTGTTCCGGTTGCTTTAGATTTTATTCCCAAAATAATCTGAGATACAATTTCCTCATTGACAGGTTTGAATGAAAAAAACTCATCAATATTTCCTTTTACATTTAAAGAATAATAATTATAAGCAGCATCATTAACTATCGGATGTCGTATAGGGATACTGGCAAAAAACTTATTGGCAGCTTCAACATCACCCAAGTGAGCAGGAATGGATTTCTTTTTATTTTTAGTAACATTGAGTTTCTTTAATTCGTTCCATGATTCTTTGGAATTAGAGTTCTTGAATTTATGTCGTAGGTAAACCTTTTTTTCGGTTTTTATAGCAGAAGTAGTGAAGTTCCGAATTTGTTTATAGTATGACCAATGTTCGAGAGTACGGGAATTTTTGTATTTTTTGAGTGCTTTGTCGCGTAGGTTTTGAAGAAGCTTGATATTATCGGTAATCCAAGGTGCATATGGCCTTTTTTTCGGATAAAAAGTGAGAATTGGTGCATGAATATCGATTAGGAAATTGATATTGTGGTTCAAGATAGCGATTTTTTCATCAATATTTATAGTTTCATAAATTGAATTCCAAACCATAGAAACAAGATCGATTTAGAAAGCCTCTAAGTTAATACGATTAAAAGGTCGATACGATATTTTTTTTTTAGGTACATTTGATTGAGGAAGAAAATCAAAAGTACATTTAATGAGAAAATGATCAGAAATATCATTGTCAATCACCTGGGTTAGACATTTATCTGAAGATATGTTAGTAAATAATAAATCAAGAAGTGAGGCACTAGTATCAGTAACGCGAGTGGGTTCCATGATTAGTTGATTGAAATTGAATGCCTCAAGTATACCAGTTAACTGTATGCAGGGATTCAAGTTTATGTTCAACATATTAATATTGAAGTCACCGAAACATATGATAAATTCATAGTTAGGAAAAATTTCAGTTAGAGTGTCCTCAAAGGTACTAAAAAAAGACTGATGAATAGAACTTGCAGGTCGATATACGTTACCAATTGCGATTTTATATTTTTGGAATGTTACTTCTATCCATATGTATTCAATATACTCAGAACACTCGCTAATCAAAATTTTATAATTCAAGTGATGCCTAATATACATACCAACCCCCCACCACGGGAAGGACGGTCTTGTCGGATGAAATTATATTCTTGCAGACTTACACGATCACTGGTTATGCCACCATGAAGCCAAGTTTCAGTAACACCAATAATATTGTATTTTTCCGAGTTGCTGTAATCCGAAAATGACTCGAAATTTGATATCAAGGATCTCACATTTATATGAGATACAGTAAAAGCCATCTAGAAAAGAAAGAATATTGAAATAGAATAATTACAATGATTATAGGCAGATTTTGCTGGGATTGGTTAAAAATTCTCCTTGTAATGGAAAAAAGAATATGTGAGGTATATTAGAAAGATGAAAAAGTAGGTGGAGAATAAGAAAAATAGAAAGAAGAGGAAAAGAAGAAAAAAAATGATAAAGAAGTATAGAAAACAAAATCAATCTCTAAGTTGAAATGGCTAGTGACAAAGCGCTACTAATCTCCTATTTAAATTTTTGGATACAAAGTTAATGATAATCGAAAAAAAAAATGCTTTTAGAACAATGTTGTTGAGCCAAACTACAGAAAAAAAAAACACTATTTTTTCTTTTTATGCCAGTCACGCAAAATATGAATAGTAACATGTTGTAATGGTATAGGTACCTATACTTACACAAAAATTTATTTAGTGAAAATGAAATATTGTTATAATACCAATTTCACAAAAGGAATGTATTCTCAATGTGAAAACAAAAATATCAAGAGAATGACCCTTATGTATAAACACATGCATATTAATATAGATATATGACTATAATATGATATAAGACTGAACCTAAGAATATAATTATGCTATTTTCTATCTAGGAGGGTGGCCAAGTAGGTACACTATTTAACAATGAAAATTATAATCTACAGAAATCTAAGTATAAATGTGAACAAAAATAATTATATGTGGTAGTGGTACAATATGAATAATTTTGATACAGTAATCGAAACGGCAATAGAGAAAGAAAAGAAAGAAAATAATCACTAAAAAATGCTTATATGAAATGAATTCTACATTCAAATGAAATTCCAGCTAGATGCGTCCTTCAATATTTCAGAACAGTAAAAAATTATTGATAAGATTGGAGTCGCCGGAACTTGTAAACCCAGTATATCAGTTAGAGAAATATAAATAAAGTTTATTTTTCGCTGTGATTTCCATCTAAGATTTTCTGACTATCTGTTACGCACCTAATTCGTTGTATTTTGCCATTGTGCTTCGCATAAATGTTTCCTTTGCGACACCAGACATCTTTTTTATCGAAGACACTTGTTGCACTGCTCATGAGATTCAGTCGCAACTTAGTAAGATCTTCATGGACCGAAATTCCAGTAGATTTGAAACATTGTCTATTTTTCAAAACACTGTCACGCACAGAGTTGTCAACAAAACGAACCAAAACAGCTGGTGGCTTGGGATTCTCGGTATTTTTGTTTTTTTTTTGCGGGATTCGTTGGCATCTTTTTATGCTACGACTAGATATGTTTTTCAATTGCAGATTTATAATAATATCACTAATATTCTCCTGGGGATTTTCTTGAATGCCAAAAAATCGAAGATTTTTGTTACGAGAATACTGCTCGATGAAGTCTAGTTCATCTCTAAGATTATGAGTCATGGTTTTCAGCTGGACCACTTCCTCGTGAAGTTTTTTAAGAGATGATTTCTGTTCTTCCAGAATCAGATCATATTTTAAAGATATCCTAGACACCACTTGGTCAACCATATCTTGAAAATAATCCTGCGTGAAGATGTTTTTTGTTTTGCTTTCCACAATAGAGGCGATTTTTTCAAGGTCACGTTTCGTTAGAACCATTATTGAAATGTACTTTTTCTGTAGTAATCACAAAAACTATAAATAGTAATTTAAAGGTTTGATTACACTGAAGATTACGTGTCACTACTGGATGAAATATCTTCGCAGAACTAGCACACTAAAATAATACTTTGTATGGTTTAAAATAGAAATAACTTGGGAGACGTAGCACAGCGTGTATTCACTCAGCGGCCATCTTTGTATATATGTCGAAATGTTGTTTCCGAAAAAATTCTCTCACACTCCTCTTCTTCCTTAGATAACAGTTTCTGATACGCACCTTCCTCTATTTGCCAGAATTTTTTCAGTTGGTCTTGAATGTCTACTGTTGATGTCAAGAAACAAGTTTTTTGTTATTTGATCTCGAGTTTTTATTTTCTGCATAAGCAACGTTTCCCGAAATAATCCAGCCAAATTTAGTTTTCTGCATTATCGGTTGACCACGACCAAGTTTTACTTGTCCTACACATAACAACTCCCAGAAAATTTCTGCACCTATTAACAGGTCTATTTTACCTGACACGTTGAAATTGTTGTCTGCGAGTGTAAGATGCTTTGATATATTTAAGTTGCCCCTTTTGAAGGTAATCGCAGGTAAATCATGTGCTATTTTATCCAAAATTAAAAATGATGATTTTATCCTGAATGCATTTACCTTTGAAAAAATAGTGGCGCTGATACTTCCCGAAATATTCGCAACGGTTTGATTAATGCCTATAATGGGAATGTTAACGGTTTTTGGATTGATTTGCAATCGCTCACTTAAATCCTTTGATATACAATTAGATTGCGAAGCTGAATCGAGTAGAGCCCTGCATTCATTTTTATGTTCAAATTTATCCTCTATGTATATTAGAGCAGTTGACAGCAAAATTTCCGTTTTTGTGACAACATAAGAAATTAAAGATGAATTTTCCCTACCCTGATCTTCTGACATTTGCTAACCATTTGTGTTTGGAAATCTGTGTTCCACTTCACTACAAGAATTGGAAGTATCAGACTGAGAATGCGTGCTCGGACCTGCAGCTATTTCATGATGAAGCGTATTGTGCTTTTTTCCACAACGTTTACAACCCCTAGATGTACAATTTTGAACCCGATGATCAGTACCTAAGCAAATCCATCAAAGATTGAATTTCCGCACATGTTCCCATTTTGCTTCGATCGGAAGACCCAGAAACGTTTTACAATGAAAGAGCAATTGATGATCTTTGCAAACTCCACAAGTTTGTTTAGTTGTTGCGAATGATTTATTTGTAATGGGCCTATTGATTTTGTATTTATTTGAAGTATCTCCCCGTGAATCAATTAACATTTTGTTCAACATTTTATTAGTATGCATAACTTCCAATAAGTGACATCTCTTACTAAGAAATTTGATGAAATCTGCCAAATTTGAAAATTTGGTTGTATCACTTGAATTTGCCATTCTCTCTTTGAAGTCGGGTCCAACTTCATTTCAAAAATGTAAATAGATAACGTGTCCCACTTGTCTACCGGTTGGCCTGATGTTTCCAAAGCTCTTATTCTTTTATTGATTTCATCTAACAATTTCCGCAACATCCCATGTGATTCTTTTATGATAGGAGGAAAGTTGAACAAAGGGTCAATGTGACTCAATGATATTAATTTTTTGTTTTCGAATCTTTCTCGCAGTAAGGACCATGCTGTCGTATAATTATCTTCTGAAACTTCCAAGGAATGCAAAACATCAGCCGCATCAGCCTTTAGTGAGTTTTTTGAGTAACAAAATTTCTGAACTGCACTCAAAGTCGAATTGGAATGAATAAGTGTATTGAAAGTATCGTAAAATTCTGAACAATTTTGTACCCACCACAAAAAGTTGTTATTTCCATGAGCGGTAATTTAACTGTTGGCTTTGGTCCCCCTGGAGTCTGCCGAGAATGAACCTCATTGCTCTGACTCTGTTGTTCAGATAATTTTTTCTTTGCCTCACTGAGTACCCTGTAAAAAGTGCTTTCAAATGTTGCCCATTCCTGCCCTAGTATGTTGTCCCCTTTTAATTCCCCAATTTCGCTCTGAATCTCCTCAAATTGATCCCACAATTCCTCACATTTCTGCACGTGAAGATTCAATTGATCAAACTGATCTCCTGTGAAATTTGTCAAGAAATCTTCAAGTCTTATCAATTGTGAGTAAATGTTTAACCTTCTGTTCTTTAGTTTTTTCGATCTAGTCATTTTACTGATATGTCTCTTCAGATGACGCAGTTAGAAACAAGCATGTACTCGTACCCACAGAAAGGATGGGAAATAGGTAGGATGCACTCACCCTGTCTCAGCTATAGTCTACCACAAATTTTCAATCTCCCGCTCCTGTGTCAATATCCTCCTGCTAGCGCTGCCGATTCGCTGTTAGCACCGCCGCTGTGTGCGTTGAATGTTCCATTTTGTCTGTTTCACACTCCAAAATGATCCGTTTCGAATAGACCAATGTTAGGGTGCCCAAATTTAATAATAATCGTCACTGTTTTGAACAATTATATTGCTGAATAAGCTGGACTGTAATAAAAACTTGAAACAGAATATCAGCAAAGTGAAAATAGCTATCAAAAATATTGTAGTAGTCATCCTTGACATATCGTAAAATTATTCTCTCAGGATACAGGGCTGCATTCTTTTTCGTTTTTCTTCACCATTAATCATTTGGCTGGAAATAAACACCTGCAGGTTTGAATGTCTGCTCTTCGGTGGAAATACCTTGAATTCCTTTACATTTGCGACACTGCGCCAACGACTCCAGATGAAAAATTATAGTCGCTTCCTAAATGGTCATCTGAAACTTGTATTCATGTAAAGAGATGTAAGGATAACAATCTTCATGTATTGCTCAAGATTGTTATCATCTGAAGCATCCACTTCCGGGTATTGAGTACTGCATCATTCAAATTCTTCTTAAAAGGTGTTTTGATCTAAAGGAATTGTTCTAATCTTGGAATAGAAATAACATCCCAACGAAGAAAACTGTTGGAGTCAGGTATGGGCAACTCCCACATGATTTGATAGATATTTAAATTTTTTATCCACTGCTATTTGCGGATGTTCCATTTGGAATATGGTAATATAGTAAAATACAAGTTCCATTGAAAAATATACAATTCCTGGTCAGTTTTTATCGTCTTTCGATAGATTTCTACCAATAAAGTTTCAGGAAAATATTCATTGACAAACGTCACCTTTTTCTATCTTTTCAAAAACTGACTTTTTCATTTATTTTTCTTACATTTTGTCAAGTTAAAATACAGGTCATTCATACGCCACTGGTTTGCAAAAATAAAAAAAATTCAACTTCAAATTAGCACATTCATAAACTTTGATTAGTGTACCAAATTTTTTCCTTCAGGAATTTTGGACAAAACAATTAAAATCTCAATTTTTTTTGTACTTTCGATACCCTGTATCTCAGGGGAGAAGCATTTTGGGACATACCTTGTTAGCAACTTTTCACCTCAAAATGAACTGACTCACCCTGTTTATACCGGGTTTCCATGGAAGGAGGATTGCCTCCATTTTTTTTGGTTCCCGAAGATAATGTAGTGAAAATTGGAGGATCGGTATACGACATAAAATTGCATTTTCTGACTAGTGATTCGATTCCATGCAACTTCCAGTTTCACCGAAAGTAACATAAACTTTCGATTTTTAAATTAGACACCTGTTATATTTTTACTTAATTTTTCTCCTTATGACATTCCGAACACAACCATGTATCACTTGTCACTTCTTATGGCTATTATTTTTTATTTTTAAATAAATTTTTTTATATAGACAAGTGACATAATATATGGTTCTATTCAAATCATAATATGTAGGTGAAAGAAGTGATCCATTCAAAAATTGTAAGTTTCTGTCATTTCTGTGAAAGTTAAATGAAGTCGAATTACTTGTCGAAGAAATACAGTTTTATGTCGTATTCGGATTCTTCAAATTTCATTCTAAAATCTAGAAAAACAAGGAAGTTATGAAGGCTGGCCACCTTCCGTAGACACCTGCTAGTATTATATAAGGCATAAAAAAAACATTTCTTCAAACGATTCTATATGGAACACTATCAACTTATTTGAAATAAATCCAAGTCAGCAGTGCGTAAGGGCTACTGGCTCCTGTGTGCAAAAAAGGATTTTGGCACCCTTTGAGGCATTTTGGATCATATTTTTTTATTTATTTTTTTGAAGGTAGGTAGGTGCTTGAAATAAAGCAAAAAACTGAACTTTAGATGTCATATTTATTTGTAGACTAAAATATCAAAATGAAACAAACTTTGTACCTAACCATTAGTCGTGCGTTTTCCACCCAATATTTCCTTATAAATACATTTTCAAAATTCAAATCTGTTTCACCATATGCAGGGTTGGATGACTAAATATTGCCTGATTGTGTCGTTTGATTCTTCAATGCCTGAAATATTTTTTGTTATATTTTTCATACTTTTCACAAAACTTACGGGATGTAACTTTTTTATGTTGCCTTTGAATTTATTATTTGATTGAATATTTTGGCAGATCGCTACGGGTCGACCTGATCCCTTGAAATTATAGTACCCCTTCCTTTTTATTTTCGTCTAATTAATTTTGCATTCTTGTCTTCAATCTTTCCATATTTTCTTACACTTTCACACTTCTTTTATTTTCATTCACATTTTCTTTCGCAGTATACATTTTTTGCTTTATCCAAAATAAATTTTCCGTTCGGAAATGGAAACCTCAGAAATGGCGCGTTGATCAATGCTCCCTTCAGCTTTCCGAAGGAATCTTGGTATTCTTCAGACCACTAGAACTTTGCTCTTCCGTGAGCCCTATCAGTGGTTTAGCGATGTTAAAAAATCCCAGCACATAACGGCGGTAGTATGTGCACAAACCAAGAAAACTTTGAAGTTGGTGTATGTCTTTTGGAATTGGCCATTCTTTCACAGACTTGATCTTCCCTTCATCTACTGCTACTCTTTCCCAGAGACAACATCGCCGAGATATCGTACTTCGTTCTGTCTGTCGGTCCAATTAGTACTCAAAGCTCTTTTCATTGATCAATAAAGACTAACTAACTGAATTCTGGAGCAGATGGTATTTTTTGAGGCTCAGCTTCAATCTGGAGCTTTCCAGTTGCAGAAACACCTCCTTCAAGTTTTCCACGTAGTCCTCGAATGTCGTTGAGATGTAACAGATATGTCTTCCATGACAGTCCTTTTAGAACCGTTTCCACCAATCTTTCGATTGTTACTGAAGATTTGAAGAGCTCGAATAGCATTACTGTGAACTGCTACAATCCTGAGTCGACAGTTAATGCTATCTGCTTTCGGTCTTCGTCACCTAGTTCTACTTGCCAGTATCCACTCTTCAAGTCTTGAGTCAAAAAAATCGTTAAATCAGCCAGCGTGTCTATATTGTCTCTATTTTTGGAACAGGGTAGCTGTCCTTTTTCGTCACGTTGTTCAATTGACGAGAGTCTACGCAAAAGCGTGTTGATCCATTTTTCTTCTCTATCAATCGACTAAAGGAGACCAGGGATTGTCAGATAGTTCGATAATTCCTTCTTTCTCCACGTCGCAGACTATTTTGTCAGCCTCTTCCTTTTTGGGGGAAAGTCTTCTAGCTTTGGCAGATCGGTCGAACATTCCCAGTTATCACCTCTGCCTACTCCGGTATCGGAGTTTTCCTGATACTTCCTGACTAATTCTCTGGAACTATTGAGCTTGTTCTATGCCATTGGAAGATGTGACAACCAACTCTTCCAATTCCGTTGGAACTTTGTTGTTTTGGCTTTCAGTGCTACGTACACTCCTAATCACAGAGGAAATTGACGAGTAGTGCCCCAACATTGTCCCCTTATTCAAGTTCACCAGGTAATAATTAACATTCATTAGCCTTACTGGCACAATTTTCCAATTTTCTCATTGTAAAGCTTGGACTCGAATATTACCACATTTCCACTGTTCGCAGCCTCGTACAGGCAAGGCTCCAGAACGGTCTCCGTCCTTCAAGGTACGATCACATCTTCATCCAACGGACACAAATCATTTCTTCACTTCTTCAAGGAAGCACCAACTCTTCTCCATTGACATATAGCACGCCATCTCTGAAATTTAACTGGACCCCTTCCGAAATAATAATAATAATAATAATAATAATAATTCAGGCAGATATGCAGATATGCCACGCGTCGATCTGGCTGTAGAGGAGGCCCGCATCATACCACTAACGGAAGGCATCAGAAACCGCAGGGCGCTGCATAACACCAAGCTCCTGAAGCCACAACAACTGGCTCGGGTGGATGCGGAGATTCACGATGTCCTTTCAGAAGAGGCTGATATCTGGCAGATCAACTCTGCCGTGTATGACGCCGCTCAGGCCCTGTCCCAAACGGAGAGCAGGGATACCAACCCTCCGATTGGAAGGCATGAGCGACGCATTCACAAGATGGAAGTTAAGATCAGGTCAGCGAGACAACACGCGTCTCGTATCCAGTGTGTGGCGGACTACGTGGCGGCCAATAGGCCCTTCACGCCCGCAGTGCGGCGAATTGCCGCAAATTTAAGACGAGCTCACCACACACTAAATCAAGGCGTGCTGGTAACCATTAAACAGCACTGTCTTGATAGAATACGAATGCTGGTGACTGCAAAAGAGTCACTGGTGAGGCGGGCGAGAAGCATCGCGGAAAACATGAAGTTCCGCGATAAACCTTCTCGCCTATTCCAAGAGCCTCCACGTGTTGTGGAAAACCCGCCGGCGGCTGATCGGGTAGAAACCTTCTGGAAGGGTATTTACGAATTTCCGCAACCACTCAACGTAGATACTCCAGCCCTAGCGCAGTTCGAAGCTTTCTCCAGGAGGCTTCGTCAGCCTGAGCTCAATGAACTGCGTAATCCGATAACCCCGGAAGAAGTTCGACGGGCTCTCAAAGGCTCGAAGAATTTTGCTGCTCCAGGTCCTAATGGCCTGAATAACTATTGGTGGAAAAAATTTCCAAGTACCCACCACCATCTAGCAAGAGTTTTCAACTCATGGCTAAATGGGGAGCAGCAGATTCCGGATTGGTTTGTCGAGGGGCGAACCGTGCTAATCCCCAAAAACGGAGATTTGTCTGATCCGAAGAACTACAGACCGATAACATGCTTGAACGCATGTTATAAGATGTTTACACGCATCTTGTACATGGGAATACCCTCCGCAGTTGAGCCGGTGTATGAACGGATATATGAGCAAAGGGGGTCAAAAAAGGGGGTCGCTGGCTGCAAGGAGAACCAGCTGATCGACAGATGCATCACGCAGGACTCCGTGCAGTATAAGCGTAACTTTTCAATGGCCTGGATCGATTATCGTAAGGCGTTTGATACAACATCGCATGAACTCATCATGCATTTGCTCAGATGCCTTGCGGTACCCGATCAAATAGTGAGATGCATTGAACAGCTGATGCCGCTCTGGAGGACTCGATTTACCATAACATCTGGTCAAGTCAGAGTCCAAACAGAGCAGGTTATCTCTAGAAGGGGCGTGTTTCGGGGAGACTCCCTCAGCCCTCTTCTCTTCTGCATCTCACTACTGCCATTGTCCGTTGCACTACGGAAAACCCGCGGATACAACTGCGGCACCCCCAGCAACCGGAGGCATAAGGTCACCCATCTGTTCCTGCAGCTATATAAGGATAAGCCGATGCATGGGGTCTTCTTCAAGACCATTGAAGACCTAGGCTTATCCAGAGACCTAACCTTCTCGTTTCTCAGGTCAAGTGGGCTGCTCAGGCAGCACTTCATTCATTACTTTTCTCATGACAGCATCCATACCGGCAGTCTCCTGAGAGTCCTGAATCGGAAACGACGAATCGACTCGGTGGCACTCAAAACAGTTGAAATTTGTTATGTACTATGATGTGATACTTGGGCAACAGCATACAAATAATAAGCAGTACAGTGCCTGTTGTGATGAGGGTTCTATTTGAGCAGAATAAAGTGCTTATTTAGAATTATCTGAGATTTCCTAAGACAGTAGGTACCGTTTCAACTAGTTTTTCATAATAGAATTCTGTGTATATTTTAACAAATCGGTATTCATTAATCTCATAAAATACCAGGGTTGGCAGAGGTTTCATCTCTGGATATGTGATCCGATTATGTTGGTGATAAGCATGATTCCAAAAGTTCATGAGCTCAAAGAAATAGTTCGTGAATGTCAAACAGTTCTCAAAAACCTTGCAGATAGGAAAATAGTAGAATAACACAAGGACAAGATAACAACTCCTTTCCATTGGACTCAGGAACGTTTTCCGGAAAGAAATAATCTGAAATTTTTGCTTCTTTTCTACTCTTGAGTGTTTCAGATGATAATAATAATGATATAATAATATTCGCTTATAAACACTCGTAGATTGTACCCGAATGCATAGCCTCCGCTGATTGACAAGGATATTATTATTTGTCATGGCGCTCCGTGGCAAAGCCGTGATTTCTTGTGGTGTTTCCACTTTCCAGTAGAAGAAAAACCTACAGCACCGCCCCGCGTGGTAGGTGCGCACTCCAAGCAAGTAGAAGACGTCGGGATGGGCATCTAGGCAACTCACACCACACTTGTTCTCAACAAGGCATGTGGTGGCCCATCGACCATGAGAAATTTGAGAAAAATTCTCAGGGATCGAACTTGACCTAGTGCTAGCAGAAGTTTGAACGACTTACATCGAACCGCCGCGATACCCTAGACATATTGAAGATACTTGTGTGATTAAGTAATGATGAGGCCTCTATTTTTCGAAGTGTGATGCTATGTACGAAACCGGTGACTGCATTGGGATCATGGTTGAGAGGTGAATGCTGTACCATCACTACAAAGTCAAAGTATAAGGAGTCTGTGCCGAGGACTAAATGAAAGCAAACGGAGCCTCTGAGACACCAGGCAAAATCCTGGAGTATTTGGACTCTACTGTGACATGCAGGGCTCTACCCTAGTAGACCAAAATATCCCTAGCGACTATGGGAATCAATATACACCCGCACAAAAAAAATTAACAAAAAGGCGGAGTTGATCGAAGCGAAAGGCGAAGACATCTGTTGTAATGACCATAGGATTAAAAACTACAGCTCATCTGAGATGATCCACCACGATCTTATGAACCTCGGTTTCAAATATAAAAATATTGGAGTTTCGCAGTGGAAATCGGGCTATATGAAGAATTTTAAGCGAATACGACAAACACATTGAATCTGAACTTTCCAAATATGCTGAAAAAAGTACAGTTATCCCTATCCCAAAAATGAATAATGCAGTTGAAATGTCAGACTTCAGAGCTATAAATACTTTGTCGAATATTGAGAAAGTTTTGGAAATTGTGCTACATAAACAAACTACTAGGTACTTCACTAAAAATAATCTGTTTATAGGAAATCAATCCGGTTTTAGAGAACACCACTCGTGCGAGACCGCCCTTCAGCTAACAGTCTCAAAATGGAAGGATAAAATCGATAACGATAAATTTATAGTAGCAGTGTTCATTGATTTCAAGAGGACATTCGAAACGATCGATAGGTAAATATTACTTCGTAAACTGAGATATTATGGAATCGAGGGAATAGCCTTAAGTTGGTTTGAAAAGTATCTCGATGGTAGGTCACCAATAACTATAGTCGGAAAATGCTTTTCAAATGAAATTTCAAATAATATAGGCGTACCTCAAGGGAGCGCCTTAGGACCACTGCTGTTTTTAATTTACCTGAATGATGTGAATTATATACATGGTCATGATTTTCTAAATCTATTTGCAGATGACACGTTAGTTGCATATTATGGCCATGAGTTTGTAGAAACAGTGGAGCGCATGAATCAAGTGTTGAGAAAAATTAAAATATATTTAAAGGAAAATAAACTGAAAATCAATATGAAACAAACCAAGTCAATGATAATTAGTAAGAAACATAAACTGAAATCAATCGACTATGGAAAGCTTCAACTCGAAGTGGAAGTAGATAAAATTATACAGCCCAATTTTGATTATTGCTCCACTCTCCTTTATCTTTTAGATGAAAATAATACATAGAAGTAACAGAAACTGAAAAATCGAGGTTTAAGGATCATCTTAAAATGTAACAGATACACTCCCATTCAATTCATGCTGAATACCCTCAATTGGTACGATGTTGCAGAAAGACTGAATTACTCAAAATGATATTCATTTATGAAATAACCAGAAATTCATTGCCAAAATATTTTGAATCCATCATTACGTACAATAATCAAATTCATAACTACAACACAATAATCACTAATCAATTACACATTTCTAGGACAAGAACAAAACAATTTATGAAATCGTTCTTTTTCAAAGGACTGAATGATTTCAATCAGTTACGTGCCACATAAAAGATGCCGTTACTTTATATTCATTCAAGACTCAGTTAAATAATAATTGTTTGTTTTTATGCTCGAGTATGATTATAATATGAATTTAGTAATTTTTAATACTTCTGATATTTGTTCTGTGATATGTGACACTATTCTCTATTTATATATATTTCTATTTTTATATTATTTTATATATTCTTTGAACGTATTTTTATTGTTAGATTATTTTTAATACTATTTTATATATAATAATAATAATAATAATACTGCCTCATAAACACTCGTTGAGTGTACCCAAAGGCATAGCCTGTGCTGGTAGAGGACGGCTATTATTATTATTTGCCGTGGCGCTCCGGGGCAACTTACTGATGTTTTAGGTGATGTATTCACTTTTCAGCTGTAGGAAAGAATTAAAAGCACAAAATGAAAATCTGAATTTGTCCAGAAATAAAAATAAATGAAAGTATAAGAATTTCAAATTGTTTTGTAAAAGTAAATAGAGGCAAAAAGTTCATCACGTCTATTGCAAATTTTTCAGACACAGATCAAGTTATAGAAATATCTCCAATAGCATTAGAAAGTTTCACGGCGACAAAAGTAGTGGAAAACATTCAAATAAACAACTTCCAAAATATCATCCAACAGGAAGACAAAATACTGTCAGAATTACGACTAGATCATTTAAATGAAGAGGAAGAAACGAAATTGAAAATCTTTGTTTAAAATACGAACAAATTTTCTATTTTGAAAATGACAAACTAACTTTCACAAGTCAGGTGAAACATGAAATAAATACACAAGATAAGGGTCCAATATCTGTAAAAACATATAGATATCCAAATGCACTAAAGCAAGAAGTTAAAAATCAAATCGAAGGTTTATTAAAACAAAATATAATTCAACCATCAACGAGTCTATGGAATAGTCCAGTATGGCTAGTTCCGAAAAAATTAGATTCAAGTGGGAAACAAAAATTTCGAATGGTGATTGATTATAGAAAATTAAACGAAATAACTGTAGGAGATAAATATCCACTTCCAATGATTAATGAACTACTAGATCAGTTAGGAAAGTGTACATATTTCACGACATTAGATCTTGCAGCAGGTTTTCACCAAATTGAGATAGAAAGGAAAGATATTCCAAAAACAGCCTTCAGTGTAGACAATGGACACTACGAATATCTTCGTATGCCCTTTGGTCTTAAGAATGCTCCTGGTACATTTTGTAGAGCCCTAGATAATGTATTATTAAGTCTACAAGGAGAAATGTGTATGACGTATATGGATAACATTATAATTTTCAGTATTACTTTGTCAGAACATATAAAAAGACTAGAAAACTTATTCCAACGATTGAAGCAGTTTAATTTCAAAACATAAACGTGTAAA
Source organism: Chrysolina americana (assembly GCA_958502065.1). Lineage (NCBI taxonomy): Eukaryota > Metazoa > Arthropoda > Insecta > Coleoptera > Chrysomelidae > Chrysolina > Chrysolina americana. The sequence continues at coordinate 54,694,814 of OY293415.1, forward strand.
TGCGAATTTTTGAGACGAGAAGTATCATATTTAGTACACTTAGTAACAGAAAACGGAGTAAATCCAAATCTGATAAAAATAGAAGCTATTATGAAGTTTCGAGTACCCAAAAACCCGTAGGAAATAAAATCATTCTTAGGTTTAACAGGATACCATCGTAGATTCATAAAGAACTACTCAGAAATGGTAAAACCAATGACCAATTTACTAAAGAAATATAAAGAATATCATTTTAACACGAAATGTTTAAATTCTTTCGAAAAATTGAACAAATGTTTGATAACAGCACCAATTTTGCAATATCCAGATTTCGAAAACGAATTTTTATTAAGCTGTGATGCAAGCCAATATACGATCGGATCAGTAATTTCTCAAGGTAAAGTAGGTGAAGATTTACCAATAGCGTATGCATCCAGAACTTTAAATGGAGCAGAATCACTTTATTCAACTATAGAAAAAGAATTGATAAGTATTGTATGGTCAGTGAAACACTTTCGTCCATACCTGTATGGAAAAAATTTTAAAATTTTAAGTCATAATCATAAACCATTAAAATATTTAATTCCATTGTCAAACGCCAATTCCCGTTTAATGAGATGGAAATTACAATTAGAAGAGTATGAGTATGAAATTGACTATAAACCAGGTAAATATAATAAAAACGCAGATGCTTTATCTAGAATAAAAATCAATGCGTTATCGGAAAATGAAAATGTCGAAACTCAAGACTCAGAAACTGCTTCAGCTTCAGAAGAAAATCAATAGCAAAATGAATTTCTCACAGATTTTTACGAATTCATAGAGAAAAGAAAATCTCAATCACTCATAGACCATGAAGAAATGAAACAAACAAACGACAATTTAATTTTCGTAGCACATAATAATATCATATTACTTGTTCCAAGTAATGAAAACCGCGAAACTCCTCATTTGCACACGATAATTAAAGATTCATGCATAGATCCGAACAATCAGAAATTGAATTTATCAGACGTGCTAACGATAAGACAAAGTCTCAAATTTCAACAAAGGAAATTTTATCTTATTCAGATACCAACTATGAGTATAAGCGCAATCAGCTTGAAAGATTGTTTCAGAATATTTCATTCGCTGAAAAATAAATTACTGCCAAATAATTATTTTATAAACCCAGTGAAACACTCACCATTCTTAGATACTAAGTTTTATTGTCAAAAACGAAGACGTAACGTTCACAATATGTCACGATATCGTAAAAGTTCCACCACAGGAAGAAAGAGAGAACATTTCAGGAAATTATCACTCAAGTAAAGGTATAACCGAAACTTTTAGAAGAATACGAGATAGATAAATATGGCCAAACTTGAAAACAGATGTTGAAAACTTTATTAAAAAATGCCAAGTTTGTTACAAAACGAAAACTAACAGACAAAATAATGACTATCCATTAGTTATAACTGAAACACCAAATAAGCCTTTTGAACCCATAAATATTGATTTGATGGGTATAAACAGAGATAATATACTTTTAACAAATATTGATAATTTTTCTTAGTTTGCACAAGCATACCGTGTGGACAATAATACTGTAGAAATATTGTAGAAAAACTTTTACATTATTTTCAACATTACCCAATACCCAAAAGAATTCATGTAGATCCAGGACCTGAGTTCAATAATCAACATATGAAAGACTTAGCGAAGCTATACAAATTCAAAATTACACAAAATGCAGTAACACACCCTCAAACAAATGGAGTTGTAGAGAGATTTCATGCAACTTTACAAGATTCTTTAAGAGCTTATCATAGTGATAATCCAAGTAAAACAATAATATCGGGTTTACCGTTCTGTATGAAAACGTATAACAGAAGTAAATCAAATTCAACTAAATATACTCCTGAAGAAATAATTTTCGGACAAATTCGAGATGAAAATGAAATTTTGTATAGTGAAGAACAAATTTAATCAAACTATATCAACGACTTGAAAAATATCGCTGAATATATTTTCCAAAAAGTTAAAACAAATCTTGGAAAGGGTAAAGAAAAATCAAAAACTAGGCATGATAGACATGTTAGGGAAAACTTACCAACATACAAAGAGGGAGATTACGTTTATTTAAAAGAATCTCATATAGGAAATAAAATGAGAAATAAATATAACGGTCCATTTAAAATACTTCGTATATCAAACACGAATACAGCAGTATTAGAATTAGATAATGGAACAACAACGGTACATTTCGATAGATTGAAACCGGTATTTCTTGTTCCAGGGTCATCCTCGGATCCAGAGCAAGAATAGAAAAAATAAACACCCCAGCAGGTATATTTTTCCAGAAGGAAGGAATAACCAAAATATCAAACGATGAATATAAATTGATTGCATACAAGAATATTTCAGAACTTAGAAATTCATTCAAACAAAGCCTTAATGTCCAAAAATCCTTAAATTCTTTATTAAATAGAAATGATTTGAATCCAACTTTCAAATTAGCGTTTTTTGCACAACTATCATTGTTGAAACCTATGAATCAACAAATAAAATCAAAATTTTCAGAAAAGTAAATGTGCTATGAGAGTTCACCGACAAAATCCCATGTACTTTCTTATGTAGGTTCGTTCTGGCAATTTTTGCTTTTTTTGGGGTTGGGAGAAATTAGAACGTCGCTGGTCTGCGTTCATCGTGTGACGTAATCGAGTAGATCCCTTACATTGATAACGTTTTGACAATAGAGCGCACACATATTTTGAATTAATTGAATTTAAAAAGAAAAAAGATTTCCGAGAACGAGGTTTGAAGCAGCGGTTTATGTTTGGTAGCGAGTGACGCTAGCCTTGCCTCCAAGGAGACTTCATACAAATTGGCGTACAAATGTGGGATATATATTTCTCCAGACGCTGTTTGAATAATATATGAACAATAATGATTGCGAACTAAATAAAAGTGTGATAATAATAATGATGTTCGAAAAAATGTGAAAAATTGCGAAGTAACGAGGGTGCAACGTTTGGAGGTGCGATTCCAATGAGGAAAGTATACAGGGTGTTTCAAAATGCATAATTTGAGAGAAAAAACGTGACGGCTGCGTGTGTGTCAATTGTCATGTGGAATATGGGCCATTGAGGCAATGGGGATAGCAAAGTATGCAGCAAAAATATATATAGGACGTCTTACATATTATATAATAGAAAAATCATGACGACTGCTTATCAAATTTAGTATACCAGGGGTACCAATATATCATTTAAGAAAAAAAACATGGTGGTCAAAGAAAAAAACACGTCATGGAGGGTATAGAGATTCAAGTTAAAAAAAACATGGCTGCTTCTGGGTGGTCAACGCTCATCATAATAGGAACGTTTCACAAATTTATTGGGGAAAATATATACAGAGCGTTCTGATTTAAACATCATTGCTTTTAGAAAAAAGATGACAGCTTCTGTCGTTTGTCATATGTCTCATCATGAATAGAAAACATCTACCGAGTGTTTTGAAAAAATATCACTAGGAATAGAAAAAGATGGTAAGTCGTTTAGAGAAAAAAACATGACCACCATTTGACATCATGAAGGAATACATCAGATCCATCTGTGTCCAATAAATGCATTAACGATATTTCGGATCTGTACGAATTATCAAAAAATAAGCAATTCCGTTTTAAAAAAATTTGAGGTAGAAGAAAAGTGATAGTGAATTCGGATTGTCCACATCGAGGAGAGTTCAAATATGTAATAAAATGGCCACTTCCTGTTTTCACTTCCGGTTGTTCGATTTCGATGATTTTGGCATCAATGGAATCGTTTCGATGTCAAAAAACATTTTTAAGCATTTTCAAATGCCAAAAGAGCATAGGAGGCTAACTTCGTTATTAGCGAAGCTACAACGACGTGCGGGAACTCTAACAAGACAATTTTTATTGGATATTTAGGAAATTATGTAATTTTGTCAGTAGAAGCAGATATAACGTTTTTAGGGATGATTATTCCCGATAACGTGTATTTTACATGCATTTTTGAGTGGATATTTCAACCGTTTTGCGTACGTTTCAAGCGAGCAACCGTTTCCGTGCAACTGTTTTTATGCAACCGTTTCCTTGCAACCGTTTTCGTGTATCCGTTTTAGTATGCATCCGTTTTCGTGTATCCGTTTTCGTGCAACCATTTTCGTGCAAACGTTTTCATGCAACCGTTTCCGTGCGCAACCGTTTTCGTGTAACCGTTTTCGTGTAACCGTTTTCGTGTAACCGTTTCCGTGCGTAACCGTTTTCGTGCGGTTACACTTGGCGCGGTATCGTTAGGTATGGTGTGGTATGTTACGGTTACGCTCAGTGCAGTATGTTACGGTTGTGCATATAAAGACCCAATGGAATGTAGAAAATTCACTTGTATTTGATGTTGCATAGCACACAGAAAAATATGAATTATTTCGTGATGGAACCAGTTTTGAATAAGGAGAGACCTCACAGCAACAGAAAAAATAATCTAGTCTGATACTCATAGACTCCGTTTTCAAACAGCATTTGAGAACAAAAAAAAATGAAGGTTCAACGTACACAGCCTTTAAAGATGTTATTATTGATATGAATCGCAATAAAACAAATAGAATGAAAATATTTCGAGCATCGTTAATCACAGTTATTGAATAAATTATATTTTGATGCAAAATCAGCATGAAAAAAAATGTTTGTGTGCGAAGTACACACATTGATAATGAATTAATCCAATGAACCGAACATACCTTTCAAAATTGATTTTATCAAGAAGTTTCATTAGAGAATCAAAAAAGATATTAATTTGAAACAAATTCAAAATACTTTAAAATTCAGCGTTGGTTGAATATTGCTATCAGTCCGTTTCCACATCACCCAGGAGGTAGGACTGCCAATGCGTTACCTTTTTTATTGTGAAAGACTCCCCCAGTAGGCATAGCATAACCACCAATCATGAGAAAATAATCATCAAATAATACATTTTATTTTAGCACATATATATAAAGTTATTCTGAAGTATCCATCAAATTTTCTTTTATTGAATAGTGTCCCCAAGGTAAAGTTTCATCCGAGTTTGGTATCAGGTAGCGTTTATCGTCATGTGGGTTGAGCGCAATTTTGTCCTATACAATTGAGTGTGCTTGATGTTTCTCAAAGCGGATTAGTTTTTGAGTTACAGTCATACATTTCCAACTGTTCAGTAATTCTACATAATCATCGAATGTAATCTTAGTTCTGACCACAGACGATTTCACGCCCTGAGCCTTGTTGGTTGTTCCAAAATTCATCAATATCTCTTATCAATAATGTCAGCATCTGATGTCAACACTTTTGTAGCATACAATTTGGAACAAAGTCCTGCATAGTCAGTCATCAGCATGCCACTATTTTCATCTTACCCAATACTTTCTTGTTGACCTGAGGAATTCCATAAATGTTGTCGGAGAGATAGTTTGAAGTGTCAAAATGTTTGTGGCAGTCCTCCTTCATAACTACATAGGAGTCCTGATGCAGCTCGTACACGAGAGGATCTGTATCAGTGTACATACCTGTACGTCCTATCCAAAACGTTCAGCCATATAACCATAGTGGAAATCATAGATGACAGTTTTCGCTAAATCCAATATAGCCTGTCCCACATAGATTGGTTTGTTTAGGAAAATTTTCAGCTTGTTAAGCCTAACAGCCACCAAGTTTTCGTTGAAGATGGTGCAATTTTTAAACTCCGGTTTTGAAATATAGGCTTCTGCACCATATCTTCCACTCCACTCAGTAGGAAGGTGGATGTTGACCCTCTTTCGGACGTTCTCCATAGTTTTACCAAAGACTGCGTTGTTCATCAATTTGAAAAGATTATTTTCAAAGTCATTTGTTGCCTTCTTGCGGAGCTCCGTATTCAGATGGATATAGGATTTGAGCCAGGGTGATTGTTTGAATTTTAGGACTCTGGATTTTAGTCAAGATCAATCCATTTGCTAAAGCCTGCTTTAATTCCCTATAATGTATGATATATTTCTCCTTCGAGTGTAAAGTGGCCATTAACTTTGTGAGTTGTTTAGCTTTCACAGGAGGCTTCCTCGTCTTAGGACATATATGTTCGGGTCAAAAAGGAATATCCTTGTGTTTATCATGCAAATATTGAGGATATTCGAAATCAACTTCTAGAATGTATCCTTCATCGGCATCGTCAGGTATTTTTGATACATCAATATTGGTATCTGCCCATTGGAACCCAGCATAAGGAAAGTACTGTGACATAACCCATCCGTACTGATTGTTGACATCGAAGTACATCAGGAAAGTTGAAGGTTTGGAAGGATCATATCTATTCGGCATATACTTATTGTTTGCATGAGCTCGACGTTTAGAGAAAAACTTGGCTCAGACCTCCTCGAATACCTCGCTCGACAAATAGAAACATGTCAACATCAGTGAGAAGTTCAAACTCAATTTCGGTATACTTCATCATGGCATCCCACGTATAGCCCGGTAATGTGAAATAGTGCGCAGGATCGAGTTTATGTGACTTGAGAATGCAGGTTCTGAACATTTCGAAGACATCAGCCAGCAGGAGAATATCAGTTTTCATGTATAAGTCGGGGGCATGGTTTATTTTCCAGCTTGTTATAAAATTTATCTTGAGGTGGTAGAGCTGTCTCATCGAATCGACTAAACGAATCAATGTAATCATAAGGCATAACTCCTTTCTTAGTCAACAGTTTGAACTGATCTATAGGTACATCGGGAAACTGTGACTTCAGAATGGAGAACTCGGGAAGATACGATGCTAGTTTATCCAATGAACAAGCCATGAAACAAACCGAGTCAATAAACCTGAATTGAATTGGGGTATCATCAACGTGTTTAGTGAAGGAAATATATTTCTCTTTGGTAATGGGGAGTAGATCAACCTTTCCAGCCATTCTTGTAGCAATGTCTCTAACGATGAAGTGTGCATCATATCCACTTAAATTATGAAAAACAACCGGAACAGTGTGAGTGTCCTTGTATTTGATATTGCACCCTTCATGAGCAGCTCCCCGATAGTCATTTCCGGAGATCAGGTGGTTGTGATCTCGAACTTTCTTACATTCCGGAGTGAAAGGTACCTCGCAAATGTGGCAGTGTGAAGCTTGGGTTTTCTCCTCCGCGAGCATATGAGATCTCAATCTCATATTCGTCATTGCTCTAAAGGACAAACAATTACGGCTGTAATGTATTGTCGGGCTACTTGCGTGTGCAAGTGTGTGGCAAAGGAGAAGTGCACTAAAATCGACCTCGCGTCGACCCAACTCAAGTGTGACGATGAGAAGGGTCACCCTATAGCTAACTAACCTAACACCTAACAAGACCTCGCCGGGAAATGGACGAGGGAGGAAGGATTCACGGTTTAGAAAAACTATCTAAATAAAATTTCCTAACTTCAAAAATTGTGTGAAGCACCAAAAAGGAAAATTAAACTTGAAAAATTTTACTTTAAAAATTACAACTGGATGTGACAAAAACCAAGACAGAGATTTGGGTAAAGGATCACGGAGCCTAACCAGACTGTCTCAGGTGGAAAAGCCGAGAACAGCCGCAGGAAATAGGTATGGGAAGGACGCGAAACCCCTAGGTACCACAGGAAATGTGGCTCGCCAACGACAAAGTCGCAGCTAATGATGTCTTGACAGGCCGAGGAATTTAAGCTCGAACGATACAATCTTCGTGGAACTCTACGATCGAGCCGATTGTATCAGGTGAGATCTCGTTTTGGTGCCTGACCCCTTTTCATACGATGGGGATTTTTCGTCAACGTCGCGTACAGGTATTAAGTCGGGAAATAACTTTGATGAAGTTAAATCCCTAAGTGTCCGTTGCAAAAGATCACTTTACACTGATTATTGCTCGAGAGTTAAACTGCCTATCAACGTACTTTCGTAGCGCGAATAAAACACCTGTAAACCGTACAAGTGAGTCTAACCCCCTTTAAGATAGAAACAAAACGTTATGAATCTACTGTGAACTGAATTATTATTACCGAGAACCTGACTCTAACTGCTAGCCAAAACGATGAATTGCAGAGACAAAAGGCAAAGCCAAACAAACGTAAGTTATTTAACGGAAACACAAAATTGATTATTACACTGCAATTCGACAAGAAAGAGTGGCTGTCTGCTGCTTCGCTGCTTGCATATTTATGCAATCCTGACTGCTGAATCCGCGACACCCATTGGCCTAGAGGGCCAAAGTGGGCGTCGCCCTTGGCTGAACAAAACCCTAGCTCGCGAAAACGCGCGGGATTTGGGCAAATGACCGTTAAAGTCCCGTTACCTGCGTTTTCTAGGGAGTATTTGACAAAAGTCACTAAATACTCCCCAGATCTAGGGAGATATTGAAAGTCAGAATTTCAGATATCTCGAATCCTAGGGCGGTCCGATATTCGGAGAGCCCCGAGAAAAACCATAAACCAACGTGATTCTTGAACGCCGAAGAAATACACGTATTCCTTCGCCGAGGAATCTATACCCGTTTTCCGATTTGGCCAACCTGATGAGAAATCGAATTGAAATAAAATAATTTGTGAAAACAAATGGAGCCACGGAATCTTTCCACCCAACAAGAGACTAGCGTGTCGAAACCTTGCTCTAAGTGTTCTGTATACCGGGTGCTCGACTGTTTGGGGCCACAAATTAATAAAATTGAAAACTAGTCAGGAATTTCCGGTAAATCGGTAAAACTACGTACAGTGGAGTTCCACTGGGTGGAGATAGGGACTTTACATCATACAGGGTGAGACTAGACTAGTGACCTGAATATAATGCAAAAATCTAATATTATTCGACTGGCTTCTAGGTGAAAATTGAGAGTTATTAAGTGTAAAAATGGCTCACTAAAGGTGACCATACACAAAAAAAATCATCGTAGGAGCGCGGCGAGCCTGCCCTGCGACACCCCCCTACTAAAGAGTTTAACTTGGTCGAAGTTATTTCCAAACGAAACAACCGACAAAAGCTAAATTTACGTTAACTCCCTAATAGTCACCTTCCGCACTCTGATGAACCAAGGCTGGAACCACCAAAGTTACTGGAGCGTCATCCTCCATGTCGGAATCGTTCTCAGTACAGTCTTTACTAACTCTAGGAGCTTCGCTGTAGCTCTGGGCTGGTACGGGATCTTCGTCAGACCCGGTCACCGAAACATACTGACGGGCGGAGTCTGTCGGTGGCCGCTGGATCGGAGCTCTGTCGGAGTCCAGCGCCACAGCTCGGCATCTCCTTCGCCGTCCTGTACTCTTACTAGGAATCTCAGTCCTTACTGAGCCGTCCTGTCTCACATTCTCTCCCGGGTCGACCATCAATGATAATGGAGACCCCCCTACTGGAATTGCTAACTCTCGGATAGCAGCTTCCACTTCCGAATCTGAATCGTAATCTGGACCTTGGTCTGGAACGACCGCTTGACGGGTAAGAGCGTCTACTTCAGTAGTAGCACGCCCCCCTACTGGTGAGTTTGCGACGGGGAGTTCAGAATCTCTGATCTCCAAAAGGCCAGAGTTCACCACCGGCAACGGACTCCTACGGGATACTCCTCTCTTCTCCGCGCAGTCTGAGTCGCGTTTCCGTCCTTGTGGATTCCTCCTCAACCTTTTCACTGTCCGCCGGACCGCTTTGTCCTTTGGATCGAAACTGACCGTTACTTCCCGTGGATTCGTTGAGTTGGGTGCGTCAGCTCGTACCCGGATTAACGAAGGTGGCTTCGGACCGCCCCCAGTCGTCGGCCTAGGTGTGACTTCCCCTGTCACTTCTTGGTCAGCGTCGTTGGACTCTGGCTGATCCGGACCTGGGCCACCATCGTCGTGGCGGACGCCAGCCGGCAAAGTCCTGCTTACCCAAGAACGGATATCGTCTACGTGCACCAGCCTCTCGGTGCCGTTCCTATCTACGAGGTAACTGTCTCGCCCCATCACCCTCGTGATCGGATGCGGTCCTGACAGTGTACCTCCGAAGTTTCCTTTGACGAAATTCCTAACTAAAACGCGGTCGCCGACCCCGTAGGTCCGTGGCGACGGTAGATCTTTATCAGGGAATAAATTCCTCTGATAAACTGCCTGACGTCTGGCTGCTTTTGCAAGACGTTCTTGCCGATCTTCGGGGCTATTATGTACCGGATCTCGGTACATAGGTAGCCTCCAATCTCCTGGACGACCAGGTGTATATCCTAACAATAACTCCGCTGGAGTCTCCCCTGTTGCTCTATTCTTACGGTTCCGTAAGCAATAGAGACTTGCAGCCAGACCTTCTTCCCAAAGCCCTTCCGAAGTGGTTTCCAGCATCCTTGCTCTTAGGCACTTCTTCAGTTCCTGGACCCTTCGCTCGACAGGGTTCGCCTGTTGATGAAAAACAGGTGAAAATTTGACCTCGATGTTCTTCAAATCGTAGTATTTTAGCAGATGATTGCTCTGAAACTGCGGGCCGTTGTCAGAAATGACGACTTCTGGACAACCCCAACGAGATAAGATTTCTTCGTCTAGAAAACGAGAAATTACTTTCGACGTGCATGTCTTAGTGGCCTTGGCTTCAACCCACTTTGAAAACATATCGACGGCAATTACCACGAACCTGTTTCCCCTCCTTGAGGCTGCATAGGGCCCCAGGACGTCAACAGCCAGCATCTGCCACGGTCGCTTCGGCACACTAGGCCGTTGCGGTGCCGCTTCCTGATGCCGTACGGCTTTAACGCACTGGCAGACTAGGCAACCTCTCACGTAGGCCCGGACGTAGTCCTCCATGGCCGGCCACCAATAGTGCCGTTTCAAGGCACGTAAGGTTTCCTCTTGACCAGGATGACCAGCGGTCGGGTGTTCATGGTAATAAGCCGACACGTCCTCACGGAGCGCCTCGGGCACATACAATAGCCGTTTACCAGCAGAAGAAACATATACAACCCCTTGGACATCCGAAAACTTGTTGATAAAACGAAGATCGTCCCTGGACATAGGACCTAACTCCTGTATCGTTCTGATACGCGCCCTCAACCTTTGCGTCTCCCTATCTATGGCCTGCCGCCGCACGACCACTTCAGCCGGCGTCTCTACGACGCTCACCACACCTTGGTGTTCAGACAGTTGCACCTTCATAGGTGGCAACCCCATACGCTCTACATCAGCATCCAAGTCTTCACTGTGAGACCCCGAGGGATTACGGGACAAGAAATCAGCTAGCTGATTGTCTCGACCTGCGACGTGCTCCACAGTGAAGGAATACTCCTGTAGAAGTAAGGCCCAACGAGTTAACTTCGCTTTTGCGTCCTTGAACTTGGATAACCAAGTCAACGCTTTGCTGTCCGTTCGAAGAGTGAATGGACGGTCTTCGAGATAATGACGGTATCGCTTGATACCCCAAACAATGGCTAAACATTCAGTCTCGTTCACATGATAGTTTAGTTCCGCGCCCTTGAGCTTGGCACTAGCATGTGAAACGATCCTTCTGTCGCCGTGACAATTGACTTGATACAGAACTGCAGCGATGCCTACCCCAGATGCATCGGTCTGCAGGAAAAACGGGAGAGTCATGTCCGGCCTGGCCAAGACCATAGGACGGCCCACGACTTCCTTGATCCTCTCAAACGCCTCCAATGCGTGAGAGTTCCACTTAAGGTCTCGACCTTTCTTCGACTTGAGCATGTCACTTATCGGAGCCTCCAACTCCGCTAAGTTCGGGATGAACTCCCGTTGCCAACCAACGGTGCCCAAGAATCCTCGGACCAGAGAGACATTCTTGGGTAGCGGGAATTGTCGAACCGCTAACACATGACCTGGCATTGGTTCGTTGGACGTTTCCGTCACCACATGCCCCAAGTACTCCAGCCTACGCTGAGCGAAGTTGCACTTCTTTAAACTGCACCACAGGCCATGTGCTCTGAACCTCTCCAGCACAAGGCGGAGATGGTAGAGGTTCTCCTTTTCATCTTCGCTGTAAACGATTATGTCGTCTAGATATACTTTGACGAATTTATCGACATAACCAACCAACACTTCCGTCATAAGGATTTGGAAACTTCCAGGTGCATTCGTTAGACCAAACGGCATTGAGTTAAACTCATAACAAGCTCCATCAGGCGTAGCAAAAGCTGTATACTTTTTACTAGCCTCATCCATGGGTATCTGCCAAAACCCAGACTTCAGATCCAAAGAAGTGAACACTCTCGCTGTTCCGAGCTCTTTGATAGTCTCGTGAATACCTGGCAATACCGACGACTCGGGTATTGTCAGACTATTCAACTTCCTGTAGTCGACACAAAACCGAGCCGTACCGTCCTTCTTCATGACGATAACGACCGGACTAATAAAGGCAGAATGGGACCTACTTATGACACCTGCAGCGAGCATCTTATCCACCTCCTCTTGGATAAGAGCCCTCTTCTGATCGGAAACTTTGTACGGACGGAGCTTGAAGGGTAGCTCCTCCTTCAATCGGATTTTATGGCAAGCAGCCCTCGTCACTGGTTGCCTTGGAGATTCGTAAAAGACGTCTCCAAACTCTCGGATAAGACTCCGAAATTCCTTTCTCGAGAACGCCGGTAGCTGTTCGTCCGCTACCTGTGGTTCAGGGAACTTTTCTGGTGGAAGATAGACCTCCTCCGCCCAGAAAATAGTTTGCCTAGGCCCCTTTCCAACGTACATGGTGCGACGTGCAAAGTCGACCATAGCCTCGTTTGATGCCAGCCAGGGACACCCGAGCAGAAGATCCTCGACAAGATCATCCACCACCTGCACGACAACTTCGTGAACAACACCATCAATTAACAGTTCGACCATTGTCTCCCCTAGACTGGTGATGCCACGACCGGCGCATGCAAGCTGCAACGGTGTCACTTGCTTCCTATCCACCCTCCAGGTGACAGGCAACAAACTACGTTTCAGGAGATTTAGCGAACTTCCGCTGTCCACCAAAACCCTAACTCGACGACCCATCAGTTCAGCCTCGATTCGCGGCAACTGATGCAATCGTCCCTCAACCTTGTTGTTCGCTAAGCTAGTATCACAGCGACGATATAGACACAATGGATCCAGCAGATCCACCTCCGACTTCTTCCTAAGCGGGTCGGTCTCAATGAAACTCAGAAGTTCCGACTTGCGATTGACATCAAGTACTGCAGCACCAACTGCAGCTAACGATGGGACTTGGCGATTGCATCCCTCAGGAACCTCGCCTCCGCCCCGACTAAGACGTGTAACTCTCTCAGATGACATGCCTACCACGCCTCTGGTATCTACCAACGGGGAATGGCGATTCGCACCTGCGATCCCATCTGCTCTGCCCCTCGATACCGTCCTTGAGACTTGGCATGCATCGACCTCGAAACCTGCGTCCTGTGTGGGAGTGAGTGACAGACCACCACCCTCGGTGTCTTCACTACCCCGAAGTGGAACCGAAAAGAGTACGTCACTCTCGACGACTTTTTCGTTCCGAAACCTTGATTCGCAATCTTCCCTTGGATACACCTTTTCATCTCGACTTGTGCCTATACCGGACCTGTGCCCAGTTTGCAGTGCCCTAGCACTCTCTTTGACAACAGGCCCCTCCTGGTCCTTCTGTATACCGATCACTAACTCCGAAACCTTGTGTTGTGGCGGATGGAACGACCCACCAACAACGACCTGGGGTACCTCGATGATCTCACAACTCCATGAACCTGAAGATGATTCATAACCCCTTCCATTCGTTCCAAAACTAGAACTTGACATGTTTGAAATGACTTTCAACCCTCTACGTTTAACGTCTGCCGACGAGTGAACTTTTTTTCGCCTACCACCAGTGGCGCGATCCACACGCTCATCTACCACACTGAAACAAACGGATTCACAATCTGACCGGTCTGCCCAATGTAGTTTGCCTGATGACGGTGGCGTTTCGGCTGAAACGACTCCAGCTTCAACATCCTGGAACTCCTTCTCCTCCTCCTTGTTGGGAATACATGCCGCATAATTTCTATGACAGTCCAACACTGTCACAGAACCGCAAAACGGTGTTGAAGGAGTACCTACTCCGATGGAGCCCCCTGATGGCTCCTGTTGGAGTTTTTTGATTCTTCGCAAACTGTGATTTTGTCTGCGTCCTTAGCTGACGTCTTACGACGCGAGATTTTACTCGCCTGTACGGTATTGACCGTATGTGCCTTACTGGCCTGATCTAACGGTTTTGTTCCCGCACTCTGACGTTTGGGACCGTTCCTGTTGTCATTTTGCTGAGGGCAATCTTTGTTCCAATGAGCTCCCCCGCAAGTGAAACATCCGCTCGAAGGAGCGTTGTTTCCTCCAGAACGCCTCGATTGATCATAATTCTGGAATTTAGTGCCATTGTTATTAAAGTTACTGGGCCTGACATGGTTCGAACCCCTGTTGTCCTGTAACTGTCCCTGAGGACGTTTGAGTGGCACATCGTCGGCCTGATGAGGACGGTTGGTGTTCGAAACAAGTTTCGGCCCTGACTGTACACTTTGGCTGGTGCTACGAAGTAGCGTCTCGACAGCAACAGCTTTTTGTGTCAGCTCTTCAATAGTTGCAAATCTATGCAATTGCAAATGGACTTTGATATCCGGTCTGATCCGGTTCAATATTAATCGCACAACCCTTCCTTCGTCCATCTCTGGGTAGAGCTTCTGTGAAAGACTCCACTTGTTCAGGATGAAGGAAGTTATTGACTCTCCCTTCGGCTGGTCAGTGCCAAAGAACTCCGCTTCTAAGCTCGAGACCAACAGATCGTTATCGAACCGTTCCTGGAGCCGATTTGTGAAAAACTGCCAGTTTAGGCGTGAGTTGCGATATGGAGCATACCACTGCTGGGCTGCTCCCTTGAGCCACTGAGCTGCATCGCTCACCCAGACGGTTGGATCAAAGCCCCCTAGATAATCCTCAGAGGATTGGATAAATTGGATTGGATCTTCGTGAGGAAGCCCACTGAAACTGGGATGTGGTTCATTGTTAATTAAACCCCCATCAACACCGTTTAGGGTTCCCCGACGTCTATCCTCCAGCAAATCTGCGAGTCGCACGAGCACGTCGTCGACCCCCGTCACTGGTCTTCTGGGATTCTCCTGAATCCGGACTGTGGGCACTGGCCTCCTCGATGGGTAATATCCACTCCTGTGGACATCACCGGGGTTGGAAGCGACGTTTCGAGCAACTCGAGGGACATCCTCAGATTCCCTATAATGCCGATTCCCGGTTGGCAACCGGGTAAACGTGCCATATGGGCGCCAAAGGGTTTCCGGTTCACCCATAACCATATCGTCTAATGGGAGTCTCTCAGGAGAGAGATCCCGAACTCTAAGTCTGTTTGCAGGAGGAAGGCTACACCCGCAGATCCCTGAAGACGGTCTGTCTTCAGCAGCCCCACGTTGGGCGCCATGTCTCGTAAAAAGGTGTGGATGGACGGCTTCCGCAAAGTTTCGGATTTCTCCGAAACCCCCTTCAGCCGCCCACCGCTCTGCTCCAAGTGACCTGGAGGGCAAGGACGTCGTCACCCAGGGATTTCGGGTGGCAACTTCCGTGTCCCAGCCGACACCTGATTCGAAATCTGCCTTCGTAGCTCTTATCGCTTGTTCTGGCCGTGCATATTGTATCCCTTGGGAGGTACGCTGAACCCGCCCCTGGAGAGATATGGGAATGCGAGCATTCCCAACTCCCTCCGAGAGCCTTCCACCACCCCCTAGTTCTTCCACTAGGGCCTCAGCATCACCCGGTTCCCTTAGGGTATGCACATCTATATCCGGCCTCCGCTGTGGTGCGTGGGGCACACCCGATGACCCCGGAGCGCTTCGGCGCATTCCGAGGGGGCGTACCTCACGAGCTTCGCCAGCACGGACTCCTTCGTAGCCCTCCGACCTGCAAACAGATACATTTCTGGTTAGTCGAAATTGCTCAAAACGGGCTTCCAAAGGTGGAGTTGTGACAACTTCCGCGGAATCGATTACTAACCCTACCTGAGCCGACGGGGAAGGCTGCCTCCCTCCGTCTAAGCTCGACTCTAAAGTACCTTGGTCCAGCACACTTCTCGGGGACAAGGTAGTTGACATCGTCAACTCACGATTTTCCCCGGTAGTACGTACCTGGGGGACGTCTCCGTCGAGGCGTCGCGACGCTTCGGGGAATAGACGCCTGGCGTCTAAGTCACCCGACGGCGGAGGTGTCCGAGAAAGCCCAACGCCGGCGAACACGGCTTGGGTATTCTCCTCCGCGAGCATATGAGATCTCAATCTCATATTCGTCATTGCTCTAAAGGACAACAATTACGGCTGTAATGTATTGTCGGGCTACTTGCGTGTGCAAGTGTATGGCAAAGGAGAAGTGCACTAAAATCGACCTCGCGTCGACCCAACTCAAGTGTGACGATGAGAAGGGTCACCCTATAGCTAACTAACCTAACACCTAACAAGACCTCGCCGGGAAATGGACGAGGGAGGAAGGATTCACGGTTTAGAAAAACTATCTAAATAAAATTTCCTAACTTCAAAAATTGTGTGAAGCACCAAAAAGGAAAATTAAACTTGAAAAATTTTACTTTAAAAATTACAACTGGATGTGACAAAAACCAAGACAGAGATTTGGGTAAAGGATCACGGAGCCTAACCAGACTGTCTCAGGTGGAAAAGCCGAGAACAGCCGCAGGAAATAGGTATGGGAAGGACGCGAAACCCCTAGGTACCACAGGAAATGTGGCTCGCCAACGACAAAGTTGCAGCTAATGATGTCTTGACAGGCCGAGGAATTTAAGCTCGAACGATACAATCTTCGTGGAACTCTACGATCGAGCCGATTGTATCAGGTGAGATCTCGTTTTGGTGCCTGACCCCTTTTCATACGATGGGGATTTTTCGTCAACGTCGCGTACAGGTATTAAGTCGGGAAATAACTTTGATGAAGTTAAATCCCTAAGTGTCCGTTGCAAAAGATCACTTTACACTGATTATTGCTCGAGAGTTAAACTGCCTATCAACGTACTTTCGTAGCGCGAATAAAACACCTGTAAACCGTACAAGTGAGTCTAACCCCCTTTAAGATAGAAACAAAACGTTATGAATCTACTGTGAACTGAATTATTATTACCGAGAACCTGACTCTAACTGCTAGCCAAAACGATGAATTGCAGAGACAAAAGGCAAAGCCAAACAAACGTAAGTTATTTAACGGAAACACAAAATTGATTATTACACTGCAATTCGACAAGAAAGAGTGGCTGTCTGCTGCTTCGCTGCTTGCATATTTATGCAATCCTGACTGCTGAATCCGCGACACCCATTGGCCTAGAGGGCCAAAGTGGGCGTCGCCCTTGGCTGAACAAAACCCTAGCTCGCGAAAACGCGCGGGATTTGGGCAAATGACCGTTAAAGTCCCGTTACCTGCGTTTTCTAGGGAGTATTTGACAAAAGTCACTAAATACTCCCCAGATCTAGGGAGATATTGAAAGTCAGAATTTCAGATATCTCGAATCCTAGGGCGGTCCGATATTCGGAGAGCCCCGAGAAAAACCATAAACCAACGTGATTCTTGAACGCCGAAGAAATACACGTATTCCTTCGCCGAGGAATCTATACCCGTTTTCCGATTTGGCCAACCTGATGAGAAATCGAATTGAAATAAAATAATTTGTGAATACAAATGGAGCCACGGAATCTTTCCACCCAACAAGAGACTAGCGTGTCGAAACCTTGCTCTAAGTGTTCTGTATACCGGGTGCTCGACTGTTTGGGGCCACAAATTAATAAAATTGAAAACTAGTCAGGAATTTCCGGTAAATCGGTAAAACTACGTACAGTGGAGTTCCACTGGGTGGAGATAGGGACTTTACATCATACAGGGTGAGACTAGACTAGTGACCTGAATATAATGCAAAAATCTAATATTATTCGACTGGCTTCTAGGTGAGAATTGAGAGTTATTAAGTGTAAAAATGGCTCACTAAAGGTGACCATACACAAAAAAAATCATCGTAGGAGCGCGGCGAGCCTGCCCTGCGACAGCTAAGCATAATGTAAACTTAAGTCGGACGGAAGACTGAACGCCAAATAAAAGAGTGGGGATGTTGACCTATTTCATCCAAAAATCGATCGATCAAAGAAGTAATTGGTTTCAAAAGGACCCAGTTTTCAAATAATGTGTGCTTCGGTTTCCATAAGAAAACATATATAAGTGGTGCATGTACCGTATATTGAGAAATTTGTGATATTTTTATTCTTTGATTTCTATAAAAACGCACGTAAAATGTTATCATTTGATCCATTAAAAACAATTATTGCGGAGTATGTCTGCCAGCAAGTTTGATTTTCTATGAGCTAGCTGAAAAGTATGGAATAAAAACGAAGATATGTGTCGGAACAAAGTTTTACTCGAACGGGATTATAATTACACCGCATTTCTGGACTGAGCATAATCAAATAGTATATGATCCTACTGATGTAATGGTCAAAAACTATTTTCCCCATCAAAATGAATCAACTTTGAAGAAAGGAATGTTTATGCGTAATACTGATGAAGATACCAAAATGATTAATATTTATCATGATGTAGATGAAATTATAAACAGAAAAAATGTAAGCTTCACAAATAAATCATTTTTAAAATAAGATTTTGTGTGTGTAAGTTCCCTCGACTGATGACATAATATATTGAAACCTCGTTATGATACATTTATTTATGTCTCTGGTGCTTGCCTGGTTTCCATACAGCTGAAAATACACCACCAAAAAGTCACCTCGGCAAATAATAACAATAATAGACGTCCACTACTCACACATATTATGTCTTTGAGTACAGTCTATGAGTGTTTATGATTAATGTGTAGACGAAAAGAATCAAATTAGTACATCCCAGGAGATCACTAAAATCCGAATCAAGCCAACTGAAGTAAGAAAAAGTGATACCAACTTAAAAGTGATATAATAGTCTTTGGATAATTATGAGGGTTGGACGAAAGACTGAACGTTAAATCAAAGGAGATGTGCTATCCTATCGCAATACGATTATTTTTTGGTCATCAAGGTGTTAAGAAAATTAGGCAGTTGAATATCAAAAATGATCTGATTCAACAGTGGCATTATGATAGAAAAATCTCATGTTACATTATTTACATCAACGATAAACCAACTGCATTTGCGTTACTATCAACCACGGATTTTGACCCTTTGAAGAATCATTCTAAGCCGAAAACCCTCAATTATATTCGTATGTTGGCGGAGTACCGTAGAAAAGGATATGCAGCTAAACTCATCAATCACATTGAGAATCACGAAGAATTTACAGAGTTTTGCAGTAATAAGGAATCTGAACTGTTATTTGAAAAATGTGGTTGTACTTATTGGGGTGAAATGATATGTCCAATGTTTAGATATCCATAATAAAAGATATAAAAATTTTAGAGTTTTTTTCGATAATATTACACAATTTTAATATCAATGCAGTATTTGTTAGTTGAGTTTTGCGCCGTTGGTTATGAGTGGTTTGGTAGGGTGTAATTACGTATATATAGACTTTTTTTCAGTTGCATTCAATATGTGTATATATAACACAACATCCAATTTATGCGCTGTGAACAACTCAATTCCCAAATGAAACGGAAGCTCAGAGCAGCAAAGAACGATCGAATCTGACACATATGGATAAGTTCTTGGCAATACCCCTGTACAATATGAAAACGATGAACTTATTATTGAAAATAAACATTTTACTCTTACGAAAAGACTATTTCAACTATTATTGAAATGTGGTCCTCAATATTATACGGCCAAAGACCTGTGTGTTTACGAAAAAATTTTGATACTAACGAATGCCTACAAACAGAGATATAAATCCTATGAATCAGTGAACGCCAACCGCTCATAGAAATAGCGAAACATCATTTCATTATTGTTTCCTCCAAAAAAGAAGAAACACCCATAGCAAGCAGCGCACCAAAAATACTATTATTCAAGCTTCCAGTTATGTTGATAACATAGATCAACGAAATGGTAAGGTAGAACAACAAAATAGTTTATTAGCAAGCGGTTTCAGAAAAGAAAATGAACAAATTACGACTCATAGATTATGTAGATATTAAATACCATTCAAAAATATGTTTCATTCCATTCCAAGTTCACCGCATTAGCCAAGAAACTAGCGGTCATTCAACTTGAGGATGGAGTTCACATCAACTCTCTCCTCCTTTCAAAATTATTGATATAAATTATTACTTTTCAAAAATAAAGCTTAAAACCAACCTCATAAGATTTGAAGTGGTATACAGTGCAAAAATAATAATGCCCCCAGCATGAAATTATGAGATTCGCGGATATTGTATTGGTAATATATTTTATACTCCTTCTAACGTCCCTAACAACGCGTGCTACACCTAAACGAAATTGCTATAAAATTGGTTGCGTTAACTATGAAGCGACCTCAACACCCCAATCTGAATCCTATAAATCAGGTGACCCTCTCAACACCCTGCTTTGAATCCTATTGAAAAATTGTAGGGCAACAACATTTTTTTTAATTTTTAGATGAAATGAATGGGCTGATATCCTAAAACATCTCAAACTGAATCTTGATTTTTTCAGTAAGAATGGTCATTTAAACATGTCGTATCTGATATAAAAGAGATGACCTTCTCAACTCCCCGATTTAAATCCTATTGAAAAATTATAAGGTAATAGCAAACTTTTTTAATTTTCAGCTGAAATTAATGGGGTAACATCCTAAACATCTCAAACTGAATCTTGAATTTTTCACTAGAAATGGCCACTTAAACATTTCGAATCTGATATAAAAATTATGGATCAACGCTGCATGTCAATATAATTATTTGAAACTCATTAGAGAATACTATATCAAATCGCTGGTTAATATTCCGTACAATCAGTTGTCACTAGTTTTACGAATGAAATATATCAATAAAAATTCTAACCAAGAGGAGAAAAAATTATGTGTAGAAAAATTAAAAATGGTCTGAACTGAACAAACAAAAAATATTGTATGGAAACAGCGTGAAAATGTATTGTAACACGAGTTTATCTAAATGATTTATAAAAAATTTCCAAACGGTGAAGAAATGTACAGAAACATAAGTGAATCATATTTATGAATATAAGCTGAACAAAAAATATTGCATGTAAGAATGAACTCTTTACGAGTTTATATGAATGAAATAAATTATTAAAAATTCTCCAAACGGTGTAGAAATATAGAACACAAACATTAGTGAATCATATTTATGAATAAAAGTTAAACAAAAAATATTGTATGTAAGAATGAACTCTTTGCTTACTAACGAAGAAAAATGTTGTATGGAAACATGAGTTTACCCGAATGAAATATATCGAAGATATGTAAAAATGCAAACAACTAGAGAAAATACAGTTCTTTGATAGCCTCCAGACAACAATTTCCCCTAAACGAAAAACACTGTTTATACCTGACTTTTTTAATTGTGACAACCCCAGTTTCGAAGAGGAATTACAGACACCAAAAGTCGGTACTCACCCCTCGTAAGGGTACCTGGCGTGCTTTGTTGTGGGAACAGTCGACCGTCTTTCCATCAATAGTTGTGTTGTTGAATAATATTCAAAAAATATCTGCTATTGTTTTAGTGAGACAAGACTACATTATTGAGCAATAAAATCAATTTCATTTTACTTTTATGATTAGCTATTGAATCGTTTCGAATTGGAAATCGTTATGAACTTTCAAAACACGCAAAAACAAACGTAAAAACACTTGAGCAAAAGTGAAAAAATCTCAGACACTTACTTTGCTGCACAAATCGCTGAAGTATTATAAACTACTTCTATCACTGTCAAATAAAATGTTTTTCAATGAAATCAGAGCACTAAATAATTATGAATTGCTGCCAGGACGATCACAAATAAATTGGCTTCCACGAACCCCGCAAAATACTGATTCCCACGGCGATATTTGCTTCTCTGTGGTTCAGATAATAAACAATTCTGTTGAAACTTGTAGTGTTTGCGGTTTTTTTCATAACTGATAACTACAAAATTTGTTTTTCTGCGGCTTAGATAATGATTAAATACGGATGGAGCGTCCGGCATCCAAGGTTTTCCATAACTGATAGCAACGGCTCGAATACCGGTTGTAACGGATAATAATAGTCCAGTACATCTCGGAATAATTTTTCATGAACTGTTTGGAAAATTAAACAAAATTCAATTTACTAACATTGCCCTTCATTGACTGTCGTGAAACGTATTGTTTTCCATTCCTATTACATGACTGGATACTTCACACATATCGTCATGAATTTCGCTTAATGCGGTACGTTTACATACAAAACATAATTGCTGCTTGCAATCAAAGCTATGAAATTTGTTTTCGAAAACGGAGACATTTGAGGTTGGATTCTTCATACTGGATATATCGTTCCTGACATACTTTAGTAAGTATAGTAGTAAAAATCTTCTCCTTACTGTTGTCAGCCATCTATTGAATAACCATTCTTACATATTTCGAATTCTTAGATGAAATGCTATGCCAATAGGGCCCTTAGGTCCCCTATGATGCTCTGCGTCTAAAATCAAACTGACCACATTGGTAATAACTGAGCTACAGCTTTATTGATAGTGAAGAAGCATTTGGTTGAACGAAAAACATCTGTTTGAAAATTCCTAAAGGAAATAGTTTACAAAAATATCAAAATTTTCCTTATCACACTCAGATCTAAAACTCCTCGAGATTAAAATGCGATAAGAGATTAAACTATACCCATAGGGTTCTTACGTCTCCTATGATGCTCTGCAACTGAAATCAAACTGACCACGTAGGTAATAACTGAGCTACAGCTTCATTGATAGAGAAGAAGCATTTGGTTGAATAAAAAACATCAATTTGAAAATTCCTAAAGAAAGTAGTTTACAAAAATATCAAAATTTTCCTTATCGCACTCAGATCTAAAACTCCTCGAGATTAAAATGCGATAAGAGATTCAACTACATCAGTTGTGCCTCTAGGTCTCATATAATACTTTGCATCTAAAATTATCTCGACTACTTGGCCAATAATTGACGTACAGTATTTAGACTAAAACTTTTTAACGGACAGACTAAGAACAATGACTGAGTTGTCAAAATATAATGCTTTTGTCTGGAGAGTATGGATTCAGACAGTCTTGGAGAAATAACTGTTCGCATACTTGCAATGGGCGGGAATCAATCAGATTGGTTTCAATTAAACAAGTCTTATGTCGAGAAGTTGCCTAAGTCTTTCCCCACCCACCTGATAATGGATACCAAAGAAAGAAACAAAGTCAAACTGCAAAAATGTGATCAAAATAGACGTTTTTTGCGTTCCAAAAAACAACTGAAAATCGAAACGCTTTAACACGCAAAAATGCAACCACAATAAACGATTTCGCGTTCTAAGATACAGTCTTAAATTAAACCGAAAAAAACTGCATGTTAACATGTATTTCTAATGGAGATTTGACATTTCAAAATTGCTCAAAATACACGTTTTCGCGTTCGAAAAAACAGCTGAAATTAGAAACGCTAAAACATGCCAAAATGCGACCACAATAACCGTTTTTTGCGTTCGAAAAAACAGCTAACATTTGAAACGGTAAAACATGCAAAAATGCGACAAAAATAGACGTTTTATAAGGTTAGTTTATTAGTTCGTTCTGCTTCGATCAAACTGACTATCTGTCTCTCTACCTATCTGTCAATCTGCACCTGTCTCTTATGTCCTATCACCGAAGAAGAAACCGAATCAAACTGGCACTTACTGGGTATCGCACGTTAAAAATGACGGACCCCATCAATGGTTGATTTCTTCTGTTTATATTTTTTTGATGATATACTTCCTACAATATCCTATAGTTTTTTGAGAAAGATCAGAAAATGCCAACAGGGTTTTCTGAATTTATTCCGATGTCAAAATTTGAACGTTCAATCTTCGGGTAAACCATCGAACGGATCTGAAATTTTAAAGTTGAAATCGATAAAGCTTATATCCCTCATATCTCGAATGCTACGTTTCTTCTTTGAAAATAAAAAACGATAAATTTCGTAAAAAGTGGCACTGTAACTGAACCATACCTAACCATACTGCGCTAAACGTAACCGTAGCATACCGCACCATACCTAACCATACTGCACTAAGCGTAAACTAAAACGGTTGCACGAAAACGGTTGCACGTAACGGATGCATGAAAACGTTTGCGCGTGGAAACGGTTACATGAAAACGGTTGCACGGAAACGGTTGCATGAAATCGGTTGAACGAAAACGGTTGCACGGAAACGGTTGCATGAAAACGGTTGCACGATAACGGTTGCATAAAAACGGTTGCACGAAAACGGTTACACGAAAACAGTTGCACGAAAACGGTTACACGAAAACGGTTGCACGGAAACGGTTGCATAAAAACAGTTGCACGAAAACGGTTGCACGCTTGGAACGTACGCAAAACGGTTGAAACATCCACACAAAAACTCGAAATGCATGTAAAACACACGTTATCGGGAATAGTCATCTCTAAAAACGTTATATCTGCTTCTACTGACAAAATTACATTATTTCCTCAATATCCAATGAAAATTGTCTTGTTAGAGTTCCCGCAAGTCGTTGTACCTTCGCTAATAACGAAGTTAGCATCCTATGCCCTTTTGGCATTTGAAAATGCTTAAAAATGTTTCTTGACATCGAAACGAATCCATTGATGCCAAAATCATCGAAATCGGACAACCGGAAGTGAAAACCGGAAGTGGCCATTTTATTATATATTTGAACTCTCCTCGATGTGGACAATCCGAATTCACTATCACTTTTCTTCTACCTCAAATTTTTTTAATTGCTTATTTTTTGATAATTCGTACAGATCCGAAATATCGTTAATGCATTTATTGGACACAGATGGATCTGATGTATTCCTTCATGATGTCAAATGGTGGTCATGTTTTTTCTCTAAACGACTTACCATTTTTTTTCTATTCCTAGTGATATTTTTTCAAAACACTCGGTAGATGTTTTCTATTCATGATGAGACATATGACAAACGACAGAAGCTGTGATCTTTTTTCTAAAAGCAATGATGTTTAAATCAGAACGCTCTGTATATATTTTCCCCAATAAATTTGTGAGACGTCCCTGTATAACTATGATGAGCATTGACCACTCAGAAGCAGCCATGTTTTTTTTTACTTGAATCTCCATACCCTCCATGACGTGTTTTTTTCTTTGACCTCCACGTTTTTTCTCTTAAATGATATATTGGTACCCCTGGTATACTGAATTTGACAAGCAGTCGTCATGATTTTTCTCTTAAATAATATGTAAGACGTCCTATATATATTTTTGCTGCATACTTTGCTATCCCCATTGCCTCAATGGCCCATATTCCACATGACATTTGACACACACGCAGCCGTCACGTTTTTTCTCTCAAATTATGCATTTTGAAACACCCTGTTTACTTTTCTCATTGGAATTGCACCTTCAAACGTTACTTCGCAATTTTTCACATTTTTTCGAACATCATTATTATTATCACACTCTTATTTAATTCCCAATCATTATTGCTCATATATTATTCAAACAGCGTCTGGAGAACTATATATCCCACATTTGTACGCCAACTTGTATGAAGTCTCCGTGGAGGCAAGGCTAGCGTCACTCGCTACCAAACATAAACCGCTGGTTCAAACCTTGTTCTCGGAAATCTTTTTTCTGTATAAATTCAATTAATTCAAAATATGTGTGCGCTCTTTTGGCAAAACGTTATCAATCTAAGGGATCTACTCGATTACGTCACACGATGAACGCAGACCAGCGACGTTCTAATTTCCTCCCACCCCAAATAGAGCAAAAATTGCCAGAACGAACCTACATAAGAAAATACATGGGATTTTATCGGTGAACTCTCCTAGCACATTTACTCAGAAATCACTCTAACTGGCGAATCGATTCAAAAGAGGGTTAATAAATGGAATAGGTTCAGTATGGAAAGTGATTACAGGAAATTTAGACGCATCTGACGGCGAATTTTATAATGAGTATATAAACAAATTAGAAAAGGACGACAAAACCTTACAACTATTAATGAAGAATCAAATTTAAATTGTTTCAAGTACAATTACGAATTTTTATAACACTCTGAATAAATTGCAAATTGATGAAGTAACATTCAATAAAGACTTGGAATTTAAAGAAAAAGAAATTGTTGAAAATCGTGAAACAAAATACTTTTTTCAGCTACAACTCAAAATAATAGAGATGATTGAACAAATATTACAATCTGATACAATTATTCTAGATCAACTGCATGATATTATTAATAGCATAACGTTTGCAAGATTAAAAACCTCACATCCTTCAGTAATTGATGCAAACCTCCCAATTGAACAACTGACAAAAATTGCAATAATTTTGTCTCATGGAATTTAACCTTTCAATCCCACACATCAACATATTTCAGAAATAATTTCTTTGATAAAGCTTGAAGCTTTTCAAACAAACGAAAGAGTAATTTTTATTCTACACATTCCATTAGTAGAGAGTTCAGATTTTGATTTCTATATTTACTCAATCCCAACCAGAGATCTTAAAACTAATCTTTTTCACACTATTTACCCCTATATAAATATGCACCAATTGCAAGGGATAGTAAACAGTATATTGCAGTGAAGCAAGACGATTGTTCCGAGATATTCGAGAACGAAATACGAATATGTTACAATCATTTTCCAAAGGCACTTTCACATGAATCACCTTGTGATATTATAATTTTGATGAAATCAAAAATATTGCCAAATTGTGACAAAGTTGTAGTCGGTGTTGAAGATTACAATGTTCAGAAAGTAGATTATAAATGGCTACTAACAGTATCCAATCAACTACCTGTAACAACCACAGTATATGTCTGTCAGCAATTCCCAATTTTTAATAAAATTGCGAATTACTAATCAACCAACAATTTTTCTCTGCGAAAAATAGTTATTTTTCACTAAATTTCCAGTTCTTTGACTGATTCGAGAAATTCTTCTCGATTCGCATCTGAGCGAGCGCTCTCATAGGCTCCGCCCACCGGGCACAGAACATTGATTCACAGGCTCCGCCCACCGGGCGCAAACTATAAATATGCGAATTTCTTCTATATTCTGATTCCGAATCTAACATTCATTCCTAATTCTTCATTCATTCTGAATTTAGTATTCAATTAGTTATTCAGTATTCATTTACTTGAGTTCTTTGCAATAATTTTGCCAAATTGGCTTTGCAAACTTTAAAAGTCGAGCGACTTTATACTTTTCCAAGTAGGAAAATTTGCTACTACGATATTTCTGGTTGGCGAAAATTGCTGGTTGAATAATTTGGAAGTAAATTACGAAAAATTAATTATTCAAAAATCTACAGCCTGCACTTGCTGTGAAAGCTCCAAGACTGGAACAAAGAGTTGTATTACCCTGAATTTTGACTTTCATTTGGCGGACCTGATCCGGTTTCAGCTGTTTGATTTGATTCTGTGATTGGAACAGAATATTTTGCAGACTTACCTGGTAAGAAGAAGGTGAATGGGAAGTTGGCAAACTTACCTGTGAATCCGTTTATTCAGTGTTATTGTATGCAGAGAGGACATAATCCTGTTTATGTGCCTATTTGAACTTTCCATTATTAACCACAGTGAATTTAATAGACATTTTATTTTTCATCGTTAGCGAGCGTAATCCTGTTTACGATCGATCGAATTTACAAACTATTAGAAATTGAATAATTTCAGTGAATATTTTTGGATTGCAGTAGGCTAACGCCCTACTAGCAATAATTAACTATATTTCTTTCTGTATATTTGACTATGTACTGGGCTAACGTCCCATATATTGAATACTATTATACCTTTATTTCAGGCGTCGGCTCTTGGGAGTGCACAAACTCTATACGATAAACTTGGCTCTTTTCAGAGCCAATATTAAAGAATTCAATCTTCCAGAATGCAACTTCCAGGGCAGACGATAAACATTACAACCTTCTTAGAGCAATATTTATATGAACTTTACATTAATTTGCACAAATTAATAACTCAAATTAAATATATAGACAGACCTCTGGCAGCCGTGCATATAGCTGTTCCAAGGCTGTACATTTTCATGTATTGCCCTGACGGGGCCCTCACATATTTCGGTAGAATTCTCTGTGTGGATTTGTGAAATTCATAATGGACTCTGAAAGACTCAATTTCGAGCGTATTGGCAGCACCGATCGAGCTAGCCAGGTAGATCTTGAGGAAGCTGATTCAGTTTCGTCAAAATACCCACCGCCGCCTCTACGACATCTGCTAGGGGGCTTCTACAATCAATTTAAGCATTTTAACATGTTAATCTGCATAAAGATTTTTAAGGTCCGTTCTGGCAATTTTGGTTCCTTTCAGGGTCACGCGTCACTGCTTCGCGTTCATCGTGTGACGTAATCGAGAAGATACCTTAGATTAATAACATTTTGCCAATAGAGCGCGCCCCACACATTATGAATTGAATTTATAAAGAAAAAAGATTTTTTTTTTTTTTTCCTTTTGCTTGGTAGAGTTTGACGCTAGCCTTGTCTCCACGGAGACTTCGTACAAGTTGATGTACAAATGTGGGGTATATATTTCTCCTGCTACCAGAGCACGCTGTTTGAATATTTAAAAAAAAATAATGATTTTGAGTCTAATAATAATGTTTGGAATAAATGTGAAAAAATGGCGGTTCAACGGTGGTCTAGCGTTTCAACAAGCTATGTGTATAGGGTGTCTCAAAATGTATCATTTAGGAGAAAATAACATGGAGGTTGTTTGTCGAATTTAGTATACCAGTTGTATCAATATATAATTTATGAGAGAAATAAAACATGGCAGCTGCTCGTTGGGGGGTATATATTTCTCCAGCTACCAGAGCACGCTGTTTAAATATTAAAAAAAAAATAATGATTGTGAGTCTAATAATAATAACGATGTTTGGAATAAATGTGAAAAATTGCGAAGTAACGAAGGTGTAAGGTTTGAAGGTGCGATTCAAATGAGGAAAGTATGCAGGGTGTTTCAAAATGCATAATTTAAGAGGAAAAACGTGACTGCTGCGTGTGTGTCAAATGTCATGTGGAATATGGGCCATTGAGGCAATGGGGATAGCAAAGTATTCAGCAAAAATATATATAGGTTGTCTTATATATTATTTAGGAGAAAAACCATGGCGACTGTTTGTCAAATTTAGTATACCAGGTGTACCAACATATCATTTGAGAGAAAAAACATAGAGGTTAAAGAAAAAACACATCATTAAGCTATTGTAGGACAAAAAATATGAAGAGAACGTCTATTTCAGTCGCATTTTTGCATGTGCTACCGTTTCAAATTTTAGCTGTTTTCGAACGCAAAAAACGGTTTTGTAGTCACATTTTTACATGTTTGAGCGTACTCAAATTTCAGTTGTTTTTTCGAACGCTAAAACGTGTATTTTCAGCAATTTTGAAATGTCAAATCTCCATAAGAAATACATGTAATCATACATTTTTTTCTGTTTAATTTTAGAACGCGAAAACGTTTATTGTGGCTGCATTTTTGCGAGTTTGAGCGTTTCAATTCTCAGTTGTTTTTTGGAATGCACAAAAGGTTTATTTTGATTACATTTTTGAAGAGAATCGCCGCTGCAGTACGTTTCGTTTCGTGTCAGTTTGACTCTGTTTCTCTGAGAGGGTTAGGTAACTTTATTTTTGGATAGTATGTTATTGCCATTGAACAGCTGAAATAATCAGTATCAAAATGCCATTTGAAGAATACAGACAGAAGGTTGAAGATTTTTCTAGACGTGTCCAAGAGTTAAAAAAGATATTCAATTTTATGAAGAAAAGGAGAATTTGGTGAAACAGTTGACTGATTTGGATATTCAAGACAAAGTATTCAATCGAAAATTACCGCAAACGAGATATCCGTTAAGAAGAATCCAGCCCTAATCATTGTAGAATATGTCTCCTCAACTGAAAACAATTTTATTCTTCTCACTGCAATATTGAATAATGTTTTATATGTCAATGTACCGAAAAGAGTGAAATTCATGGCAATATGCGTGAAGGCAGATGATTTCGATTCTCGTTGTAATAGGACACAATGGAAAACAATGCGTTTAACTCGGGTCAATCAGGAACAGTGAGGAGTATTTGTTAGTGGTGTTCCAAAGAATACAACATTCAAGTATAAATTGAAGCTGATATTTGAAGATCTTCGTGAAATAGACACAAAAACCACCGAAATCATTCCAGCAGTGCAGGAGAAAAAAAAGTCGCAAATGGAATATAACGTTTATAGAATTCTAATCTTAGTATTTTACTTAGAACTGTACAAGAAATAATTTTGGAATATCACATAATTTGCTTTAAATAAAAATATTCGAAAATTGAATTTTGGTTAATTCTTTTCACCTATAAATATATGAGAGGATTACAATTTATCAGTTAACGTTGAAACGCGCCATTCGATGTTATCAATTATGGAAAAACTACGCAAATAGGAAACTTGATTATAATGCTGGAAGTAATAATCAGTTGGCATTGAAATGTGTTTATCGAACTAACGGATATCGAAAAACCCATGCCAGCAGTTTCGTTATCAAAACCGCAGAGTAAGGTATATAATGAGTATTTGATGGGGACAGATAAGTAGATCAATACCACAGAACACACATACAATCAGTACATCAGTCATTATACACACACACACACACACACAATAGTTTGTTGTTCAATTAATATCATGAACGACGGCATCATATCAAAACACGTTTTTGTCGGTGAAGAGTTGGAAGTGGTGACCGTTGTTGATGATCAAGGCGAAAAGTGGTTTTTGGCAAATCCATTTGCTAAATTTCTAGGATATCATAGATGTAATGATGCTGTTGCAAATCACGTTGCACAAGATAATCAGTGTTCTTTTCAAAATATGAAGTCACGTCGATTTACCGTGACTTCAAAAACTGTACAAACCAAGCCTAAATTTATCAATGTGGCCGAAGTGTTTGAATTGATCAGTGCTTCCAAGATGCCCAAAGCCCAGGAGTTTCGTTAATGGATCGATTCTAGTTTGTTACCGAAGTTGTGTGAAACTGGAACGTACGA
This sequence comes from Chrysolina americana, assembly GCA_958502065.1. NCBI lineage: Eukaryota > Metazoa > Arthropoda > Insecta > Coleoptera > Chrysomelidae > Chrysolina > Chrysolina americana. Next base: position 54,725,897 of record OY293415.1, read on the forward strand.
AATGGTTCGGGATGCATCAAAATCAATTATTCAAAGCATGCATGTCGTTCATCAAGTAACACATGAATGTGCGTCACCGTCGTGGATTCTTAGTCAAGTCGAGGCCCTGCAACTCCAACTGCAATTATCACAAAAAGACAATCAGATTTTGGAAATCACAAACGACTTCGAACGTCAAATAATATCCTAGTACAAACAACGCGAATTGAGACAACAAATGGTTATCCGCGAGCTCCGAACGCAAGCCAACATGACCCTTACTCAGTTCGGGGGTCCAGGGTCTTTTAGCACGAGATAACATGGCCGAGAATGACATGTTACGCGAGAAAATCACCTCAGCCAGCGAACGTGTCATTCCGTCATTGGAAGAACGCCCAGATGAAGAGCATTATGTGACGTGTTATGAGCGAACAGTCAATGGAAAGAAGCGCATTCGAGTTATCCGCCATCAATACAGCGAAGTGGAAGCTTGTGAAAAGAGAATGGAAGTATACAATCGTAATCCATCAAACAAACCGAAATCCAAACTTTACAGCTGGTTACAAGGCGCAGAATGTTTTTTCAACATCAAATATCCAAATCCCGTGTCTTTGTGGGTGAAAATCAAAGATCGGTTCCCTCATGAATTTTACGGTTTAGAATTCACTGATGAAACTCATACAGAGATAGAGTTTTTGGATGAAAACCAACTACGTGAAAAATATCGCCGAAATGAAGACATGTGTAAGAAAAATTTCAAACGACACGAAAAAATGATTGCCAAATTCAAAGCACTCAATTTTGAAACAAGATGCCGTTGACAAATGCCTAAAACCAAGCGTGGAAGCCAAAGAGAGAATTATAAAAATTTTCAACGACTTAATAGACAAAATTAAACATGAAATTGTCCCGACAGAACCAGGAAAACGGTTTGAGAATGTCAAAGCACTGTGTACACCAGATGATATATATAAATTTGTTTTCAATTATAATACCAATGTAAATATTGTCAATTTTCATCAAAACAACAAATTCTTTACCAGCCATTGAACCATCATCATTTTGCAATAAAAATTGATACATTTACAATATTGTTTTATTTGTTACATGCATCCAAAATGTAGGGGTCACCTCTAATATTTTCTAGGCACAACAAAATTCTCACAATTTTTTTCAACTTTTTTCATAGTTGGTGATTGGTGAGTTCGCGCTAGAGCATACCTCAATATATAGAGAAACGTTAAATATGGGTGTTTTATGAAAAAACGGTGGTGGGGGTAAAAGTAGCTCAGTCTGCATTCGACCGTTGATAGGACAGTTTGATGAATTATTCATTTTTTTCATAGTTTGTAAATGGCGTGCGACACTCTCATACAGTTCATGTTTTTTTTTCTCTCACAACAAAATTTCAATGAAAAAATCTTTTTGTCTGCTAATGCATTTTTAAAATAAAAATAGACAATGGGAGTTGCTGAAGTAGTTAAATTATCTTTTGAACAAAAAGACAACGAAAAGTTTTCATGTAAACCTCCCAACACTTCCATATTTTCCAAAAAATTTATCATGTCCAATCTAATTTGTTGTTGAATTCGCATTATTTAACTTTGAATAAAAGTAAGCAACTCCATGTAGTCAGTTTGATGTTTATATGCATTTTTCAAACGATATTCTATATCATTTATTACTGCCAAAATTTTATTTGTTTTGTTTTCATCATTTGCCAGAACAATTTGTATTTGTAATAAATGTGTGAATGAATATAATTTTGCTTTCATTTCGATCGAACAGTTGGAGAATTTCGAACGTTACGTACAAACGTTGTTGTGTTGCACAGATATTGTTTGATTACAAGTCTTCTAAACTAAAAAAATTATAAAACAGTCAATTGAAGTGACGGGAACTATACACTAATCGAGTACTACAAAATAGTAAAGTACAGAAGTGGTACCTAATCTTAATAGTGAAATTGAAAGCTCCTCCGTCACCAATTGCAAGTGGCATCTATTACTAGACGGAAATCGGTCGGTGTTAAATATTTACCAATACGCAATGGTAAATTTCACTATGCGACCATTTGAGTAGACTTGTCCCAAAATTGTCAATAAAAATTTCGTCTAATTCAGAATGATAAGAAAGTTTGTCCCACAATAAACACGAATTAAAATTAAAAAAAAAGTGGCCCTTAGTTCGTATGACGATAAACGTCATCTTATCCCCAAATCATTTGATACATTACCGTGGGGGCAATATAGTCTAAATAAATTTTTTTATCCATTTTTTTCTCAAAAATTATCTCCCGTTTACAGGTAGTACAATTATTAATTTACAACAATTGTGCATCAAAACGATCTGTGAGAATTATTCGCGTTTCAAATAGCCGTATATCATTCATTATCAACGTCATGAAGATATCAATGATGATGATAATCATGATGAGGATTACTATGATATTCTATGGAATTTCGAATATGTGATATGTCTGACTTTAGCGATTTGAAAAGACCTATTGATTTTCGTACGGCATTATTGAATGTTTATGACTTGGAGCCATATTGTCATAATGATTCGTACAAATATTACGAACTTGTTGATTTTAATTTAGTTGTGTGCGTTAGTTGTTTTGAAGCTTTCAAATATTGTGTTGAATGTCGTAATTATGGTAAATTAAATTTTAAAATTCATCATGTACATGAAATTTTCACCAGTTATGAACTACATAATGCATTCCAACAGAAGTCTTATTGGTGTCAACATAACTTTACACATGTTCTTTTTGAACTGCAAACTCAAGATGAATGCCGAGATAATTTAAATGATCAGAAAAAAGTAAAATTTTGTTGATAATACATACACACACACCTGAAAGCACCATTTTTCGGCTAATATTTCAACTACCTGTTTATAATTCAAAATATGTATATATATTTTTTTTTGTTGCTGTATTTTAGGGAAGGTATTTTAAAAATAGAAAAATTCAAATTATTTCCTGCGTTTTATTTCAATTATCCATTTGCAAGAATATTGAAATATTTCAAAGTTAATAAAGCTGTTTGTGTTCACATTTCACAACAAAATCAATGTGAATACGAAAATCTGAAGTCGGGCCAAATTGGGCCGACTTCAAAAACGGTGCAATCCAAGTCAAACTCAACGATTGTTTTTGAAAGATTACAATATTGAGTATTTTCTTTGAAAATGCGATTATGCCTACAATGGAGGATAATGTTGAGCAAAAAAAGGTAAGTTGAAAATGTTTTTATGTTTGAATGTCTGCAAATTAATAAAAATTTAAACTTGATGAAATTAAACACACATAATTTCTTTTTCTTATTTATTACATAAATCATACACAAATTTTTGTTTATAATAAAATAAATATTCACGTAAAGTAGCCAACATGCTATCTAAACATGAGGCTTGACAAAAACCTTCTATAATTTCTTCCAAACTTAAATTAGTTTTATTATCACGTAAACATGATTGAATATCAAAAACACCTCAATAGTAGTCACAAAAGTTCATAGCATCCAGCATAGCGATACAGTCAGACAGCACCCCCAAGTGTGTATTTAGAATGTCGGTTACATCTTGTTGGGACAACTCCATATTCGTGATATCCTTGGAAATGGAAATTTGTTTGATATTACTTTCGATGTACTGTGTGATGTAAATGTAATCCCCGCAACGTGTTGTGATTGGATCATACTCATCTACATACTCATCGATTTGTGATTCAAAGAAATTCTCCTTTATTTCTTGCAGGATGTCAATGAGGGTTGCCCATTCAAAAGAAGCAAAATTGATGGATCGAATGGAGAACTGCTGCTTCAAAATGATGCATGAGCTAAAATCCCTGGAGGGACTTATGCCACATCGAATTTCGTAGGATGGCATAGGAAAGACCATCAACATCAACTGATGTTCGTTCCGAGCTGCCATTTAGTATTGCCCCAATGCTCTGTCGATGGCATTTAGAGTTTCTTTATAATCTTCTCCATCACTATCGCACATTACTTCAACTTCACTGACGTAATCACTATCTTGAGACATTTTCGTTTTCAAACTGAATATTCGTCTGTGCTTGCATACGCTTTTATAGCCTCAGATCACGTGGTCAATTTTAAAATTGTTGTTGCATGTTTGTTGACTGTGAAAAAAATATTTGAAAGACCCCTCGGAATTATATGATTTGTGTTTGTTTCCCATAAGATTCTATTCAAAATCAACGTTTTCGATCCAACTGTTATGTTTGTTATCCAAATCGAGCCATTTAACGTACAGTTTTTGGCCTTTCTTCCTCTGAACTTTTTCCACGCATTCCATAGTGTATGTGAAAGCGTACCGTCGTGACACGTTAAAAATCGCTCCTAGTTAGCTCGCAGTTCAAGTGATTAATGAGTGTTTAATATTTCCGTAATTTTTCACAAGTCAAGACTTAAATATTGTACTATAGTGAGTGCAAACTTCATGAAAAGTTGCGTTACATCGAAGATATCCTTGATTTGAAGTCATTGGGTTCATCGTTCTGGGCTCAATCGAATAGGTCAAAACACAAAAAGGCAAATCGTGTTTTTCAACAATGACGGACATTTGTGGTTTTTGCTCGAATAATGAGAGTAGGTCAAACCCAGGAATACCATGCAGCGGCGGGTGCTTGAAATTGTTCCACCTGAAATGTGCCCAATTACCGGCCTCGTTCGCGGATATACCGGGTGATGCAGGAGTCAGCTGGCTATGCACAAGCTGTAAAATTTCGAGGAAAACAAACAAAACTGCTAGCATGGATTCAGATCTGGTTGAAAGGCTGGTCAAATCCATAGATAATATGCAACTCGAAATAAAGTCTATTAAAACCAAGTTTCAGGAATCTCTAAATTGCTACGGCGGCAAAATCGACGATTTTACTGCTCAAATGAACGATTTCCAAGTAATAGTCAATGCTCTTCAAGGTCTGCGGGAAGAAGTAGATTCCATTGGTAAAGAATGTAGAAAACTTCGAACTGAGCTCGAATTGCTACACCAACAAGGGAGAAATTGCAATCTTGAAATATGTGGAGTACCGTAAGGTCGAAATGAAAATATCAAACGTCTAGTCCAAAGCATCTGCTCAAAGTTACAGGTCGAAATCAAAGATGAAGACTTCGAAGAATGCCACCGAGTAGCCAGTTTCCCGAACGCTAATGGAACAACCAATCACAAAAATATTGTTGTGAAATTCTACTCTCGCTCTATTAGGTCTGCAATCTGGAAAAGTATCGTAGCTTGAGACACAATATAAACCTGAACGACGTAGGTTTTCAAGGAGAGGGGCGCATCTTCATTAATGAACATCTATCACCATTCTTCAAACAGCTCTTTAGAAAAGCTATAGAGGCATGCAAAAAACATAACTATAAGATTTGCTGGATAAGAGATGGTAAAATATTCGTCAAAAAGACTGAATCTAGTCGTCCGATACACATCATAGATGAAGAAATCCTTCGTATTTCAGTCAGAGCCTAACTATCTTACATTTATACCAGTCATCTTTCTGGATACTCAGCATGCAGAATTCGATAACCCCAGACTATTCTATCAAAATACCAGAGGCCTTGGGACAAAAACTAGTGAATTTTATCAATCAGTGAGTAGTTGCGAGTTCCATTTCATCTGTATAACAGAAACTTGCCTAAACGACAGCGTGCTGTCTTCCGAACTCTTTCCACCATCGTACATTGTGCACAGAAACGACCGTGACTCTGTGTTGAGTGGTAAATGTGAGGGTGGCGGGGTTTTAGTAGCCGTAAGTAGTGATTTTTCATCAAAGCACATCCCTGAATGGTCCAGTACAGGGTTGATTGAAGATATATGGATCACCGTTACGCTGAACCAAGGTAAAAAACTATTTCTCTGTTGTGTGTATGCTCCACCAATCTGTAAAGCTGTTGACTATATTAATCACATGAACAAAGTCAAAGAAATTATCAATTCCAACCATAATGACTATGTGATAATCATTGGTAACTACAATTTACCGAATTTACAATGGCGTGAAACGGCATATACAACTCTTGGTTTGATACCTTTCAACGTTTCTGATAGCATTAGTGAATTATTTGTTAATAACATTTCTTTGCTAGAACTTAGTCAATTCAACAATATTCAGAATTATTATAGTAAAACCTTGCTTTGTCTAAAAATGTTCCCCTGGTAAATATCCTTTTGTCAAGGAAGACAAGCATCATAGGTCGATAGAAGTTGATTTCTCTTTGCACATTGAAAATTACCGTCCGAAAAAAAGTTACGAAAGCCTGCTATTTTCAAAAGCGGACTATACAAGATTAAATGAACATTTGTGCTCCATTTCTTGGACAGACACTTTACACAACCTCGGGGTAGACGAGGCGGTTGATGTTTTTATGACATTATTGATCAAGCAATTGAACTGTTCGTCCCCAAACGGAAAGTCAGGAATTCCAACTTCCCAGCCTGGTTCTCCAAGAATACCATTAAACTTGTCAGAGAGAAAGAAAAATTTCGAAAACTTTGGAAGAGATTTGGCAATCAATCTGACTATGATCTTTACTGTTTTTACAGAAGGATTTCAAAGGCTCACATAGAAATAAATCACAAAAACTTTCTCAAAAAATCAGAACATAAATCATAACCCAAATCTTTTTTGGTCCTATTTATCAGCGGTAAAAAAGAGCCACATGCTTCCACAGAATATGCAATTTGATGACATATCTGCCTCCGATGACAGATCAATTTGCGAATTATTTTCGACATATTTTAATCAAGTATTTGAGCCTGACTCCACGCCTTCACTCCCTGTTGTCGAAGCACCGAAGGGTAATTTTGATATCACAGCTGTAACAAAAAAACAAATAGAGAAATGGAAACTTGCTGAGGTCATACCCATTTTCAAATCAGGTAACAAGAATGATGTCAAAAATTACCGACCCATTTCCCTTCTTAATTTGTTAGGTAAAATATTGGAGGCCATAATCACAAGTGAACTCTTTTTCTTGACAAAACATTATATTTCTGTCCATCAGCATAATTTCTTCAAAAAAAGATCAGTCGTTACAAACTTGGCACCTTATGTTCAAGATATTTACGAACAGATGGAAAGAGGGACACCAGTGTGTGCCGTGTACACTGACTTTTCCAAGACCTTCGATGAGGTACACCACCCTACCTTGTTGACTAGGCTTGGAAACTTCGGTATGCAGGGCAACTTGCTTCAGTTACATTCCTCATACATAAGTAATAGAAGTCAGTACGTGTCTATTAATAACTGTGCGTCAAAATCTTACAGAATAACATCCGGAGTACCACAGGGCTCCCATCTAGGTGCTCTGCTTTTTAGCATATTCCTCACTGACGCTGAAAAATGCCTCAAACACTGCAAAATATTTATGTATGCTGACGACGTCAAAATTTTCAAATATATTAATGATGATTCCGATATTGTAAAGTTACAATCTGATATTAATAATTTCACCAATTATTGTGCCACATATCGGCTTTTCTTCAACTACAACTGAATGATGTCCCCATCAATGTAGTATCTGAGGTGACTGACTTGAGAGTGAGACTTGACGGCAAACTCTGTTTTGAAGCTCAAATTGAACATATTGTGCAAAAATCATTATGGACCCTAGGTTTCGTTCTAAGAAGCACCACAGAGTTTCAGGACTACCGATCCGTGATTAAAATTTTTAACTCGTTAGTCAGGCCAACACTTGAATACTGTAGCACTACATGGAATCCTGCGTATGATAAATACATTGAACGTATCGAATTTGTTCAGAAAAAGTTCGTCAATGTTCTCAATTACAGGTTTCATCGGTACTGACATTACTTTTCATACCAAAGTAATTTGATTTTTTATAGGCTAGAGTATCTCACCATGAGACGTGATTTTATTGACATTTACCTTGTGTTCAAAATTTTCAATGATCTTATAGACTGTCCACATTGAACTGATCGCTTCTATCTTAGATGTAACCCCTATAACACTCGTGTTAAACAAACCTTCCAAATTCCTCACTACACGAATAATTACTCAGGCAATGCACCTATCACACGTTGTATTTCAACATTTAATACCATGGTAAGCGACTCCTGTATTGATATTTCGAGCATCAAAATCCAAAAAAAAAAATTGAAGGAACTTGTCGTATCGATGTATGTTGCTCTCCCCTGATGAATATGATGAATTGTTCAAGTTTACACACGTTCGTACGGTTTTCTTTTTTTCTTTCTTTCTCACCTATTGGATTATTTATTGTTTATATCATTGAAATTACACGATGTTACACTTTGTTTGAATGTGTATTTTTACTATAATTTTTTCACAATTAATTTCTCTTTCTTGCACAATTATTATAAATGTATACAGAACTTACAAAATGTTACCCCATGATAGTAATTTACCTAATGTTTATTATTAGGGTTCTAGATTTAGGTACGCCTATGTATTATTTTGTAATATGGGCCACCTTGTCATTGGGCTTGCGCCTGTTAGGGGGCCTGCACATAAATAAATGAATAAATAAATATATATATATATCTGGACTTGCAGTTTTTTGTAATTCCTCCCCATAGAAAGCACCCTTGATAGGAGCACCCTGCATATCTTCTAGCATGAAGGTGGCGGGGTTGGTAACATTGACTTTGATGATTTTGAATAACTCCGTAGTCCAATTGGGTGTGTAACCTTTTTCGCAAACGTGCTTTGCCTTACTAATTCGCACAACATCGCCGACTTTGAATTTTCTCGGTCCAGCTATTTTCAAGTGGCTGTATGTTGATTTGAGAATTTCGTTTTCGTTGGTTTTATCAATTTTCGAAGGTTTCATACCCGTCTATGAATGACGTGTATCATTGTGAGATTTTGTGATTTCAGGTAATATATTCAGCCATTTGTAGGTGTAATTCAAATACTTGTACAATCTTTCCTTCAAAGTCCTTATAATCCTTTCGGCCATTGAGGCTTTCAGGATGCTGTACGTATTGTAGTGATTTATCTCATGTTTTTTCATCAAACTCAGGAATTTACTGTTGTAAAATTCCGTTCCCTGATCGGTTTGTAGATTTTTTGGACATCGTTTCGTGTGTGCCAAAATATCTGCAAACTTTTAGTAATTTCCTCACCCGTTTTCGTTTTCAGCGGATGAGTCCACAAGAATTTCGAGAAACAATCTATAACAACTAGAATGAGTTTGAAATTACGATTTTGATGGGCGTACGGTCTCATCTCAGCCAAGTCCATTTGCCATAAATCATCTAAGCCTTTAATAATGGTGCGTCGTCGAGGATAATTTTTTCTAATAGGTTCATGCAGTTCACGGACAAGTTGAATTTTGTCTTTGGAAGCCATCACACACATATGTGATGACGAAACTGTGAAACCTACTATTTTATTATGGTGATATATACACTACATTTTGTCTTTTAGTAATCTCCTCGACAACAGATTTTACACTCGCTATATCTGAATTTATTATGGTGATTTGCTGTAAAATATAAATTCGAAACTGGTTTAACTCATTCTTGGTTAGCAGCATTTCCTTGTGCTTAATACCCCATTTAAAATTATGTGCATGAATCGACTCGGTTATTTCAGAAATTTTTTTCAACAAATCTCCACGAGTATTTTCAATATCAGTTTTGTATTGTTGGTTCAATTTTTCGAAAAATTACTTAGTTTCATTATAGCGTACCTCTCTTAGTTGCGTTATTTCAACAAAATTACTTGCAAGTGTTTGAGTTTTCTTTTCCAGATAATTTTTTGTTGCAATCATTTCATTTTCAATTTCATGTTGCATCTTTGCTATTTTGTCACTCAGTTGAACTATTTCTGAATGGTGTTGTTCACCTTGATGTTGTATAGTTGCAGCAATTTTTCTATCGATTTCATCCACATATTTTTTATTGGCAGCATCAGTATTATTGGTAGGGCTCTTTACATTACTCAATTTCAAATTATCAAAATCAATGTTACCATCTGGAGTGTGCAGCAAACCGCCTTCAGAGGGCGTAGATAATTTTCGCTTTATATCACTGGTATTGCTGTCGCTACGTCCAAACTTATCGATAACCATTTTGAAAATGTGAATGTATGCATGGATGTATGTCATCTTATAGAATTATATTTGCCTCTTTGAGTTCACTCAAAATGGCAATAATCTCATTGTCATACGAAGTATTTCCGGCATCCTGAGAGGCTATCAATAATTTGAGGCGTTCGCATAGTTCGTTTGGGTCATCCCAATAAACAAACTCCATAGGCTTGATATTGAATGTCATTGCAAGAGGTGTTTTAGGCAAACCGCTACCTTTTTCTGCAGGGTCGGGTGTTTCATTTATACTAGTACGTGTTGATATTTTACGTTGTTTTCTTATAGGAAATATCGGTTTAATTATGTCGGTCGAATATTCAATTATATGCGATTGTTTCTCTGCTATTCACCATGAAAACTGCTCACAGCTGACTTCCTCAGAAGTTAGGGCCATTGTGATAAGAAAACGAACCTTGTATTTTTGCCATTCCTGCAAGGAAAACTTCAAGAAGGTTCCGAGGATTATCGAAAAGCTAAATGAAGTATTAGAAATCAACAATACTTTAGTGGAAGAAAACACAAAATTGCAAGAAATCATAGCCAAACAAAATGAAAACAAAAATGAAAATAACATGAATGAAATAATTCAGGAAATCCAAGAAAGGCGAAATAGAGAAGCAAACATAATAATATGCAACATCCAGGAATCCAGAGAAAATAACCATTCGGCAGGGCATCGAGTGATACTGAAAACGTTTAAAAAATTCTTGGAGGACTCACCGATCAAGTAACCATCAAAAATACATTTCGGCTTGGAAGGTATACCCCAGATAGAAATAGACCATTGAAAATTGTACTGAAGAACCATGAAGGATCTATCTATATTTTACAAAATAAAAGAAACATAAATATACCTGGTATAATAAATAATCTTTGGTGATCAAAAGAAGAGGCAAAAAGAGTATTATTTATCAATAAAAAGTAAACTGAATGAACTAATAAGTAATAGCGAAACTGACAAAACCATAAAAAACAAAAATAATATTTCAACGATTGTTGTCAAGGCTCCAATAAGAAAAAACGAATCACTCGGCATCCTGTTATATCCTCCTGTAGTGAATTCTTATACATGAATATTCAAAGTCTAATGGCCAATCATGATCAGCTTATTTAGGATATAATATGCTATCAACCAACAGTCCTACTGCTCAGTGAATCACGTACAACATTTGATATACCTAACGGATCTTGAAATTAAAATTGATGGCTACAGAATAGTGAGATATGATTCAAAGAGTCGCCAAACTGGAGTTGTAGTGTTATATGTTCGTGATAATATCAAATGGACCGTCTATGAAAAAATATCCGTAGACAAAATATATTGGTGTTTGGTTATTAAGCTGAAGATTCAACAAAGAAAGGTATTAGTTGGATGTCTGTACCGTTCACCTAGCTCAGATTTAAATACGTTTCTCGATAGTTTTGAAGATTTGTCAGAACATATTTTTAATGATCAATGTAAATGTGTATTAGTAGGAGATTTCAATCTCCATATTTTAGATGATAATAACAGATATGTTAGTCAATTTAAAAACTACTTGAACAGACGATCAAAGACTCTACCAGAGTTACAAATAATAACAGTAGCACTTTAATCGACTATGTACTGAGTAATACAACTTATGCTTCATCTACAGTTCATGATACCCCTAAAATCAATGATCACAATATGATTACCATGTCAATTAAAGCCACTCATGATTTTAGCAGCAATAAAACAAAATACTTCAGGAACTTTAATAAATATCATCTCGATGCATTAAATGATTTGCTTCTGCGCTGTAATTGGGACTTGAATTCTGCAGACGTTGATGTAATATATTGTAACATTGAGCAACATTTGCAAACAAATAAGGTTTTTTCATAAAACACACCCATTTTTCACGTTTCTCTATATATTGAGGTATGATCTCGCGCGCGAAATCACCATTTACCAACTATGAAAAAAGTTGAAAAAAATTGTGAGAATTTTGTTGTACCTAGAAAATATTAGAGGTGATGATACGAAAATTTTCATTTCAATTTCCACGACCTTTGACCCCTACTTTTCGGATGCATGTAACAAATAAAATAATATTGTAAATGTATCAATTTTTATTGCTAAATGATGATGGTTCAATGGCTGGTAAAGAATTAGTTGATGATAAAGTCGATGGACCAGAATTTTAATGAAAATTGACAATATTTACATTGGTATTATAATTGAAAACAAATTTATATATATCATCTGGTGTATACAGTGCTTCGACATTCTCCAACCATTTTCCTGGTTCTGTCGGGACAATTTCATGTTTGATTTTGTCAACTAAGTCGTTGATAATTTTTGTATTTCTCTCTTTGGCTTCCACGCTGGGTGTTAGGCATTTGTCAACGGCATCTTGTTCATTTTCAAAATTGAGTGCTTTGAATTTGGCAATCATTTTTTCGTGTCGTTTGAAATTCTTTTTACACATGTCTTCATGTCTGCAATTTTTTTCATGTAGTTGGTTTTCATCCAAAAACTCTATCTCTGTATGAGTTTTATCCGTGAATTCTAAACCGTAAAATTCATGAGGGAACCGATCTTCGATTTTCACCCACAATCACAAGGGATTTGGATATTTGATGTTGAAAAAACGTTCTGCGCCTTGTAACCAGCTGTAACGTTTGGATTTCGGTTTGTTTGATGGATTACGATTGTTATTGTTGTTAAATTGTTACTTACATCAACCAGCTGCACACCCTTGAGAGTACAACCCTCAAAAGTCTTCGAAATACTTGTCCGAGCTAGGGAAGACGCAGCCCTCACCTTCTAACGTGTGATGTCATGCACGAGACCGATGACCATGCTGGGAGTCGAACCCATCACCCTTAGGTTGAGAGACAAGCGCTCTACCATCATGACCATCACGGCCCATTGTATACTTCCATTCTCTTTTCACAAGCTTCCACTTCGCTGTATTGTTGGCGGATCACTCAAATGCGCTTTTTTCCATTGACTATTCGCTCATAACACGTCACATAATGCTCTTTATCTGGGCGTTCTTCCAATGACGGAATGACACGTTCGCTGGCAATGGTGACTTTCTCACGTAACATGTCGTTTTCGGCCATGTTATCTCGTGCTTAAAGACCCTGGACCCCCGAACTGAGTAAGGGTCATGATGGCTTGCGTTCGGAGCTCGCGGATAACCATTTGTTGTCTCAATTCGCGTTGTTTGTACTCGGATATTTGACGTTCGAAGTTGTTTGTGATTTCCAAAATCTGATTGTCTCTTTGTGATAATTGCAGTTGGAGTTGCAGAACCTCGACTTGACTAAGAATCCACGACGGTGACGCACCTTCATGTGTTACTTGATGAACGACATCCATACCTTGAATAACTAATTTTGATGCATCCCAAACCATTTCGTACGTTCCACTTTCACACAACTTCGGCAACAAACTAGAATGAATCCATTGACGAAACTCCTGGGCTTTGGGCATCTTGGAAGCACTAATCAATTCAAACACTCCAGCCACATTGATAAATTTAGACTTGGTTTGTACAGTTTTTGAAGTCACGATAAATCGACGTGACTTCATATTTTGAAAAGAACACTGATTATCATGTGCAACGTGATTTGCAACAGCATCATTACATCTATGATATCCTAGAAATTTAGCAAATGGATTTACCAAAAACCACTTTTCGCCTTGATCATCAACAACGGGCACCACTTCCAACTCTTCACCGGCAAAAACGTGTTTTGATATGATGCCGTCGTTCATGATATTAATTGAACAACAAACTATTGTGTGTGTGTGTAATGACTGTGATGTACTGATTGTATGTGTGTTCTGTGGTATTGATGTACTCATCTGTCCCCATCAAATACTCATTATATACCTTACTCTGCGGTTTTGATAACGCAACTGCTGGCCTGGGTTTTTCGATAACCGTTAGTTCGATAAACACATTTCCATTGCAACTGATTATTACTTCCAGCATAATAATCAAGTTTCCTATTTGCGTCGTTTTTCCATAATTGATAACATTGAATGGCGCGTTTCAACGTTAACTGATACATTGTAATTCTCTCATATATTTATAGGTGAAAAAAAATAATCAAAATTCAATTTTTGAATATTTTTATTTAAACCAAATTATGTGAAATTCCAAAATGATTTCTTGTACAGTTCTAATTAAAATACATGCTAATATTATAGATACTATGATTAGAATTCTATAAATGTTATATTCCATATGCGACTTCTTTTTCTCCTGCCCTGCTGGAATAAATTCGGTGGTTTTTGTGTCTATTTCACGAAGATCTTCAAATATCAGCTTCAATTAATACTTGAATGCTGTATTCTTTGAAACATCACTAACAAATACTGCTAACTGTCCCTGATTGACCCGAGTTAAACTTATTGTTTTCCATTGTGTTGTATTACAACGAGGCTCGAAATCATCGGCCTTCACGCATATTGCCATGAATTTCACTTTTTTCGGTACATTGAGATATAAAACAATATTCAATATTGCAGTCAGAAGAATGAAATTTGTTTTCAGGTGAGGAGACATATTCTACAATGCTTGAGGCTGGATTCTTCTTAACGGATATCTCGTTTGCGGTAATTTTCGATTGAACACTTTGTCTTGAATACCCAAATCAGTCAACTGTTTCACCACATTCTCCTTTTCTTCATAAAATTGAATATCTCCCTTAAAATCTTGGACACGTCTAGAAAAATCTTCAACCTTCTGTCTGTATTCTTCTTCTTTCAACTGTTCAATGCCAATATCATACTTTCCAAAAATAAAGTTACCTAACCCTTTCCTCCACCCACCTGATAATGAATACCAAAAAAGAAACAGAGTCAAACTGACACGAAACGAAACGTACTGCAGCGGCGATTCTCTTCAAAAATGTAATCAAAATAAACGTTTTTCGCGTTCCAAAAATCAACTGAAAATTGAAACGCTCAAACACGCATAAATGCAGCCACAATAAACATTTTTGCGTTCTAAAATTAAACAGAAAAAAAGAATGTTGATATCATGTATTTCTTATGGAGATTTGACATTTCAGAATTGCTAAAATTACACGTTTTCGCGTTCGAAAAAAAAAACAGAAATTTGAGTACGCTCAAATAAGTAAAAATGTGACCAAAATAACCGTTTTTTGCATTCGAAAAAACAGCTAAAATTTGAAACGGTAAAACATGCAAAAATGCGACCAAAATAGACGTTTTATAAAGTCAGTTTATTTCTTCTCTTCATATTTTTTTGATGATATACTTCAATATGTCCTACAATAGCTCAATGATGTGTATTTTCTTTGACCTCCATGTTTTTTCTCTTAAATGATATGTTGGTACACCTGGTATACTAAATTTTCTCTTAAATAATATATATGACGTCCTATATATATATATATATATATTTGCTGAATACTTTGCTTTTCTCATTGCCTCAATGGCCCATATTCCACATGACATTTGGCACACACGCAGCAGTCACGTTTTATTATTTAAATTATGCATTTTGAAACACCCTGTATACTTTCCTCATTTGAATCGCACCTTCAAACGTTACACCCTCGTTACTTCGCAATTTTTCACATTTATTCCAAACATCATTATTATTATCAGATTCACAATCAATACTTTTTTTAAATATTCAAACAGCATGCTCTGGTAGCTGGAGAAATATATACCCCACAACGAGCAGCCGCTATGTTTTTTTTCTCTCATAAATTATATATTGATACACCTGGTATACTAAATTCGACAAACAACCTCCATGTTATTTTCTCTTGAATGATACATTTTGAGACACCCTATACGCATAGCTTGTTGAAACGCTAGACCACCGTTGAACCGCAATTTTTTCACATTATTCCAAACACCATTATTATTATCAGACTCACAATCATAATTTTTTTTCAAATATTCAAACAGCGTGCTCTGCCCCAAGCAGCCATGTTTTTTTTATCTCAAATGATATGAGTTTTCTGAAGCTTTGCGTTTTGAGATACCATGTATACTAAATCTAACAAGCAGCCGCCATTTTTTTTTAAATTATACGTTTTGAGACCACCTGTATACTAAATAAGACAAGCATTCACCATGTTTTTTTTTCTCCTAAATGGTATGATTTGAGACACCTGGTATACTAAATCTAACAAGCAGCCGCCATGTTTTTTTTTCTTTCAAATGATATGTTTTGAGACATCTGGTAAACTAAATCTAACGAGCAGCCGCCATGTTTTTTCTCTCATAAATTATATATTGATACACCTGGTATACTAAATTCGACAAACAACCTCCATGTTATTTTCTCCTAAATGGTACGTTTTAAGACACCCCATACATATAGCTTGTTGAAACGCTAGACTACCATTGAACCGCCATTTTTTCACATTTATTCCAAACATCATTATTATTATTAGATTTAAATATTCAAACAGCGTGCTCTGGTAGCTGGAGAAATATATACCACACATTTGTACATCAACTTGTACGAAGTCTCCGTGGAGACAAGGCGAGCGTCACTCGCTACCAAGCAAACTTCAAACTTCTGCTGTTGAAAAATCTTCTTTCTTTATAAATTCAATTCATAATGTGTGCGCCGCACTTTATTGGCAAAATGTTTTCAATCTAAGGGTTCTACTCGATTACGTCACACGATGAACGCGAAGCAGTGACGCGTGACCTTGAAAGGAACCAAAATTTCCAGAACGGAACTTAAAAATCCTTATAAAAATTATCAAATTGATTGTAGAAGCCCCCTAGCACATATTCTAACCACGTGTCCAGGTAGAAATTCAGATACTGAAATTATTCAAGAAAACTCACTTTTGACATTGGAACCAAAGTGTAGCGCTTTCGTTGGCACTACTAGAGTATATACAAGTTCAGAAAACAACAAAACCCTGAAACTTCAGCTCTATATTCCTGAAATAACATATGATTGCTGTAACCATCTTCCAAAACGAGAAGATCTTCCAGTCATGAAGCCAGTTCAAATAAATCTTTTAAATTTGGACGAATTGAACATTGCCCAAGAAAAATTACGGGAATATGATAAAAAATTTAAAAAGATTATAAATGAACCTTTCACCACAAGACACTTGAGTACGTTCACGTATATTTGCATGACTTTTATATTCGTACTCATATTATGGATAATATTCAAATGATGCCTGAAAAGACGATATTTTGGATATTTAAATACGAGCCCCAACTCAGACGATGAACATCACCGAAGAGGATGCTGTTCCCAAATTATTCAATTATTGTAATGTCAGGTAGATGATTTTAAGACAGCCCTCGATTCATTTACCCCAGTATATGATAATAGATCAGAAGAATTAGTCTTCGAGACCCCGTCAACCCCTTTGGCAGCATCGACATCCCGAATAATCTCTGAGAAGATATAATGATATTTGATTGTTTTTATTCATATAATGATATTTTATTTTATTGTACTCTTCATTTATAATGACTTATAATATTCTATATTTTCAGGAGGCTCATCTAACTCGAATTTATTTGAAACTTGATAATTTACTTTGAATTTTTGTTATTCATTCAAATATAATAAAAATTCTTAACGGGGGAGGTGTTATATCCCCGTAGCCCTATCGACTTGTAAAAATAATCACATCTTATTTAATAACGCAATTGCGATACATTGTTGATGCAAGGTTATAAGGAAACGCTGTCTTAGCGACCTTGTTCTATTCCAGGAAAGCGATAAGATTATTATTGCGGACTGTCAGGAGATATTTTTCGCAGACAGTCTAGTCTAGAGGCTGATTCGAGAAACACAATTCAAAATTAACACCAAAAGTAAAACCCAAGTTAGAAGAGTTTCAACTTAAATGTTGTTACTAAAATAAAGTTATTTTTTAAAAACCCAACCTTTGCTTTCCCGACGTAAAATACATGTCATATTTTGTTCAATAACAATATCAATATGAAATAAAGAAAATATGTTACATTAACTCTTAGGCTTAAAATAAATATACTCACTGATAACTGCATTCCAAAATTGAATTTAAGAGAGTAGAACCAAACCATAGGATATTTTTTTCTGTCGACTGAGGCTTTTCAGGTATTCCAGGTAAACATTGCCCCACCCATGCGTGAATTTCAGCCAGACTGAAGAAACCTTTTACTGTTAGTATGTTGAAGGGCCTGGAACGATATGAAGTTTTTCTGTACATTAAAATCACAAAGAAATTTATATGTATTTCGTAACCGGTGTGAAGTTGACAGTAAATTTACAGCAGAAGCTTTTGATCCAACTGTCAAACCACTAGTGGCATGGGTAAAAATATAATTTTTACTGGTTCGGATAAAAATTGAAATACTGTGGAAAAATTTATTCAGAATAAAAACTTTCAAAACACACAATGCATAAACCGAATTAATTTCATGCACTTACGAAGGAAATGAAGGATCAAAATCAACCCTACAAAAAAATTTAAATGAGTAAATGTCTTCAGAAATCAACCCTCCAGAAGAACTGAATTAGACAAATGCCTTCAGAAATAACCTGGCGACTTAAAATTCACATGACACGTTTCTGTTCATGAAATGAACGTTCTGTATCAATGTCATCTACTTGCAAAGGGGATGAAGGATTGAAAACAACCCTCCAGAAGAATTCAAAAAGACAAATGTCTTCGTAAAAACCCACCAATCCACTTGACATGATTGTATACACGAAATGAGCGTCTCGTTTCACTTTAATCCACTTGCAAAGGGGATGTAGGGTTAAAATCAACCCTCCAAATAACTGAAATAGACGAACGTCTTCAGAAAAAACCTGCCGACTCGAAATTCTCAGGATGAGTTTGTACAAATGATTTAACTTGCAAAGGGGTCGAAGGGTTGAAATCACCCCTTCACAAGAATGACAATGGACAAATGCCTTCGGAAAAAAACTAACAATTTGTAATTCACATGACATGTTTATATACATGAAATGAACGATCCTTATTAATTTCATCGACTTGCAAAAGGGATGAAGTGTTGAAATCAACCCTCCAGAAGAAATGAATTAGACAAGTGCCTTCAGAAAAAACCTGCCGACTTGAAATTCACAGGACACGTTTTTGTTCATGAAATCAACGTTCTGTATCAATTTCGCCCACTTGCAAGGGGGATAAAGGGTTGAAATCAACCCTCCAGAGGAATTGAAATAGACAAAAGCCTTCGTGAAAAATCTACCAATTTGTAATTCACATGACATGTTTGTATACATTCAATTTAATCCACTTGCGAAGGAGATGAAGGGTTAAAATCAACCCTCCAAATAATTGTAAAAGACGAATGCCTTCAAAAAAAACCTGCCGACTTGAAATTTACAGGACACGTTTCTGCTCATGAAATGAACGTTCTGTATCAATTTCGTCCACTTACAAAGGGGATGAAGGGTTGAAATCAACCCTCAAAAAGAATTGAAATAGACAAATGTCTTCAGAAAAAACCTGCCGACTTGAAATTCACAGGACACGTTTGCGTTCATGAAATGAACGTTCTGCATCAATTTCATCCACTTGGCAAAGGGGATAAAGGATTTAAATCAACCCTCCAGAAGAACTGAAATAGACAAATACCTTCGTAAAGAATCTACCAATTTGTAATTCACATGACATGTTTGTATACATGGTATTAACGTCTTGTTTCGATTAATTCCACTTGCGAAGGGGATGAAGGGTTGGAATCAACCCACCAAATAATTGAAATAGACAAATGCCTTCAGAAAAACCTGGCAACTTGAAATTCGCAGGATGAGTTTGTATAAATGGAATGAACTTGCAAAGAGGATGAAGGGTTGAAATCACCCCTTCACAAGAATGACAATTTACAAATGTAATTTACATGACATGTTTTTATACATCGAATGAACGTTCCGTATTAATTTCATCCACTTGAATAGAGATATATTGACACCACTTTGGGAGGAGGGAGTCAATGACCTATTTCAAAGTCATATTACACACGTTTTCAGGTACAAACGTATCTAGACAAGCAAAAGAAATCTGGGATTGGTTCATTGACTTATTTTAGGATCGATTGGTGTACATGTCAGATATCAAATTACCTGGAAAGTGCTGATATCGAGTTTCCAGTAACAAACATGTTTATAAAAGTTGAAGAAATTCAATACGAGTTCAATGACCTTATTCAATGTCAATAATTGCACGTGTCACTATCATATTTCTAAATACATGTCAAGTTGCAATAAACCGAGGTGAAATTTCCCACCAACTACTGCTGATAAAAAAATATATAAATGGGCTATATATCATAACAGACATTCCATTTTCAAAATGAGTAATACCGAGTTCAAATTTAACTTGTCAAATATCTATTTTTGCAAAGAAAAATCTAAAGTAGTGTTGGGCGAAAGAAAATTCCCATTAAGTTTCCCGTCGAGTTTATCCAATTTGCAAATGTACGAGTAGTCAAAATCATGAAAGATCACTCCTCAGTGTACTTGGGGTTCGAAACAGTCTGCAAGTTATGGGAACTCCAATCCATGATTTAATATAGGATTAATATTTTGAAAAGACCACATTAGGGAGAATATTTTCAAATTTTCAAAAACGGACTTTGTTAGCTGAGTGGTGATATATTGCAAAATGCTGTAAATCTGCTACAACCAGGGGCTAACCACAATCGTGAAAATATAAGTTTAACTCTGGAATTCATCCATCTCCACCCAGAAGATTTCAAGGCTGAGTTTTCTCATAAACCATGAATAAGATGGTAAAAATTGATGAAACTCACAATAAAACTTATTATATGTTCTCATGGAAATTTAAATACCAGAATTCTCGAAAAATGGATTGAAACAATGCAGCAACCGATAGAATGCGCTTCAAGAGGCGAATAAGAGAAACTTAGAATATTATCGCACCCATTTTGGATTTAACCCATAGAAAAATAATTTACAATAGGTTACTTTGTGATCAATATGTAATGTAAATATGGTATAAATAAAACTTTTATGTGAATATTATATTGTTTTATTTGTGAAAGTATCATACAAAGTAATTTTTTGATATCCACGAATTACACGCAGTTTCAGACCTAACCATTTAATATAGAGTTTGTTTCCCTTTTTTCTTAAAACTTTATTAACCAGAAATACATCAGGATGTTTGACTTTTTGGAGTTCTTCTTCATAAAATCCACCTTGAATGTCAACATCTCCATGATCTTTAAGAAAATACACTACAGGGTTTGACTGGTGGACTTTTCTCACAGTGAAACATTCATTGGACCAGTTTGGTGTATACCCTTTGGCAAACGCCTCTCGGTACTAACTTATTCTTATATAATCATTAATTTTCAATTTTCGTTTCCTTGGATCCACTGTTTTGAAGTAACTATAAGCATTTTTCAGTAAATATTTTTCATTACATTTTTTTACATCTATCGGTTTCATTCCTATTGTTCTATGTACAGAGTTGTTATAGCTACAAACTATTTTTGGTAGAATATCAAACCATTTGTAGGATCCTTGTAGGCTGAATTTTTTCCAAATTATATTTTTAAAAGTTCTGTTTAGTCGTTCAACTATGCTAGCTTTCAGATTGGAGAAAGTACTATAATGGTTAATTTTCCACTCATCCATCAAATGTCTGAACTTTCTATTGTAGAACTCTTTTCGCATATCCAGTTGTAGATTTCTGATAGTAACTTTCAATATTTTTTGCATCGCCTGAGTGACTTCATCCCCACCTTTAGTTTTAACAGGCTCGCACCAAACATATTTGAAAAATACGTTTATAACAATCAAAATGTACTTGTATACTTTGTTAATTTTTGAGTAGAGAATCATATCAACCAAATCAGTTTGAATGAGATCATTCAAACCTTTTATAAGATGTCTTCTTTTTTTAATTTTTTTTTTTTTTAAACAACAATTTTAAAACAAACAATTCATTTTCAGTTATAGGACTCTGAAGTACAATTTCAACATACAGTTGATTATGCTGCTCCTGGTCGACTAAGAAAGTTATCTTATCACCTTTATTTAACAACTTTCCTACTAGTGAAAAAGTATCTGCATACTCTTCTCCTAGTGATACAGATATATATTTTGGTAGGAAATTGATGCTTTCAATCTTTCCAGAACCAGGAAAGTCATAGAAAGTTGAATTATTTTCTAATACAAAAAAACGACACTCATCCTGATATCCTTGGTTGCCCTCAAATGAAGAACACATTTCGTATGATGCGAAGAGGGATTCCATAGGTAGAAAGGTGTGCTAGTTGGTGGTGCTTTCGGAAGTGAAGCTGGTTCAGAATATGGTGTTTGAGATGCCCTTAAGAAATGTCTTCCAAATTTATCGATAGGCACGGATAAACACTAAATGATATTAAATCATGCGGGCTTTTATTTTATTATTCATGCTACTCGGAGTTCCTCAATTATGCTTATGATTCCATTATTCACACCAGTTTTTCCAGCACATTGTGTTGCAATCAACAGTTTCAATCGCTCCTCTAGCTCATTGAAATCATCAAAATATTTATATTTAACCGGCATATTGTTGAAATCAAGCCTAGTTAGTCCTGAACCTCTTTTACCTCTTGTAGTGGTGCCTGGAGCAGAATTAATTCTTGGTCTGGACTTGGGAAGAGATAAGTTACCCTCTTTTTGAGGTTTTTCAAATTCACGTTTTTTAGCCAAAGAGTGTAGTGTTGTTATTTGTGGTTTTATTAAATTAACAAACATTGATGCATGTGATGTTGATAAACCTCTTGTAGGATCATGACGCAGATAATATGCATTACTTCTTATTATATCCATACCTGAATCAAGATCTTCATTCTTGTAACCAAGGGGTTGTTTCTTGAACATCAATTCATATAAACCTGGAGTGACACTATATCTGAACTTGTTATTAATAACAATATTAGCCCCATCATAATCCACAGTTGCGTCATCTATGGCGAACTTCTCTGTAGATGGATCAAAATATACTCTAAAAGTGTCATCAAATTCATTCTGCGTATCGGTAATTTTGTCTTCTATATATGCACGAGGCAAAGGAATCGCAAACTGTTGTAGGTATTGTTCCTGTTGATTCATCTCAGGGCGCATACTTTCATCAAAATATCTTTCACCAAGTTCTGATTTTGGAATGTTGAATCATACTGAAATGTTTCTTCATCAGTAGTGATCTGATAATATTCTTGAAGTGTAGGTTGGTGAAATTTTTGAGGTGTTGGTTGATGCAATTTTTGGGGAGTGATTTGATTTCATGTTTCAATTCTTGCTTCAACCGAGTTGTTGGAGGTTGTTGAACAGCTGTCAAGAATTATTTTAAAGGTTGGGTGATTGGTTCATATGTTTTTTCTAAATGTGACTGAGATTCTCCTATCTCAGATTTCAAAGTCTTATATTTTCTTTTCAAAGCCTTTCTTGCTTTCAATAGTTGTTCATGTCAATTACTATTCATGATGACTGACAATTATACTACAATCATAATGTTTATATATGAATAAAGGTATCGAAACCTTTCCTATATCGTTCTTCGTTCTGAGAACAATCTTTATCAATAACTAGAAAATCAAATTTATCTTTCCAACAATGAGAGCGGAGTTCTTTGAAATTCGCTAAGGACATATCTATATGGTCATCACATATATGCTTCAAATTTGTGAGGACTTGTTGAAAAATTATGAGCAAATTTGCATTATCTCTAACAAGTTGCTTGGAAATGGCAGAATAGGTTTGGCTTAAATAGAAACAATCCGTGTGTCTGTGACGACCGAAACAAAAATAATTTTTAATTATGTTTCAATCACATGTGGTAACATCATCAAATATGATGACTGAATGATCTTTCGTATTTTCAGGTAGAATTACGTAATCAGAATCATTGTATTCATAGAACCCAATTTCTTTCATATGCGCCAGCAAAATCCTCGAATAATTATACTTAGGTTGGTATAATGATGATGAAAATAAGTACACATTTGTAAAACAGAGACAGTAGATATACAATGTTACTTCTGCCTCATGGAAGTAAACTGTGCTCCACACGGTGAATCTCTCGATGGCCGCGTCCATCGAGTTCTTGCCTTTGGTGAAGGGTTGGGGCTGAAGAAGATGACGTGTTCGCCGAAGAGTTTCGGGGGTGGGGAGGTTCAAAACGTTTCACCCTAAGTGGCGCGCGTCTTTTCTGCAAGATACATGGCGGCGATGGAGCGGAAGGCAAAAAAACATGGCGGCGATGGAGCGGAAGGCGAAAAAACATGGCGGCGATGGCGGAAGTTATGAAAAAACGTCCAATCCCGTGATTCGCTGAGAGCAATTGGCTGGAAGAGAAAAAACGTCACGTGTTTCGTTGAGAGCAATTGGCAGGAAGAGAAAAAAAAATGGCCGCCGCCTTAATTGACAAAGCAAAAAATTGAATATGAAAAATGTCTACTGTCTTAGAACACACACACAACAGAAAATTATGATGGACTTATTATTAATTCATTCGCTCTCGAATGAAATTGCCGCCGCCGTGAAATTGCGATAAAGCACGTTTCGTGCTGAATACTTACTGTCTGCTCTCGTGTTGAACGAAATTCTCAGTAAACACGATGATCCATTTTTGACCTTGAATTTGTTTTTCAGATTTAATCGCAGAGTTTTATCTCACACACACATCCGGTGTTTTGTTTGCGCTGCTCGAGCTAAATTGACCTTGTAGTTGTTTACTGTCTCAGATGTTTGTTTTCCAGGAAAATGATAAGTCAACAGAGATAAGAGAGTCGAGTTTGCAGCCAAATTGATCGACTCAAGGCATTTTAACTGTCTCACTCTACATGGCATTGTATGTCTGTCTTTGTCTGTTTGCATTTATTGAAGTAAATAACGTCAGATCGAGAAAAATACATTTATTTTTCACATAAAAAAATTAGACTTCAGTGCCAGTGGCGTAGTATGAAGATACATTATCATTATCGATTAAAAAATATTTTTGATGCATGGATTTAATAAACCTATATATGGATTCGGATATTTGAACACTCCACCATTGACACAAAAAACATAAACCAATCGTGCAGTGTCGGCGGCGGCGGCAGCTCGCATTTGGAATCCTTACTTTATCGATCAGCAGCAACAGCAGCAGCAGGGGCTTGCATCTTGACGTCCACGGGTTGGGTAGTTGGGTGGGACGATGACGACGACGACGATGGCCTCGAAGTGCTGCTGCTAGAGGAGCAAGATATCTTCAGCGGAAGCCACTGCGTATCGCTATAGGTGTGATTTGTATAAATCTTTCGCATTCTGTAGGATGAGGTGTTCATCGGGATTTCGGCTCTCAACACAGGCAAATATCCATCATTGGCTAGCGCCTGAGTCATTTTCGTCCTGTTCGAAGTACTCGAATCATCGTCGTGCAAATACGATACCAATACCTTACCGTACTCATATGGCGGGCTAATATACAGTACTTTCGACAGAACGGCTGCTAGAATTATATAATTTGTTGTCATGTTCAATGTACACTGAGAAACAGCGTAAACGTCACTCAAATATATACACTGCGAGGAACACACACACATACACCATTGCTCAATGTACATGACTCGTATTTCTTTCAGTCTCTCTCTCTCTCTCTCTCTCTCTCTCTCTCTCTCTCTCTCTCATTCATTCAATCCGCAAAATAAATCAAGAAAAATTAATAATAATAATAATACAATATGAATAATAATACAATATGAATAATAATATTTCGTGTGTTTTCGGCTAGTCTTGGTGTGGCTGACGTCATGGACTTGGTGCTGGCAGCGACGGCGGCGGAACGTGGTGGATCGGTGAATGCTGCTGTTGCTGCTACCCACCGTAAATTTGCATATTTTGGAAGCGTTTGAAAATACACAGCTTGTGCTCGTACTCTGCTATGTGCGCCTTGAGTTCGCGCAAATTTTGCAAGTGCCGATTAATAGGAGTGTCGTGGTCGTCGTCGTGTTCGTCATTATGATTACCATGGGGCCTCACCATATCAGGTGTGACGACATCCATTGCCAGATTTCGAAACAGTGTCTGACGGCACAATGCACTTCTATTTCTCCGGATGCTATATGATTCAAACTGAGCGGGCTTTGCATCTCGAGTGTCGGTGGAGGCGTTGTGATGACTGTACTTGTAGTAGCCGCAATATCGATGATGTGTGGTCTCTTAGGCAGATCGAGCACACACGTCAGCAAAAAATCGAATTTTTGACTACCCTTCACGTATACCACATCAGCCTCGATGATGGGGCGCAGCACTTCCTGGATCTCGTTGAATTCGACAAAGCCAACAGGGTATGGAATGCCGTGTGTATTTCTCTCCAAATATCATACTTGCCGTGTATCTGCTTCGCTCTGGTCATGGAATGGCACTACGGCTTTGAATAAAAAGTGGTTTGTGCGATGCCCGTCGGTGATGCCAAGCTCTTAAGGTTGGAATTCACCGCCCATAGTGAAACCCTAAATGTCACAGTCTACGAGTTTCTTCTTGTTGTTGATGTTTGTTTGATGATTGTTGAACGGATTCACTGCTGTGATTAACTGAGAGACACACACACACACACACAGAAATAGAGCGAGATTATACCCGGCGATCGAACAGAGTCCACCTCTTTGCCATTGATTTCATAGTAGATGGCCTCGAAAAAGTATGCGCCAGCATTATTGATAAATCTAATATTGCCCGTTTCTGCGGTACGATTCAGCTGAATGAAAATTTCGATGATGTCATTATTTTGAAAGGACTTGACGTACGGGGGGTGCGTTCAAGTCTCAACTCTGTTGATGGATTCGTCAAATTTTGGATGATTGTACACGTCGAACACTTGTCTTGATAACATGATGTCCTTGCGATTGGAGAAAGTGTATGCTGGAGTGAGACAGAGTGTGTGCGTTTGCTCCCTTCGACTGCGTCTGCGCGACTGAATTGATGCCAGCACCCTCTGCACTTTTATGCCCGAAGGCATGATCATCACCATTCTGATCAAATACCAACCCCATTTTTATGACAGCTTGCGCAGCACAAGTCGTATTATGATGATCTCTCCACGGAAATTCACACTGCAAAAGTCCTGATCGAGAATATTCAAGGTTATGTTGTGTATTTCCGTCTTGTTCACAGGCAGGTAAATCAAATTCGAGGGCGTTTCGTCAATAGCAAAGCTGGGGTCCTCTAGAACGGCAAACTCGTAGATGGTGTGAACCGGGCGATTGTTGAAGAAGGCACCCGATGTTATGTTACTATCGATGTGAACAATTCGAACTTTTGATAATGTTCACAGGTATGTCAGATGAGTGAACGCTTCCAGCCTCCAATAGTCTCTGGGAAAAACCCAGTAATCGACCTATGGAATCCTTGGGACAAAAATCGATGTTACAGAGCTTGCTGTATATCTCACACTACAGCGTATTGGTGTTGGGTTTGAGAGAGAACATAGCCTTGCTTTTGTTGGTGCCGTCGTAGTCGTCGACGTCGCCAACGTCACTAGACACTGAGGCTTTCTTCTTCTTCTTCTTCTTTGCTTCTTTCGGCCTCTCGATGTGTTTGTGTATAAACTTGGCAATGTCGCTTATTTCGTAACACCCAGTCGGTATTTGGATGATGCTAACAGATGGCGCTCCTTTGACAGAATAATAGAATCGACCACTCGATATATTCGGTATACTGTTGTATGAATGAAAACCAATCAATGCCAAGCCGTAAGTACTATCTTCGTCCAATTGGAGCGGCGGAGAAAAGTCTGCGTTTAGCGTCGACGTTTGACCTGTCACTGTCAACAGCAAAGACATGACTGACACTGAATGGGGTTATGCACTTCTATTTAAACCATTCCATATGCGCGCTCTGTGCTCAGAGTCTAGTATGGGATTCAAGACGCGTGAGGCTCGCGCTATTCGTCTAGCGAAACGTATCCTGTCCATGGCCACTTGCATACAATACGATTTTCGCGAAGTTTTGTATGCAAAACGCCACGTCACCATATAATGAACCACATTGCACTCGTCATAAAAGGTCACCACTTTTCTATTTATTTTCGCGCGCGCGCGCACACACTCAGAGTGTGTTCTCGTAAGCTACCCAATGCTTTCCGCGATTCCTGCTCGAGTCTAGATTGATGATTGCGCATTCTCTGTATTTGGGAAGTTTCGATGATGAGAGGATCGAGGTAATTTGTCTCGCATGAAAACACCAATGAAATGAGATATTTTCAGACGTTTCACATATTTGGGTAATTCCTCATCGTACAACGCTCTATTGGGAAGTTTCAGCGGGAGTTTTTTGAAAATTTCTTCTTGAGAAACAAACCGTAGCCACCTTTAGCGGTCTGGCGCAGAAACAAACCGGAACCTCCTACATGTTTGTTGTCACCGCCGCCGCCAATGCTCTCCATTGCGGTATCATGACGCTTGTCTTCCTCCAATTTTTTTTGGCATTGGCCGAGGATATGATGGTCCTGGCTATGGTGCTGGCACTGCCTGCCAACGAGCTCAGCGCCCCCAGAGCGGCGAATATCGGAAGAAGAGGCAGCACATCACCGCTCTCCGCTTCGAACGGTATTTTTCGGGGTAATCTGATTTTTTTGCGGCCACCCAATTTTTTCACTTGAGCACGGGCAGTACGCAGTGCCACCAAGGACGATTTTCGCAGAGCCTTCGCACTCAAATTTTTCAGCTGATCAAGTTTCAGAGTTTTTCGCAGAGTTTTGGTAATTTTCTTAGCCACATCTCAACGGAAAGACTATGGCTTTGCAGCAGCAGCAGCAGTCTTCTTCTTCAGACCCTATTCCCAAATTACGTTTTGCTTTCATGGTTGTGGTGACCAGCCAAGCAGCAAGCTTTCTCACCAAATTTGGCGTCTTTTGATTTGACACGTTCCCAAGCTCGATTTTCCAGTGCCCAGTCGGCCTTGTGTCCTTTAAATATTTGTTTTGCGAGTATGCAATATCATGAGTCTTACGAACCGAATCCAAAGGGTTTACACCAGGGTCTCCACGTGACAATCTCTTCTCTAGTTTGGTACCCAGTCCACAGTACTGGTATCCAGGCAAATGAAGCTGGAATGGCAGATGATTAATCAGAGACTTCACCACTACATGACCTTCGTGCTCGACAGTCAGCATGACACTGACGCGAATGATGTTGCGCACCTACTTACATAGCTATACTCCACTCAAAATGTCATTCGAACGTCAGATGTGGGCGTGGTCACATACACACTTCAGCAAAAAATCAATCAACTCAAACATGAAAGTGGTGCAACAAGAGCAGGCTCTGGAAATAGTCAATTTGGATACCATAGGTGGAGGAGGTATTAGCGGTGACGACGACGGTATACGTAAACACGGTCCCCTGCTACCGAATTCATTCCGAGCGATATTTTGTGGCCCCAGCGGATGTGGCAAGACCAACGCTGCACTTAGTCTGCTGTTCAGCCCGAACGGAGCACGCTTCGAGAGTGTTTCGTTTATTCAAAGTCGCTGTACCAACCTGAATATCAGCTACTGCACGATGTACTCAAACAAGTCAAGGGCGTAGGTTATTTTCCATACGGGGACAACGACGAGGTTATCGATCTGTCAAAGGCGAAAGAAAACTCAATTTTCATATATAACGATGTGGCGTGTGACAAACAGAATAAAATCAGAGAGTTCTATGCCATGGCACGCCACAAGGGTATTGATCCGACCTACTTGTGTCAAACCTACTCGAAATCACCCAAACAGCTGATCAGGGACAATTGCAACATTAAAGTGCAAGGCAAGACGATATGAATTTGAAGCACGCCTTCGACGAGCACGTCTCTCCGGATTACACCTTTGAGGAATTTCGCCGCATGTGCGCCACCTGTTAAAAAAAAAAATTCGGATCTTTGGTCATTGTCAAATACTTTGATGTGAACAAAGGGCGCTACCGCCTGGGCTTTGACAAATATATACAAATGAGATGCAAGGTGGCACGGCATTCATACTGAAGCCATGGCGCCGACCACATCACCCCGCATCGAGACGGAGATTGTTAAAGCTGAACGCAAACGTCAAGTCAATCAGTTATCGAAAATTTTGCGAAAAAAGTATCTGAGTCTGAAACTCGATGAATCCAAGCATGATGAAGCACTGAGTAAATTATCCAAACCCATTACGGTACCGCTGAAAAGATTGAGTGCGGCAGTGCCGCCACTCACCAAGCGATCACGACTGACAGTGAAAAAAGAAGAGATACAGGAAGCGGCGGCACCATCGACTACATACTTTATGAAAAAGGAAGAAGACGAAGAAAGCTACCACACAGATGATGGTGATTATGATGATGATGAGGATGACTACTTGGAAGTTTATCCCGAAGTAGCAACTGAATTCGTGAATGAACATCGCGCCAATTCCGGCAAAATAGATGTGAATAACGGCCCCATTCACGACAAACCAAGAGCGCAATGATTCCTCGATAGAAAGCTGATGGAATTCGACAAAGATACGTGGGACATTCGCATTGATGGTGTAACATACGAGGGATTTCCTACAAAAATCCCAGATACGCTAAAGCCGATTTGGTGGCATACAAGTAAATTTTGACAGCTAAAGGTGCGCATGTAGATGCGCGAGGTAGGTTGAATCCATCTCAGACTGCCAAATACGAACAGTTGATTCGACCAATGTTCAAAGACCCTCAATCAAAAATACGTGGTGGTGGTGGTGGAGTTCGAGGTCGTTTCACCGATGGCAGTGGTATCCCAGATCAGTTGACATACAACACGAAACCTATAGAATACGTGTACTGGGACGATGTGAACGAGCTCGTTGACAGATATAGGCTTCTGGTAGCCGCCAAAAATGCCGGCAGCACCTTTACCGACAACAAGATCGTGGCCATCATCAATGAGCTGAGAGAAGCAGGCTATATCCGATAAATAAAAGCGAAGACGTTTTTTGCATGCCACAGTCGCATCATGAGCATCAACAAGTTCGGTCAAACTTCGTCAGCTCGCCGTGCACGGCAGCAACAGCAGCAGCCCTATCATTTCCCTGGCGTTATACTCAACTATACGACAAATGAGGACATTGATGCTGAACATGTGAAAATATGTAATGTGGTAACGCCAAGTGCACTCAATGATGTTGCCAACAAAAAGTACGTTGATGGTGTCATACAAAAGCTCAAAGATGACGTCATATACAAACTCAAAGACGAGCTAGACACCACCAAAAACAATCTAACAGCCTTGGATATTCGAGTGATGAAATTCATGTCACTTTCGATGAAAAAGCATGAAAATACCAAGAAACGCTTGGATAAATTGGCACTGGTTGTTGATATTCCAGCCTCCTAAGTAGAAGGTGTAACACCCAGTGCAGTTAGTGTATTGACTCCGCCATTAGCGAAATGACGTCATCATCATCATCTAAGAAAAACAATTGGTTGATGAGCTCCATGCTCCAGCCAGAAGGAATTTTCCTCGCAGACGTACCATCATCAAAGGACTCGACGATCTGTGGCAGATGGAATTGGTTGATCTTCAAATATACTCCAAAGCCAATAAAAACTTCAATTATATTCTCGTGGTGATTGACACCTTTTCCAAGTACCTATGGATGCGCCCCTTGAAGACCAAAACTGGTCGAGACGTCACCGAAGCGATGAGTGACATATTGTCGAAAGCAAAAAGATGTCCCAAGCTCCTCCAATCAGATCTCGGAACTGAATTTTACAATTCCAGCTTTCAGACTCTCCTGAAAAAGTACATCAAACACTACAGCACGTATACCGTGAAGAAAGCCACGATCGCAGAGAGGGTTATACGTACTCTCAAGGAGAATCTCTTCAAGTATTTCAGTTTGAATGGTACCTATAAATGGCTGGACATTTTGCCGGACATTGCTGAAAACTACAACCAGCGCAAACATCGAACGATCGGCATGAAACCGTATGTTTAAATCAACGTATGATTATGCCGAACGTGCAGGTCGAAAAAAATTCAAAATTGGCGATTTCGTGAGAATTAGCAAGGCCAAGCATGATTTCGAAAAAGGGTATACGCCTAACTGGACTACGGAACTACTCAAAGTTGTCAAAGGGAAAATCACCCAACCAATCACATATTTGTTCGAGGACTTGGAAGGGCGACCAATCAGCGGCGCTTTCTACGAACAAAAACTACAAAAAACAAAAAAACATCAGGCTGGGGTTCGATAGTACGCACAATAGTTGGATTAATGCGACAAATCGCATGTAATTCAATGGAAAATTGACACAATCTCAACTGGAAGAGGGGGCCTTTTATCATCATCGTCGTCGTTTCTCAGCTCTCGACGACGTAGAAACTCGAGCCGGTGTATGGGGTGAGGGTGGGGGGTAATGGCGGCGGCGACAGCGGAGAAATAAACCGATGCCAAACAGTTCAGAGAGATTAGTCAGTCAACATGTTTGGTGCAGTGAACAACGTCGTTGTCGAGTCTTCTGAAGAGTCCTCTGGTTACGAGTCGGCGTCGGCGGCAGCTTCATCATCATCATCATTATCATCATCATCATCATCGTACCGAGAGTGGGCAGATCGAATAGCAGATTTAGATCGATAATGTGACATGTACAAAGAGGCCATCAAAGCGGAACGATTCTTCGCGTGCAACGCCACCTACGAGTTTCGCATCACCGACGTTTTGAGCTTGCAATGCGATATAAGTTTAGCTCGGAGTTTCGTGCCTGCAGTGAAACTCGTGTGCAAGGTCCAACACCATATGCTCCAGCCTGTCCTTCAGCATGTTTGAATGGGACCAATTCGTGGGGGCCATCAATCAGCTGTTTTACACTAGCCGAAATAACCCGAATGCAGCCAAGACTAGCCGAATCAAACTCGACTGGGACAATGTTATGGATTTGGAATTACACACGTATGCAGAGAGTCAACAAGTGCGAGTTTCCAAGAATGACACCTACTTCTACTTGACGGAAGCGGATGTTCAAGAAATCCTACGTCTAGATGCTACTATGATGGCGACATGATTTGAATATCTATTGTATATGAACTTAGGTCAATATTATCACGATTTATTACGCAGTGAAAACACTCTAGCTAAAAACAATGGTTTGTCATATGATATCAACTTGTTTACCATATCATCAAAAGATGATGAACATCTACGTTTTCGTGAATACCTATGCTATTTGCCGGATAAAATAATGTTTCATTACGAAACGAAATAAATTCATATATTGAGAGCAAAGTTGGCGTTTTAATTCAGTATGCAGTGTTCAGTATGGCTGTGTGTATGCCGAGAGAGAGAGAGAGAGAGAGAGAGAGAGAGAGAGAGAGAGAGAGAGAGAGAGAGATGCAGCAGTACGTAACACGACTCGACTTGTTTCGAAGCTGGACTTCGACATTTCCTGCAAGTAAGTTAGCCGAAGCAGGCTTTACGTATACCGGATCGGAAGATGTAGTTGCATGTCTTTCGTGCCAAGTAGAAGGGTTCAAATGGCTACCCAATGATGATCCTATGGCTGACCATCGTCGATGGAGCACCCATTGTGATTTCGTTCGTAGTTATTACAGACCGACGACAGATGGCGCTGATGTCCCTCCAGAACCAAGAGTGTCAGATATCATTAGCAGAGTGACTGATGACACATGGAAGACACCGCCACCACCACCACCGACAGATGGCGCTTATGTTGCTCCAGAAGAACGACAAGTGAAAGGTGACATGAGCAGCAAAGTGACCATAGATATCATAAACATAGACTCACAGAACACGGTGATAATGTGTCGTGTATGTCTTGTGAATGAACTAAATGTATTGTTCATGCCATGTAGACACTTGGAGTGCTGCTCACAGTGCGCCATCAGGTGCGACACATGCGTAGTTTGTAGATAACCCATTAATACGTTTAGGAAAATATATATATCTTAGAATATTTTTTATTTTAATTTTGTTACTTGAAAATACCCTTCCCCATTTTTTTTGCTTCAAAAAACATTCTAATTTTCATGAAAAAAAGTGTCACATTTTTTATTGAATTATTCATCATATTATTCTTCAAAAAACATGCTCATTTTTTATGCAGAAAAGTATCTTGTTTGATGCAAAAACGTGCTCTTTTTTTTATGAAAAAATTGTCACTTTTTCCGATGAAAAAAAAAACACCCAAAATTGACATGGTGGAAGGATTTCAGTGAAGCAATTTCAGTAAATTTTGAGTCACTCAGCATTCACTCAGCTTTTTCCACCATGTCAATTTTCGGTCATTTTATTGATAAAAAATTGGCCATTTTCCCATAAGAATACATGTATTTTTGAATGAAAAAAAGTGACATCTTTATTGACATGGTGGTAAAAGCTAAGTGAAGCATTTTCGTGAAAGCTGAGTGGCTGAGTGAATCACTCAGCCTTCACTCAGCTTTTTCCAGCATGTCAATAAAATTGTTACTTTTCAAGGCAAAAATATGTGGGATTTTGAATGGGAGATTGGAAGGGTGAAACAAAATAATAATAATAATAATATCCAGACACGGATTACATATTGATTTTATTCAATCATAAATATTAAACATAATCGACTATTATTTGATTAAATATCTGTAGTGTGTGTGTGGAAAGAAACAAACAAGAGCACAATTTCTTGCATTTTCATTTGACATTTTCTTGAAATTTTGTGTGTATGTTTGGCAATCTCATTAATCGAATTCTGAATCCTCATCTGCTGAGCCTATGAAGCGTTTATATGTGAGATCTAATCCGTAGGGCTCACCACCACCACGCAGATGTAGGTCACAGAGCATAGGCTGTTCGTTTTCAAAGTGAACAGTACTTTATCAAATCTGTTGTGACACCAAAATTTGCGACATTGATATATATTGTCCATGTGCTTTACACCGGACACCATATGTTGATGGTCTCTGATGCTGTGAACTGGATGGTTTTGCATAGCCCTTCTGAATGATTTATAGCAAGTGCGGCAAAATCGTAAATTATATTTTGGAATACGATATGCATTTGCCCACACACAGTATTGGTATTCGTTGAAACCGTACAACCACGTAGCGAATGTACAAGCTTCTTGGACCACAAGTCAGATGACAAGTGGGTATTTACCGCTAGCTCAGTGAAGATGGGGAGGTTCGTAAGTAATCACTGGAATTATTATAGGTCCTGGGAGGGCGCCAGGCAAATTTAGTCTCCTGGCAAATACCATAAATGAGCAATAAACAATCTCCAAAATACCAAAAGATTGTAAAAAAAATAAAATGGCCAAGTAAAACTAAATTGAGTTCAATAAACAAACAGGAAAACAAGTAAAGTACATATGAAACCTTTCAATGTTGGATCGGCGAGTGATGAAAACCAAAAGCTAAATAAAACAAGCTTCCCTAATTATTTAAGCTGTGAGCAAATCTGAAGTGAACAAGCATGTAGGCAAGCAGCATGTAAGCAGTTAACAAGCATAAGGTAAGCAAGTCAGCATGAATGAAGTGAGCAGTAAACCGCAAACATAATAAGCAGGTAAGCATTAAATATGTAAACAAAATAATAAACCTCAAGCTGTAAGCGTGTGAGCTATTAGCATGTAAGCATGAAGCATGTAAGCCTAAATAAGGTAAGCACTATGCTGTAAGCATATAAGAACTAAACTGTAAGCATGTAAGCACTAAAAAAATAAGTGAGCACTCAGCTGTAAGCATGTAAGCACTCAATCGGTTAATCACTTTTATCATATAAGCATTAAAAAAAATAAGCAACAACTTCCGGTAAGCATGTAGGCATCAATCAAATAATCGATGAGCAAAAAAAATCAATAAGCGAATAAGCAATGATCAAATAAGCATGAAGCGTTAAGCAAAAATAAGCGAATAACCCGCACCCAAAAACATATCACTTCAAATGATAAGCGAATAGCAGAAATTAAAGAGTTGAGGAAAAAAATATTGTAGTTACCGTAGCGTTGCTTGAGCTCAGGCGCAGGCGCATAGTGGGGATCATCAACCCCGAAACGTTACATAAACCCCTTAATTCCCGCTTCACAATAAAGCAAGCAAAAGAATAGCGCAATGTCAAAGAACAGCAATAAAAAAATCAACAAAATATTATAGCGGAACTACAACAAGACTTGCGTGCTCCATAAGTGCTAAAACACCATTGGACATCCGGTATGTTCTTAGACGTGGACTGTGACGTATTCCCAGCCAATCAGGACGTCCTGTATACCAATGTGTTGGCACCGTAGCAGTCCAAGGTTTGGATCTCAGCAAATAAAAGTGTTAGATCCCCGCAAATATAACCCTATAGAAAATAAAAGTGTAATCGGGATTCTCCGACTCAAAAAAATATTATACAATTACTCGTACACCTACAAGTATATACTGAGTACTTGATATGTCCCTTTTCCAAGAATAATTATTGAATTTAACCCATTTCCAAAATATTACCTATATAGGCGAGTAAACTGAACAATCTGAAGAAATAGGTACCGTTACCTAATAATCAAAAAACTATAAGTGCATTGTTGAAAATACACACTGTATTTGAATCAACACCAATGAAAAGTTAAGATTATGTAATATTTTCACACACATATACTCATTTACATGTATACCACGGTGGCAAACTAAACATTGAATAAACATAATAACATTATCATTATTGTAGCGAAAATGATACTTGTTTGGAAAATCTGATCATTCAATGACAGTATCATTGAAGTGAGTACGGTCTTTTTTCCCTTGATATGAACTCTAATATTTTCCCTTTAGGCCAAACGTCTAATATTTACCAAAATCAAGCCTTCAAACATTTGAGAACTGTAAGAAATGGTTCACCTAACTTTAGGGTGAAATTAATAATCCGGCAACACTGCCAACGGAAAAATTTCAGTGATAGGAGTTTTGCCAAATAGAAATCAACTATCTCCGAGCAGAATATATAAAACAAATCACATTACATTATGAAAACAGGTTCTTCACTCTGAAGATGGGAAGTAAAATAAAAGTATTTAACGTACCCCGGCCGTAAGAGGTTTTTCTCCTCCAACTATTGCAACCAAGACTGGATCGAATTATGGAATAAAATTGGTTATTTCATCCAATTCACCATTCCTTAATATGTATACCGGCCATCGGAATCTGACGAGGAGAAAACTAAGTGTGAATCTCTGGTAATACCGGCAGCTATTGTAACGAAATGAAAGTTCGTTACGTTATTCCGTTTTCAAGAAAACAACAACAAGAGAACTGAATAAAACAGAATTGCCGAGGCCTACCTGTTGAATGATCATCCAGTTTCCAGACTCCCATTTGATACAGGGGTTAGGCGTGGTGTTCTAAAAATCCTTCTCAAAGTTTATTCTAGGTCCGATTTCCAAAAATATGCTCACAGGCAACACCAGACGAACCCAAAATATTCAGCTATGGCTCACAAAAGAAAACCCAATTAAGGATTACTTCAATATCACTAGATTTTTGTGAACCATCAAAAAATAACCAGCACAAACTTTCTGTTCACCGGTGTCAAGGGAAGTGCCTGAATCGATCGAAACGAATGTGAGCCTCCTCATTGGCCACTAGGTCAGGCCAATCAAAATAAGGTACGTCACAATCAACTATAATTTTGGCTAAT
Source organism: Chrysolina americana (assembly GCA_958502065.1). Lineage (NCBI taxonomy): Eukaryota > Metazoa > Arthropoda > Insecta > Coleoptera > Chrysomelidae > Chrysolina > Chrysolina americana. The sequence goes on from OY293415.1 coordinate 54,763,591, forward strand.
TTAATGAACTCCGGCTTCTAACTACCCCAATAGATATCGATAAGATATAAAATTGGACTTACAAATACAGATAATACGAAATATAAACACTTTCTGAAAAATCTTAATGTCGATCCTCAAAGAACTCAGAAAATTCCAACGAGATGCCTGGCATCACCGCAAAACTACTGCCATTCGATTGCTATGAATTGATATCGAATTGTATCGACTTCACAGTTGTTCGCTAAATGTCACGTCAAAGATGATTGTAAATAGTAAACAAACCAGTCCGACAGAATAAAATAATAAAATTTCAAATGATATTGAGTACAGGAGTTTTATCGAGTTAGGCGGTCTAGATCAAATAGAATATATTCGTATGGCTGAAATAATGTTACGGGTGTGAAATTCTGTTTCGATTTCCAACTATCCAATGTTCAAAACCTGTCTATGTTTTTTTCAGATTCTACTGCGAACACAATCTAAAATTTGTTATACAAAGTTTAAGCAATCGAGGGTCGATGTACGAGAAGGTTTTATGAATATGGATTCGCAATAGAGAAACAAGTACAAAACAAAGTTTTCTGGCCAGACAGGATCGCTTTTTCGCCCAGGACAATCGTAAAATTAACTACTACTACCAATAAGTGGAAGTGCATTTTGGTATGCCTAACCACCAGTGATCTAGTAAGGTAGCTAATAACTTCTCCACTATACTTGAACACTGCACTCATAGTTACAATCTTTCCAGGTGTCCAGTAACTGAATAACGAATACGGGGTATCGCGAGTTGCAAGTTCTTCAGAAAACGAAGTTATGCAATACCCATATCAATGATATATACTTTTTCTCGTTCCTCAGAATGTTATTTCATATGAATAAAAATATTAAATACAATATACAGGGTGTTTCAATTAACTTTGATGGACGTATGAGGTAAGAAATAAATGAACGTAACATCGTGCAAATGACCCTCCCAGTCTTGATTTTTGAGAGCTTCACACCTATCATCAAAGCTGATTTCTCTCGTGTACTCTAAGTGACACAAATCATTGAAACTTTGTTTGAAGCTCTGAGCCTGCTTATAGATTTGCACCCATTTTTCATCGGCAAACATTTTCAAAATTCGATCAGTGAGCATCCATGGTAGAGGTGAGCCCTCGATGAATTCAACTATTGATGATGTACATCTGACTACTTGCAGACAGCATACATTTTTCAAAGTGTCTACCATGGTGGTGGTGTGCATGTGGGTATGTGCTCTCTGAAAAAACATTTGAATTCTATATAACTGACTGTAATGACCCCACGGCAGAGTGTCATGAGAGCCGACAATCAAACAGCGCTTATCGTCGTGGGGGTTGAGAGCGATCTTTGTTTGCTCTACACTAAAAACTTTGTGTGAAAAGGATCGAATACAGCGTTGCGAAGTAATTTTTTCCACATTGTTTTTCAGACACTCCACATAATCTTCAAAAGTGATGTAATTCTCGACAACGCTGTATTTGACCCATTTGGGTAATTTACGGTTTTTCCACCTTATATCTTATAGGTGTACAACTTTGATCGAAGCCCCACGAAATCTGTCATGATACGACCATTGGCTTCGTCCTTCATCAAGCCGAGTACATTTTTATTTTTGAGGAGAATGTCAAAGGGGTTGTCGCTTGGGTAGTCGCTCGTATCGAATTTTACAATGTGACTGCTTATCAAATCCCGATGAATATCATCGCACTTAATTTCATAAATGAGCGAATCAGTATCCGTATACATCAATTTGCACTGATCGTGCGTGTACTTTTCCATCATGATTCACGCACACCTTGGAAATATCGAGAATCGACATTCCTATGTACAAGGGCATATTGAATAACAAATCTGTCTTTGCCATCTCGATAGCGATGAGGCTCTCGTCGAAATTTGTGCGAATCCTGAAATTTGGACTGTCAATCAGAGTTTTTGCGCCATATCGCCCCTCCCACTTGGAGACCATTTTCACCACACGGTGCTTCCGTATATTTCCCATGGTTTTCCCGAACACTGCGTTATTGACTAGTTCGTAGTTATTTTTACCAAAAGTAGTTTCTGCTTGAGAGCGTAATTTCGTATATATTTCAATGTAGGGACGCAGCCACGCCGACTGATTGGATTTTCCTGAGTACAAGACCGTGTTTTAGTGCTTGTTTCAACACCCTGTAGTGCACAACATATTTTTCCTTGTTGTACAGTGTGGTCATCAATTTTGGTAATTTCGAGCCTGGCGGTGTACGGTGCTCGGCACACAAGGGCAAATTTTTGTGTTTGTCATGCAGATGTTCGGGGTACTCCAAATCGACTTCGAGAATGTAGCCGATGGGCGAGGTGTCCGACACTTCCGACACATCGAAATCGGCTGCATTTTCGAGCCATTTAAATCCATCGTACGGAAGATATTCCATCATGACCCAACCGTACAGATTATTCACGTCGAAATATAGCAAATAGGTCGACGGTTTGGAGGCGTCATGCCTTTCACCCATGTACTTGTTATTGGCCGAGGAAAATCTGTTGCAGCACTGACTGATGCCGCCACGAATTCCTCGCTCGACAAAGAGAAGCATGTCGACATCTTTCAGTATCTGGAATTTACAACTGGATGTACTCCAACATATATCCAGGGAGGGTGTAATACCACGCAGGATCCAACCCATACGTCTCGTGGCTGATATTTAGAAAACTTTCGATAATATCCGCCAAGAGCAATATGTCGGTTTTCATGTATAGGTCAGAGTACTCGCCCAGTGTTGTCGAGTTGAACGACCGCTACACGTTTTGCGCATGCTCGTATTCGGCATCGGTGATGCCACAATCGTTCAACTTGTTGTAGAACTGATCGCGCGCCGTCAAACTTGGGCATTCCAATTTCTTCATAAAATCGATGAAATCGTATGGGAATACCCCTTTTCGATTGAGTAACTCGTACCTTCGCCTTGAAATCTTCAAGTCATTGATGGTCAGTGTTTGCACCAAATCGTCGAGCTGGATGAAAGAAATGTATTTTTCTTTGTTGAGAGGCAAAAGGCTGACTCGACCCCTTTTTGCTATATCTCGAATAATAAAATGACTGTCGTATCCGGAGGAATTGTGGAAAATGATTGGCACAATGAACGACTTTTTGTAGTTCAAGTTGCAATGCGCATGCGCATATCCACTGAATGCTCCCGTGTAATGATTATGATCTATTACAATTTTGTCGTCAGTTTCCCAAGGTGTTTCGCAGATGTGGCAACATGGCGCTGTCGCTCTATCTGGAGGTAAGACGATCATGGGGACAATATCCAAAGTTTTGGCTTCAACAAATTTGGCTATGGCCCCCATTCTCTCCGCAAACCAATCCATCGAGTCGAGGACCCGATGACTATCATAAAATGACAAAGTATCGTCATACGCACACTTGAAATAAAATCCAGCGCTGAATGGAATATGTTTTTAGTACTTTGCCGTATGTTAGGTGTTTTCTTCGTAGTTAAACTGTTCCAAAATCGACTCAAAATCCGCGTAAATTACAAAGAGCACTATTTCTTTATGTACAAAATCCCGAAATTCTACATGATCATATGAAGAAAATGAAATTTTGCTCTCGTTTAATTTTTGACAATCAACAGTATGACTATCGAGTTTCTCCTCACTCATGAAATAATTTAAACACCTGTCGCAAATGAATGTTTTATTTTGGTTTTTTAATGAGTTGGCGATTGAGTAGGCGAGATAAATCCTTTATCTAAACGTAATGGAATCTTATGTCATCACCGACGGCATCATCGGCGTTGGCGATTTCCAGACATGGTGCCTCGTAATCATTTAATTTCGGGTGATATTCATTTTAAATGAGGAGAAGATTGACATAATTTCCTAATTTTTGTTTCGTGAGTCGGCTCGGAACAGTAACGAAAAATGCCTCCTTGTTCGACTGCGGCTGAATCAATTCCAAGGTGTACACATTCACAGATATGTTGTTCAATCGCACAAATTTGCTAATTTGTTTTAATTTCATGGGAAAGTCGATTTCATCCAAGTTCAGTACATTTGAATAGTGGGGGTAAGATGAAATTTTATCTGTATTTTTCACCGATTCAACAGTTTACAAGGCCGAAACGACGGATCATCTTCATTTTACAAATTAATGCAAGCTTTTTTATTCGCAATAGATTTTGGCAGCTCGATGAAAGACGAACCGTTTCCCACGTCCGAATCATTCGTATTGATCTCCAAACTAACAATTTTTTGAAGACTACAGCCACTTTCTTTGTCCGCGAATTCCGACAGTTTGTTTTGAATTTGATCGATGACATTTTCTAGGAACCACTCTTTCAAAGTTGTACCCCTATCGATAACAACGTTTTTAGTGTTGAAATATTTAAAGTCGCTTGTTATTTGTTCTTGATTCAAGGAATTTTTCACGAATCTGCCACAAAACGTCGCATTGACTTTGATGATTGTTTGTTTTTTTAATAAATTTTGAATTCTGCTTTTGAATAAAATGAATGCATCACCAAAAAATTGCCCAATATATTTATGTTTCAAATGTATAATTATACCAGTGCGTAAACGCGAAGAAAATGCCGATTTCAAGTCCTCCCACTTTACTCGAGATGTTAATTTTGATTTGACTCCCTCTCCCACCACCACGTCGACGCCTGGCTGTTGTTGTTGACCTGACTTTTCGATTGAATTTCAGATAATTTTCAAGTGTCCGCATAAAGTTTGTAATTTTCTCAGAGAGCCTATGTAATCCACTGCCGCGATCGCACTATTGATCAGGCGGGCGGTGTACTTGCAATGGGCCAACCAATGTTTGCGTTCTTCATCAGTACAACCCTTTTTGAGGATTTTTTTGGCCTTATGCAACTTGGCTACCATCTCCATACTGTGTGCAACAATAGCGTTAGATGACATGATGATGATGGAGATGATGATTATTGTTCAACAGACACACAAAATTTCAAGAAAATGTCAAATGAAAATACAGGAAACTCACTCTTTGTTTCCAACGGCGGCGGCGTCTTTAGGCCTTAGCGATCTCAAACAGCTGCTGCGCATGATTTTGATTGGCAATTTTCTGCTCGCTCCTGTAGATGAGCATATGCTGGGACTCGGTTAAGTTGTCGAGGATGGGTTTGAATGCACCAGTCACTCGATTTGGCAGGAATACTTTACACTCCTCCAACTCCACTAGGATGGACTCTCCAAATTTGGTTGTTTTCACTTTAGCGCCGAAGATCAGATGGGGTTCGTCCTTCGGTAGCTCAGACAACTTCCACAGGTTCTTCCTGCAAGCCAACAAAATCTTGTTAATTCCGTCGAGAAGATGAGACATCTGCGAAATCATTTGAAAAATGAAAAAAATTCATATATGCTGTATAACTTTCACTCACTCACTCAAAATGAAGAAATTATGTTTATGATTCACCCCGTGTATGAGAAATAAGTATGATAAAAATAATATATCCGAATCACACTGTATATAGCAAATGGAACTTTGTGAAAGACACCCTGTATGAGAAGGAATTATGATAAAAAATGCAATCCACACACACATACACACTGTATATAAAACAAAAACCAAAAATGAAGTTTGGTTATAGAGACACTCTGTATGAGACAAAAAACATATATGACAAATGAACATTTCTGAATTTTTTTGAAAAAGAAACACAACAAAAAGTGAATCGAAAGAAATAGGCACACTTGAAACAATCGCAGAAAATAAAAAACGAATAACTACTACTACTAACCTTTGCAAATCACGAATTAAATGGCACTCACAATAAAAAACAATGCACTTGGATAGAAAAAGGCGAGAGACAGATGAGCGGCAGAGAGGTACTTGTTGTTGCTTCGAACGCAGACGATGAAATGACGCAGGATCGCTGTGAACGTACGTATTAACTCTCTGTGTCACGTGACCCACGCCATCCACCTCCACGCCGAGTGTGCGTAACCCACGCTGCAAATGTATGCAACGGTCGAACTGGGGAAAAACCAAATTGCGCAATAACAGAAAACAACTCCAAGGTCAATTTAGCTCGAGCAGCGTAAACAAAACACCGAATGTGTGTGTGAGATAAAACTCTACGATTGAATATGAAAAACAGATTCAAGGTCAAAAATGGATCATCGTGTTTACTGAGAATTTCGTTCAACTTGAGAGCAAACAGTAAACATTCAAGCACGAACCGTGCTTTATCGCTATTTCACGGTGGCGGCGGAGACGTATTTTTTTTTTTTTTTGTAATTTCATTTGAGAGCGAATGAATTATTAATAAGTCCATCATAATTTTCTGTTGTGTGTGTTCTTAGACAGTAGACATTTTTCATATTTAATTTTTTCGTTTTATCAATTAAGGCGGCGGACATTTTTTTTCTCTTCCTGCCAATTGCTCTCAACGAATCACGTGACGTTTTTTCTCTTCCAGCCAATTGCTCTCAACGAATCACGTGAAGTTTTTTCTCTTCCAGCCAATTGCTCTCAGCGAATCACGTGAGGGGACGTTTTTTAATAACTTCCGCCATCGCCGCCATGTTTTTTCGCCTTCCGCTCGATCACCGCCATGTTTTTTTGCAGGGACGTATTTTATATTTTATATATATATATATATATATATATATATATATATATATATATATATATATATATATATATATATATATATATATATATATATATATATATATGAAAACTAAAAGTTCGGGTTGAACCGCGTCTGGAATTTGTTGAAATTCGACGTTTCGGCTCCGATTTTGGAGCCATTTTCAAGAACTGAAAAAGAAAGAAAATAAGAAAATTTATAAATGGTTGAAACGTAATTCTACGCTGAGGTCTCAATCTGCCTACTCCTCAGGTTTAATTACGTTCGGTTTTTGTGACTTGACGTCGGGGTCTCAATCTGCCTACTCCCCATGTCTCGTCACTGGTTCTCTCTAAGGTCTCAATCTGCCTACTCCTTCGAGAGAACTGAGGAATTGTGGGTTGAGGAACTGTATTTATAGTGGACGTGGCTGTAATGGCCGTGTGCAATGTATTGGCGCGAGGTGAACTATGGGCGGGAACTGAGTTGGCGCTAGATGAGCTGTGTGCGGGAACTTGGTTGGCGCTAAGTGAGCTATGTGCGGGAACTGGGTTGGTGGGAAATGAGTTGATGCGTGCAATGAGAGGCTTCCAGGTATTGGGAAGTCTACGTCCGTCGTCGCGAGTGTTGAGGCAATTGGGGCGCTTCTCTATCTCGAGGGCTTCTCGGATGATCCTGGTTTGCAGAGTTTTCTCGGTGGAAATTGTTTTTGTGTTTTTGAAGTCTATTTTGTGACCTGTGTCTTCTCGATGTTTATAAAGTGCGGAAGTGGAAGATGCCTGACGCACAGCAAGTTCGTGTTCGTAGACTCTGGAAGTTACTCGTCTGTTAGTCTGGCCAATATAACTTCTCGGGCAGTCTGAACATGGTATTTCATATATACCTTGAGAATCGTTTGGTATTGTGTCCTTGGGAGATCTGAGAAATTTGGATATTTGGTTGTTGGCCGTGAATATTGTTTTTATCTCGTGTTTTCTCAAGATATTACTGATTTTGTCTGTCACACCTTTGATGTATGGTAGGAAAGCTTTGTGTGGCTGGATACTCTCTAGTGGATCATTTGTTTTTGGAGGACGGGTCAGTTGATGGCGGATAGACTTGTCGATTAGCGAATTGTTGTAACCATTCTGAAGTAAGGCTGATTTCAGTTTGTCAGAATGGTTACAACAATTCGCTAATCGACAAGTCTATCCGCCATCAACTGACCCGTCCTCCAAAAACAAATGATCCACTAGAGAGTATCCAGCCACACAAAGCTTTCCTACCATACATCAAAGGTGTGACAGACAAAATCAGTAATATCTTGAGAAAACACGAGATAAAAACAATATTCACGGCCAACAACCAAATATCCAAATTTCTCAGATCTCCCAAGGACACAATACCAAACGATTCTCAAGGTATATATGAAATACCATGTTCAGACTGCCCGAGAAGTTATATTGGCCAGACTAACAGACGAGTAACTTCCAGAGTCTACGAACACGAACTTGCTGTGCGTCAGGCATCTTCCACTTCCGCACTTTATAAACATCGAGAAGACACAGGTCACAAAATAGACTTCAAAAACACAAAAACAATTTCCACCGAGAAAACTCTGCAAACCAGGATCATCCGAGAAGCCCTCGAGATAGAGAAGCGCCCCAATTGCCTCAACACTCGCGACGACGGACGTAGACTTCCCAATACCTGGAAGCCTCTCATTGCACGCATCAACTCATTTCCCACCAACCCAGTTCCCGCACATAGCTCACTTAGCGCCAACCAAGTTCCCGCACACAGCTCATCTAGCGCCAACTCAGTTCCCGCCCATAGTTCACCTCGCGCCAATACATTGCACACGGCCATTACAGCCACGTCCACTATAAATACAGTTCCTCAACCCACAATTCCTCAGTTCTCTCGAAGGAGTAGGCAGATTGAGACCTTAGAGAGAACCAGTGACGAGACATGGGGAGTAGGCAGATTGAGACCCCGACGTCAAGTCACAAAAACCGAACGTAATTAAACCTGAGGAGTAGGCAGATTGAGACCTCAGCGTAGAATTACGTTTCAACCATTTATAAATTTTCTTATTTTCTTTCTTTTTCAGTTCTTGAAAATGGCTCCAAAATCGGAGCCGAAACGTCGAATTTCAACAAATTCCAGACGCGGTTCAACCCGAACTTTTAGTTTTCAAATATCTGACCGCGGAAACCTATCTGAACACATATATATATATATATATATATATATATATATATATATATATATATAGGTTTTTGTTCGATATATATATAACTAAAAGTTCGGGTTGAACCGCGTCTAGAATTTGTTGAAATTCGACGTTTCGGCTCCGATTTTCAACCCGAACTTTTAGTTATATATATATATATATATATATATATATATATATATATATATATATATATATATATATATATATATATATATATATATATATATATATATATATATATATATATATATATATATATATATATATTGGGAGATCTGAGGAATTTGGATATTTGGTTGTCAAGGTATATATGAAATACCATGTTCAGACTGCCCGAGATCTTATATTGGCCAGACTAACAGACGAGTAACTTCCAGAGTCTACGAACACGAACTTGCTGTGCGTCAGGCATCTTCCACTTCCGCACTTTATGAACATCGAGAAGACACAGGTCACACAATAGACTTCAAAAACACAAAAACAATTTCCACCGAGAAAACTCTGCAAACCAGGATCATCCGAGAAGCCCTCGAGATAGAGAAGCGCCCCAATTGCCTCAACACTCGCGACGACGGACGCAGACTTTCCAATACCTGGAAGCCTCTCATTGCACGCATAAACTCATTTCCCACCAACCCAGTTCCCGCACACAGCTCACTTAGCGCCAACCAAGTTCCCGTATACAGCTCATCTAGCGCCAATTCAGTTCCCGCCCATAGTTCACCTCGCGCCAATACATTGCACACGGCCATTACAGCCATTACGGCCATTACAGCCACGTCCACTATAAATACAGTTCCTCAAACCACAATTCCTCAGTTCTCTCGAAGGAGTAGGCAGATTGAGACCTTAGAGAGAACCAGTGACGAGACATGGGGAGTAGGCAGATTGAGACCCTGACGTCAAGTCACAAAAACCTAACGTAATTATACCTGAGGAGTAGGCAGATTGAGACCTCAGCGTAGAATTACGTTTTAACCTTTCATTAATTTTCTTTCTATTTCAGTTCTTGAAAATGGCTCCAAAATCGGATATACATATATATACATATATATACAGTGAGGGGCAATATTATGGAATAAATTCAGTTTTACGAGAATAGGCAACTTTTGAGACAAATCCCGAAACACGTCGATTTTTATTTCCAAATTATGATTTTGTGGCAGATATGTCATACTAGTGACGTCATCCATCTTTGCGTGATGACGTAATCGATGATTTTTTTAAATGAGAATAGGGGTCGTGTGATAGCTCATTTAAAAGGTTATTCAATTCTCTATTCAGTGATATGAACATCAACATAATTATTTATACAGGGTGGCCAAAAAAATATTTAATTTGTAAATGAAATTAATTGTCACAAAAAGAAGTATTATCATTTATTAAATACAAAATTACATTGTACTACTGTCGGAAAACAGAAAAAAAAATTATTTGACAAATAAAAATTGCTTTTCGCTTAAATTAAATGTTCAAATTGCCACCCACCGGCCTCTTGGCAGTAATGGAACCGACGAATACATTCTTCTTGAACATTGTGGATCATTTCTGGAGGTATATTACGAATTTCCAATCTAATTCTATTTCTTAAATCTTGTAAATTCTGTGGTCTATCGATGTAAACTTTTGATTTTAAGTAACCCCATAGGAAAAAATCAAGTGGTGTAAGATCTGGAGATCTTGCGGGCCACTCTATTGTTCCTCGTCGACCAATCCATCTCCTAGGGAAACATCTGTTTAAAAAATCACGAACAGGACGTGCAAAGTGCGGAGGTGCACCGTCTTGCTGAAACCATATGTTTTCATTTGGCGAATTACGATCATTTTCATTTGGAAACATGTCTGTAAGGGCGGGTATAAGTTCATTTTGTAAAAAATCAAGATATATTTGCCCCGTAAGAGACCCATCGAAGAAAAAAGGACCTATAATTCTATCCTCGACTATCCCTGCCCACACGTTTAGTTTTTGAGGGTGCTGAGTGTGTACCGCAGTCATCCAATGGGGATTATCTTGACTCCAATATCTGCAGTTTTGCCGATTCACTGTTCCATTTAAACAGAAGGTTGCTTCATCAGAAAAAAGGATTTCACGAATGAAGCGTGGATTTTGATTACATAAATCTTGCATTACTTCACAAAACTGCATTCGGCGATCTGGATCATCCTCATTGATTTCGTGGACATTATGAATTTTATACGGATGATATTTCTCTTTTTTCAGCACACGTAAAACAGACCTTTTAGAAATGTTTGTATCAGCTGCAATTTGCCTAGAATTAATTTGAGGATTCTCTGCCACACTTAATAATACAGACAGTTTCACATCCTCATTCATTGGTGGACGACCAGCATTTGCAACATGTTTCACGTGTCCAGTTTCTCTAAATTTCTTCTCAATTTTACTAACAGTGGATTGTGTGATAGGCGTATTAGGATATTTTATGGTAAATAAATTACATACTTCTTGTTGTGTTCTGGTTCTATCTCCATATCCAACCATAATTAATACTTCGATTCTTTGTGTTTCAGTTAATGGGGCCATTATTTATTTATTTCATGAAATAAACTAGTCCTTATGAGAAAATGTCAAGAACTGACTTACATTTGACCCAAGCCAACTCGATTTGTAAAAACTATACTTTTTGCTATCTTTTTAGTTCTCATTATTTATTTGCCTAATATCGGAATTTATTTTTGTTTCTTCATAGTAGTAGAAAGCACAGCAGTTCTAAACATTTATTTATAAACTGTTTCAAGTGTTTCAATAGTAGACAAAATCAATGAGGATGATCCAGATCGCCGATAGACCACACATTTCCAAGATATGACAAATAGCATTACATTGGAAATTCGTAATTCAACTCCAGAAATGATCCACAATGTTCAAGAAGAATGTATTCGTCCGTTCAATTACTGCCAAGAGGCAGGTGGGTGGCAATTTGAACATTTAATTTAAGCGAAAAGCAATTTTTATTTGTCAATTAATTTGTTTTTCTGTTTTCTGACAGTAGTACAATGTAATTTTGTATTAAATAAATGATAATACTTCTTTTTGTGACAATTAATTTCATTTACAAATTAAATATTTTTTTGGCCACCCTGTATAAATAATTATGTTAATGTTCATATCACTGCATAGAGAATTGAATAACCTTTCAAATGAGCTATCACACGACCCCTATTCTCATTTAAAAAAATCATCGATTACGTCATCACGCAAAGATGGATGACGTCACTAGTATGACATATCTGCCACAAAATCATAATTTGGAAATAAAAATCGACGTGTTTCGGGATTTGTCTCAAAAGTTGCCTATTCTCGTAAAAATGAATTTATTCCATAATATTGCCCCTCACTGTATATATTGTTAAGAAAACGAATGTGTGTGAAGAATTCTAGAGTGCCCTAAGTTGAGGTTTTATAGTTTTTCATTAGTGAAAGTAGTTTGATTGATAGTAGCAATAGTAGTAAATTTGTTCCCTTTTATTCATATTTATAATCAGTGGTTTGTAGACTGTATATAAAGTATTGTATTCAAATAATATTTCAGCACGCCCTTACGCTCTTTGCTTTTAGATATTACCTTTGTCTTTTTTTTCAGGTGCTCCAGCTGCTCTCTTGGTACGCCACATGAGAAACTCTCAATCTCAAGGTAGAATTCAGGAAAAGGATGTCAAGAATGATATATAATAATAATATGTAATTTACCTTGGAAATAAAGAAAGATATGAATTCAACTCAAATATTGTTCATTTTACTCTCAATAGTAAAATTTTATGTTTTTTTAAATGTAATAACTCTCATAATTATCAGTAGATTTCTTGAATTCTTACTTTACCTGTCCCTACGAAAACTACCTTACTTGCTAAATATGTGAACTTGGCAGTCATGTAAATTTCAAACATTAGAGGAACGGCACCGTCACCGTTTTAATAGACACTTGCCATTCATATGGTTCCTCAAACGGAAATGTCTTCAACCTCAAATTACAAGTAAACAGAAGAGTTCGTGTGTTGAAATGAAAATAATTGATAAAATAAGACTAATAAAGTTCTCAAAAAGGAATAGTTTCGTGCACTGATACGCGGAAATTGTCTTAGTGATCTAACTGGTTATGAAGAAAAGAAAGGAAAGTTCAAACTCGTGCACTGGATTGCTTGTTGAATTTTGGATTTATATAAGGATCAAATACCTTTCTGGTTCTGGTAGATTCCGGCTTCTCCTATTTGGCTTGCAGGTTGGATTTCTTACCAAACGTTTGTCAAGGTAAGTTGTTTTCAGTTTTAGTACTTCCTAATTTGGTATATTAAGTGTTTCTGTGGAGATTTAGATGTAATTCTTCATTTAAATGGAATTTTCATGTAATTTTTCTCTGCTTTCTCCAAAATCGACCTCCGCTTCCTTTTTTGTTGATAACTCCCCCTCACTTTTTTCCGTTCCCAGGCCCGTTATTTTTCGATTTTCACAAACACTCTCGATCACTTATCACTGATTTTTATTGATTTCTTATAATTAATTAACCTATTTACAATTATTTCTATATGGTACATTTTTATTTTATTTCTACTAAATTTTAATTGAGTTTTTACATTTTTATACATGATATTTGTTTCCTCTTTAGTTGCTGATATGACCTTTTTCTTGACTTTAAGTTTCCTCGTTCTTTTTCTAAACTCTACCTGTGATTGGCTGTGTGACAGTTTCATACACAAGATGTTTCTTGGATGAGTTCAGAGTGTTCCGTTTACTTGGCTCGTAATCTTATGATTTGAGAATAACTCATTATTTTGCAAGGTTTCTGAAGGATTTTTTTTAATTAAAAGTGTGACATTTTGAACTGACAGAGGTTATATCTTTTTGAAAAAGTATCAGTCAGGGTTGTTCTGTGAAATATAATTTTAATTTTTATTTTTATTAAGTCCAATATTTTTAAATTTCTATAAACTACTATTTTCTATTTTTATTTTCTATTTTCATGACAATTTTTATATATATAATGAATTTTTCAATATTTGGGATATGCAGCAGGCCAATAAGGGTACTCTTATACACTTGTTCCAATCATTCAATAACTTTTTATTATCATATTTAGGGAAACTACATATATGTAAAGACAACTATGAGAATTACGCCAACGAAATACGTGGAATAACTTACACTGTTTCGAGGTTACATGGCGTATATGTTAAAAATAATCATGAAATATGGACAGCACTGGGAGTAAAACATCATTAATAACAACCAAGAGTAACGTGGATGCACACTCATTACTGATGATATATTATGACATAGATTTTAAAATTGTTAAAATTATATAAAATCCATGTCATAATGTATCATCAGTAATGAGTGTGCGTCCACGTTACTCTTGGTTGTTTTAATGATGTTTTACTCCCAGTGCTGTCCATATTTCATGATTATTTTTAACATATACGCCATGTAACCTCGAACCAGTGTAAGTTATTCCACGTTTTTCGTTGGCGTAATTCACATAGTTGTCTTTACATATTTATAGTTTCCCTGAAGATGATAATAAAAAGTTATTGAAAGCTTGGAACAAGTATATAAGAGTACCCTTATTGGCCTGCTGCATATCCCAAATATTAAAAAACTCATTTCCTAACTAGTCAGCAAACAAGACTACCCTTTTCTATATATATATATATATATATATATATATATATATATATATATATATATATATATATATATATATATATATATATATATATATATATATATATATATATATATATATATATATATATATATAAGAAAAAACAAAAATATAATGCTCTCAATTTCACAAATCATACTCACCGAAAAACATAAATAGTGGACAGCTGTTTCAAACTTCTTGGTTATCATCGGCACTGTGCATACAAATTAACAATGAATAAAAACTATAAAACTGAGAGCATTTATATCCGAAAATTATCGCTAACACCAATTAGCTATCTGGGTTCAATCCTCTGTACCTGGTACAATGTACCTGGTACAAATGTCACAACAACAAACATTGACCCGATTTTAATGTAGGCATATCTATTTGATATTTCCATACAGCCTATTATTTGTAGGTACGAAACAATATTCATCGAAGTTTATCGAAAACACGAAATTGAAAATAGAATTATGGGACAAGTAGAGTACTAGAGTTCTCGTCTCGAAGACTTGTAAGATATAAGAAAAAACAAAAATATAATGCTCTCAATTTCACAAATCATACTCACCGAAAAACGTAAACAGTGGACAGCTGTTTCAAACTTCTTGTTTATCATCGGCACTGTGCATACAAATTAACAATGAATAAAAACTATAAAACTGAGAGCATTTATATCCGAAAATTATCGCTAACACCAATTAGCTATCTGGGTTCAATCCTCTGTACCTGGTACAAATGTCACAACAACAAACATTGACCCGATTTTAATGTAGGCATATCTATTTGATATTTCCATACAGCCTATTATTTGTAGGTACGAAACAATATTCATCGAAGTTTATCGAAAACACGAAATTGAAAACAGATTTATGGGACAAGTAGAGTACTAGAGTTCTCGTCTCGAAGACATGTAAGATATAAGAAGAAACAAAAATATAATGCTCTCAATTTCACAAATCATACTCATCAAAAAACATAAACAGTCGACAGCTGTTTCAAACTTCTTGGTTATCATCGGCACTGTGCATACAAATTAACAATGAATAAAAACTATAAAACTGAGAGCATTTATATCCGGAAATTATCGCTAACACCAATTAGCTATCTGGGTTCAATCCTCTGTACCTGGTACAAATGTCACAACAACAAACATTGACCCGATTTTAATGTAGGCATATCTATTTGATATTTCCATACAGCCTATTATTCGTAGGTATGAAACAATATTCATCGAAGTTTATCGAAAACACGAAATTGAAAACAGAATTATGGGACAAGTGGAGTACTAGAGTTCTCGTCTCGAAGACATGTAAGATATAAGAAAAAACAAAAATATAATGCTCTCAATTTCACAAATCATACTCAACGAAAAACGTAAACAGTGGACAGCTGTTTCAAACTCCTTGGTTATCATCGGCACTGTGTATACAAATTAACAATGAATAAAAACTATAAAACGGAGAGCATTTATATCCGAAAATTATCGCTAACACCAATTAGCTATCTGGGTTCTATCCTCTGTACCTGGTACACTGTACCTGGTACACTGTACCTGGTACAAATGTCACAACAACAAACATTGACCCGATTTTAATGTAGGCATATCTATTTGATATTTCCATACAGCCTAATTATTTGTAGGTCCGAAACAATATTCATCAAAGTTTATCGAAAATACGAAATTGAAATCAGAATTATGGGACAAGTAGAGTACTAGAGTTCTCTTCTCGAAGACATGTAAGATATAAGAAATATATATATATATATATACGGATCGTGAGCTCTCGGAGTTGAAACGAAAATACTCTTTTCACTTTATATATATATATATATATATATATATATATATATATATATATATATATATATATATATATATATATATATATATATGAAAACTAAAAGTTCGGGTTGAACCGCGTCTAGAATTTGTTGAAATTCGACGTTTCGGCTCCGATTTTGGAGCCATTTTCAAGAACTGAAAAAGAAAGAAAATTAATAAATGGTTGAAACGTAATTCTACGCTGAGGTCTCAATCTGCCTACTCCTCAGGTATAATTACGTTCGGTTTTTGTGACTTGACGTCGGGGTCTCAATCTGCCTACTCCCCATGTCTCGTCACTGGTATATATATATATATATATATATATATATATATATATATATATATATATATGTTTGTTCACACGATTAATATTTTCAGATGTCTTGAAAATGAAAATAAATATTTTCGAAAGCTCCAGTCAAGACTACCTCTCTCTCTCTCTCTATATATATATATATATATATATATATATATATATATATATATATATATATATATATATATATATATATATATAGTGGTAAGTATTCGTGGCTGGCAGTAATATAGAAGTTGAATTTCCGTGGGGATGCAGTCAGGTGGAGTGCTATTTTAAGCAAACTCTTTGAAATTCGTCAAGCTTTCGGATATGTTTATTGCCTTCCTCAGGACGACTAAAATCATAATCAGTAACATTCTGAAAATTGTAAAGTATTTGGGTACTTACTAACATGAGATTCAATAGAGATCATACATATAAGAAACATAAAAAATGATAACGTGACAGTGACATTATATAAATATAGAAATCAAGTTGGAAAATTTTGAATATTGAGTGTTATATCGTTATTAGATTTGAATTTTAATAAATATGTATAATTATGACTAAGATTATTCAAATCGGTTCTTTTATTCATAGACTGACTGTTAGAATTTATATGAACCATTTCCAAGAAAACTCTTTTGGTTTCATTATTCGCAGTATCTAAAATTTTTGTGTCGTTGTAGTCCATTTGATGGTCTTTTTGATTAACGTGTTCTGAAAGTACACATAAGTTAACGTTTAGTTTACAATCACTTCTATGGGAGATAATACGACTATTGAGATTTATGTGACTTTTATCTGCAATTGAGCTTGATAGTAATAGGCATGTTTTCTATCTAGACAAACTACACTATTATCATATGTCAGAGGTGAACTTTTGAAATCCAGATATTCACCCATCTCCATGTCTTTTCATAAATATGGGCACTTCACCTCAACACACCCACTGTCACAGCAGTCACAGGAGACTATCGCATCCGGAGAAGCACCGAGGAAAGAATCAACTGCATCAATGTAAAAATCCGCTTTATCTAATTCAAGATTCAAATGGTTTTCCATCTGCTCTAATTTATAAGCTTGTATTGCTGTTGTTTCATGATTCAATCCCCATTCTGTAGCTTTCGACTTGAATTGACCATCTAAAGGATAGCATACAGTCTTTATTAATGATACAGATGGTTTTGAAATGGAAGTTTTACAAGCTCTTATGAAATTTGAGGCATTAATTCTTCATCTTCTTTGATTGAATCACTCTTTCGATTTAATTTGATTAACTTTAGCTACCGAATAGCTTACTACTCAGTTTTTCATCTACCTGAAGTGCCAAAGAACATACTGTACCTGAAAAGTTAATATTATTTTTTATACACATCATAAACACTTGGTAACAGTGATCTCTGAATGGTTGCACCTATTTCCGAAGCAAAAGGCTCTATGACTCTCATAAGTGCTGCCGCATCTCCACTATCATTGATTTCTTGAAGAAAACTAGAAAGTTCTTCGCCTTCTATTACAGGAATTATATTTTTCGCTGCAAGGTTTCCATCAGAATGTTTCTTCAACATCATTTCACCAACACTAATGGCAGGAACATTTGAAATCGAAGGAATAAGCCACTTTGCTTTAACATCTGTACAGGATATATTCTTGGCAGATTCATAGATAATAAAGAACAGCAACAACATGGCTGCACACTTCAGAGAGGCCTGCCATGCAAGTGCAATGAGCTGAATTTATGGCACCACCTTTTTCATAAATAATCCACACTTTCAGTGAAGGATCATTCATTCGCTGTAAATGCTTGACCTGAAAATAACATTTATTTAGAAAAATGTTTCAAATGGTACACTGAATTACTCGGATTTTCTCCTTATGTCTTTGTTTTCGCGTTCTAAGAATAACAAATATTCACTTTTGTTCAAAACGGCCATTTTCAGCAATAAATTCACTAGGAGATTACTCAAAAATTCAACCTTTTCACAACGACACACAGTTTCACAATGATTGTTTACGGCAGTTTACGGTTTGTGTGCCTCTCGTACGCCATTTTTGAAGGTTGGGGGGCACGTGTTCTGGATAGCCTAATAGTATGACAGTTGGTAGTTGATGTTTTCTAGTGCCTCTCTCTCTACAGTAGATAATACTAGGGTTGGTTCTTCGACTGACAAGTCACAGCAGCTTCTCAGTCTTCACTATTGTTACATTCGAATCCAAACGTCTGGCGAATATGTGTGAGCTCTGGGGGGTCCGAAAGTAAACAAAGACCGTTGTCATGGTAGATGAACACAATCCAGAAGGTGGAAATTATAGAGAATAGTGTCTGAAGAACGTAGTCCCGAAAGCGTAGGTCAAAAACTGTAGAGTAAGCATTATTCTATTCAGTTTCAGATTCCAGTTCAATTGAGAATAATGGGGCCAATACTAACCTCTATACCGCGGGAGTGTTTAATGTAACGACCTTGATTGTTGGTTCGGTCGTCTGCTAATCGATCCAGTAACAATGGCGAGACAAGTCCTAAGATTCATAATGAGAAATGCATGAGCTTCATCATAAGATGTCCACACAGAGGCATGCTTACCTAACCACAAAATCCTGCAAAGCAGAAAAAAAGTTCTTCCTTAAATATCTAGTGTAAATAATCGCAATTAAAATGAGGAACTTCTAAGAGAAGGGATTATCTCAAATACATCAAATGATTATTATTAAATGTTTACGGATAATCCAAAATGGGTCTAGGAGAAAATCTGTAGCCTCTCACTAGTGAATCGTGAATAAGACAACCGGAAACTGTTCGTCGCCCTTCATGAGAAAATTGTCAAAGTCACATAGACGTTGCGAAGAACATCCGGAAATTATGGAACACAACCATGGAACATCAATAGGGAAATTATAACTGTGTCATAATTTTGTCACTTTGGCTCCTATAGATTATCAAACCAGTATTTGAAATTCTTTGGGTTATGTAAACTGAAGAAATAGGCAGATGTTACTAAAATATTAGAACATTTCAGATCCAGGGTTGCCAGCTGAACCTAAATGACAATCCTGAAACAAAACTTCTCAGGGTTTTGTCCCTGTCTACTATTGAAACCAACAAATCAACAACCAAGTGCGATTATGATTGACAAATGGCAAATTCTTATATTCTTATATTATTATATTCTTATATATAAACGATATGACAAATTTAACATGGGTAGAACATATAAATAACATATGTACTAGGCTGAGTAGGTCAACATACGCAATTAGAGTAATAGAACCTGCAAGTGGTGACGTCACAAATGTCAAAATATCATTTGACGCGTTTACTATGGCAGTGAACCTGTTAACGAGCTCGGTTATGGCGATTGCTATTGTTGAAGAGTTCATAAAGATGTAAAAATAAAATTGATTATTATTCACTTGAACTCACTTTTGGAATCGAAACCTAACGGACCACAACAACGATGGTGAAGTGACGTCACGCTTGCGTAGTCTATTAAAAGAACTGTGAACCAGAACGCAGCTCTTACTACATACTATTCGCTATTTCACTCAGTTCTAAGATATGGAATAATATCCTGGGGCAGTGCATCAAAATGTCATCTTGAAAAAGTGTTTATCCTGCAGAAATCTGCTGTAAGAAGTATTACTTCTTTGATCGAATACCAGAAGACAGCTCGAAAACTGATCATCCTTGTACGAATTGCAACCCGTTACACCACTCAAGAAGTCGAGACCGGAGGAACTGTTTAATCAACCTTCTATCAAAAATCATTTTCTCTGACGTAAGCGAATATTTCATTGAGACTCCATATCCAGTTTAGAGTCAATATGTGACAAACAATAACTGACCATGTTATGATAACATCGTACGCGTTACTCAATAATAACTTGGGTTTTTAAGTTCATTATTATGTTTTTCATATCAAAGGTTGAACTGAATGAAATAAAATTAGTATTATTACAACAACTGTTGTTTTAATCATCCCACATGAGGGCACTAGAACAATAGTATCTCAAATAAAAAAAGGGCAAATCCTACCTTGTTTCTTACATTCAGAGGGGAAGTACTTCCTAAAATTTGTTAAAATGGATATGTAGGTGCAATTTTTAAGCAGAGTTTGATCATTGTATATCAAAAAAGTAATATTATTGTGGTAAGCGATATCAGCTGATGGAAAAATAAATATTGTGAAATAGCATTTTTTTCACGATCCCTATGGATTGAAACTGAGCGTAGTTCTTGAGACTAATATTGATTTTATTCTGTTTTAATTTTCTTCAGTATATAGAGTGTGTTCTGGATAAAGTAACAATATTCACGAGCCGAATCGAATCAGAAAAAGTGATTTTGTAGTATGTTAGGGCCAATTTTTTAATAGACAGTTAAGCAAATTTAGCTGTCAGCTATCTCTAACCTCCAGCCAAACTGTTTCTTCAGTCATAGTCAAGCCAAACCGGTAGCTATTCTTTCTGCTACATTAGCAGCAATTTCGAAGGGCCAGTCAAGCTTCTAACTGGTGGCTAGCGAAGTGGCGTAAGCGCATTCTATAGAAAAAGTGTTGGGTTAGGAGTCACTTTTCAATTATTTTATTTATTTACAGGTTTGCAAATTAGGTCCCATATGAAATAATTACTGAAATACTCTGAGGGTTATGATGACTTGGACTTTCATATTAAATTCTGTGATTGATAGGTCGTAGTGTTTGCAATATTGAAATAAACTGAATTTTCACAAACGATATTTTCCTATATTAAGCGGTAGACATATTGAAAGTTTTATGTATTAAGTTTTGAATTCTGCTATTTTGTATATCAGTATTGAAATATAACAGGATACAAAAAAGAATTGAACAATAAAGGTTGAATTCTACAAACAAGATTGTTTGTGGGGCGTGATCAGATTAATAATGGCAATGATAGGTGTAAAAAGGAAATCTAAAATTATGTTAATTGAAACTAAAAACATAAAATTTCCATTGCATTTGTAATAAATCAATTTGTAGCTAAAATATTTCTTTTCATTGTATATGCCTGAACAGAAGAGAAGAAACAACGAATGAGTCTTTCCAAACCCCAATTTTGTATTAAGGTAACACCATGGATTTACTTGATTCCAGTGGTAATGATCACTCCAATTTTTCTTCATATAACCAGCTTATTGTTTCTCCAGGTTGAAAAGTCTTTTTTGCGCATTCAATAAAGCTTCGTTTTGATTTTCGTCTTTTCTTCGATAAAACTTATGTATCTATATAAAATTATTCGAAAATAAAAAATCGAAGCCACGCGAAATAAACGTTTAATTGACAGTGGTCCTACAATACATTGACAAGAGTTTCCCTACAATAACATTAAGTGGAAAACAAATGAATTATGAAATGAATTAATTAATAAGGAATGACAATTGACACATTGAAATTCATATTGGCCAATCAGGACGGGTATATAGTATAGGTGGTATAGGAATACAACCTAAAAGTCACACTACTAATTAGAAGATAAGAACGGAGTTCAAAATCCAAATAAAATTATTTAAAGTGTAACAAGCCAAAGTTAAGTTAATGCTGAGTGTTAAACTGCTGTGATCAGACTGTAAGTCATCCTATTTTTTTCAAATAACTTGCATGTTTACATGAAGAGAACTGAAAGAAACAGACAAATACGCCAACTAACCTTTGAACGGAAGGCCTGAGACTATCCCACCAACGGTCAATTCATATTTGTTTTGGGAATGACTGAATCTAAGCAACTGTCTAATAATGACCTATTATATAAACTATTGAATGAAATTAAATGTGAAAATGAGAAAAATAAGCAAGAAATTATATCACATATGGAACGATAAAATGGAAAACTGATTAATACACTAGTACAACAAAACGAAAAAGTATAAGAATTGGAATATAAGTGGGAAAAACTGGAAGAGAAATACATTGCTTTAGAAAGAAGAACTAGAAAAAACAACATAGTTGTTTTTGGCTTGGATCTAGAAAACCCTGATAATAATTCAGCGAAAGCAGTACTGGATAGACTGAACGGCTTACTAGACATCAGCATATGTGAAAAATATTTGAATAATATATTCTTTCTGAAAAATAGTTCCAAACCTGCAGTCAAAATTGAGTTCCTGGCTAATCTATCAAAAAACATAATTTTTCAAAACGTACACAAGTTGAGAGGAAAGAAAATATCAATTTCACATGATATGTGCTATGAAGATCGAATTGATAATAAAATCCTTATTAACCACTTGAATGACGCCAGATCCAGAAGTATCACAGCAAAAATACAGGTTAATAGATTGATAGTGAACGGAGAGCAATATACCCCTGATCAACTAAGAAAACAGGAAATAGAAAAGCGAGAGGATTTTGAAGAGGCAGATAACAGGAATACAAAGGAACGAAACTCTTTAAGTGCACCTTCAACGCCAACACCAAACCAAGAAAATACTCCAAATGTGACAGGGGAAGATTTCCAGAATCAGACAAAAAAAAACACAGTCCAGGAAAGCAAATAAGCCTATTACAAATACAACCGAAAAGTTCAAAAGGAAAACCCGTCTTAACAGCGTATCTACCTCCAATAGGAACGAAAGAACATAACACTCCCATATAGTTACTTTCACCCCTTCATTATAATTCAATATTTTTTTCTTCTCCTTTGACTTCTTCAATTGATTCAATACTGTTTGCTAACTTTCCAATAATTTTATTTTACATATCTCGACATATTTTTGTACTATAGTCCATTTATTAACTTTTAGGATAATTGTATGGTAATTTTTTCCAATAATTTTATTTATACAACTCTTTAAATCTCATGTAGGCCACAATATATTTGAAATAATTACACCCTATTTTATGTTTTGTAAAATGGATAAATACGTTAAAGATTTTGAGTTGAAAACTGTTAAGACCGAAAAACTGTAAAATTCAGCACAATGCAATGAAGTCGTGAAAATAAATAACAATAATGCTAACTTTAAGATAATGCACAATAATATAAGGAGCATGCATAAAAATTACAACGAATTCCTATGTTATTTCAACCAACTATGTGATAAACTAGAAATTATTTTTCTCACTGAAACAAGACAAACTCAAGACCTGAACTTATATCATATAAATGGGTATAATTTGATTTATAATGATGGAAGATACAATCAGAACGATGGCACAGTGATTTTAATCAAATCAAAACTTGGCTATACCTATGAAATTATAAAATTGAGCATTGAACATAACATGATCCTTTGCAATATATATTTTAATAAGAGGAGTATAAAAACCCCCCTATTGCTGTAAGGATTTAATGATTTTTCTGAAAACATGCCTAATGTAATGCAACAAAAAAGCAGATTATTATTGAAAGTAAACTCACAGATCACTATACTACATATCTTCAAATAGCATTTGAAAATGTTTGATGAGGAGATCAGAATATCTGTAACATCATAAAATCCTTAAGGAATGATATTTCTGAATTCATCTTGTTCGTCCCATTATTAAATTTTTTCGTGTTTGAAATGATGTACGAATAAAAATTTGTCAAATCTATCTCATATTTCATTTCATCATCCAGATAAATAGAAGGATTGAAATTATTACCCAACACTGAAGATGAATCACTTAAAGTAATACTAAAAGACATTTTCCCAATGGAAATATATTGGTTAATGAAGAAAATACATAAGAGAAATTGATTATATAAAAACAAAAGACAGTTTTTCACAAATAGACTTTTAAAAAAATTATACAGGAGTGGCCAAAACCACCGTTACAAAGTATACTGTGAACAACTTCAATTGCAAATAGAATATAAAATACAGGCTGACTTCAATCGACTCGCAGGTCGTATTTATAAGATTATTTATACACTGTCAGCATCTTCTTTGTTCCAGTGCAGGTGGTCTCTCGCTGGCGTCGTTTAGTCATCAAGTCCTTATCTCTTGATATAGAGATTTGTCCGAGACGCAATTCCAGCATATAACGGCTTATTTTCACTATATAACACACTTTTGTCCTCACTGATAAGAATCATACTTCTGCAAAGAATCATAGTTATATTTTATATTGTTGACGTCGCCGGAACTGAGAAAGTATTTCATCAATTCTTTAGGTGGTTTGAGATTTCCGAGATGAAGTTTCAGCCACCTTGCAACTAGGTCTTTATAAGTAGGGTCATAGCAATAAATGAATTGAAACGACGGGAAACAAATTACGCATACGTGCTTGCTTGACCTCGGTCTTACTCCAGTTGCTCCTACTGCGAGAACTTCGTGAAAACTGCAGATCATCTATTTTGGATATGCCCCAGTGCTCTTCTACAAGAGGATTGAATTCCTGAAAGGACATTCTAATCGCCCTCCGACATCAGGAACTTAGCTTCCAGGAGACTGATAAACTTCCTACAAAATCTCAGAATTCTGGGTCTTGAATATATAAAAGGTCCAGCATTATTTTGATTGATACAACAAAAACTTAATGGTGGCATCCTGTATCACTGCCCTCAAGGTGGCAGATTCAGGCGGAGGCGGGTACGGGTACGGGTACGGGTACGGGTACGGGTACGGGTACGGGTACGGGTACGGGTACGGGTACGGGTACGGGTACGGGTACGGGTACGGGTACGGGTACGGGTACGGGTACGGGTACGGGTACGGGTACGGGTACGGGTACGGGTACGGGTACGGGTACGGGTACGGGTACGGGTACGGGTACGGGTACGGGTACGGGTACGGGTACGGGTACGGGTACGGGTACGGGTACGGGTACGGGTACGGGTACGGGTACGGGTACGGGTACGGGTACGGGTACGGGTACGGGTACGGGTACGGGTACGGGTACGGGTACGGGTACGGGTACGGGTACGGGTACGGGTACGGGTACGGGTACGGGTACGGGTACGGGTACGGGTACGGGTACGGGTACGGGTACGGGTACGGGTACGGGTACGGGTACGGGTACGGGTACGGGTACGGGTACGGGTACGGGTACGGGTACGGGTACGGGTACGGGTACGGGTACGGGTACGGGTACGGGTACGGGTACGGGTACGGGTACGGGTACGGGTACGGGTACGGGTACGGGTACGGGTACGGGTACGGGTACGGGTACGGGTACGGGTACGGGTACGGGTACGGGTACGGGTACGGGTACGGGTACGGGTACGGGTACGGGTACGGGTACGGGTACGGGTACGGGTACGGGTACGGGTACGGGTACGGGTACGGGTACGGGTACGGGTACGGGTACGGGTACGGGTACGGGTACGGGTACGGGTACGGGTACGGGTACGGGTACGGGTACGGGTACGGGTACGGGTACGGGTACGGGTACGGGTACGGGTACGGGTACGGGTACGGGTACGGGTACGGGTACGGGTACGGGTACGGGTACGGGTACGGGTACGGGTACGGGTACGGGTACGGGTACGGGTACGGGTACGGGTACGGGTACGGGTACGGGTACGGGTACGGGTACGGGTACGGGTACGGGTACGGGTACGGGTACGGGTACGGGTACGGGTACGGGTACGGGTACGGGTACGGGTACGGGTACGGGTACGGGTACGGGTACGGGTACGGGTACGGGTACGGGTACGGGTACGGGTACGGGTACGGGTACGGGTACGGGTACGGGTACGGGTACGGGTACGGGTACGGGTACGGGTACGGGTACGGGTACGGGTACGGGTACGGGTACGGGTACGGGTACGGGTACGGGTACGGGTACGGGTACGGGTACGGGTACGGGTACGGGTACGGGTACGGGTACGGGTACGGGTACGGGTACGGGTACGGGTACGGGTACGGGTACGGGTACGGGTACGGGTACGGGTACGGGTACGGGTACGGGTACGGGTACGGGTACGGGTACGGGTACGGGTACGGGTACGGGTACGGGTACGGGTACGGGTACGGGTACGGGTACGGGTACGGGTACGGGTACGGGTACGGGTACGGGTACGGGTACGGGTACGGGTACGGGTACGGGTACGGGTACGGGTGACAGGTGAACGTGTTACGCATGCGGTTTTAGAACGGATATGCTCAAAAATTGAAGGCAAACATTTTTCCAGAACCTCGAGGTTTTTTCAAGTTCAATTCCACAAGAGAATATTCACAAACATTGTAGAAAGGTCTATTATTGGTATGAAAACTGTAACTATGTGGGTTTCCAGACACATTTTACATTGGACTGAATATTATGAGGATTATCATATTGTCTTCCGTTTGATTGTTCCCACTTGAAAATATTTAGTTTAATGTTTCAGAAAGTTAGGAAGTTTCAAAGCAGAAAAAGTTGATATAAAACGTGAGGACATATTTGGTTATCTCCACCTGCTCTAGAATAACTGAAAAAATAAATTTTAAAAGTAGTCTGGATATTTCTGGCTCTCAACTTTTGTCACGATCCATATATTTATGTCTTACCTTTCATAGTCGAATTGATAAATTATTTGATGTAGGGACAATGCTTTTATCTCATAACATAAGAGCCTGCTGCATTTTGGTTGTACCAAAGGAGTAACATAAGCTTGCAGAATCCCATATGTTCCTTCAATCGTTTGTATTTTTATTTCCAAGCGATTAGTATTAACTTGACATCGATAGGCTGCCAGCAGGAAACTATCTCCCTAAAAATTCGCATATTAGTACGAATCCTATGAAGCTAGTTGATTTTGAGATGAAAATAAATGATCATTTTTATAAATACATATCTCAGATTCTCCAAGTAAATAGGCTGCACTGATTCTACAATCAATTTAATCATATTTACATGTTAATCTCCATAAGGATTTTTAAGATCGGTTTTGCAATTTTTGCTCTTTTTGGAGTGGGGGGGAAATCAGAGCGTTGCTGCTTCGCGTTCATCGTGTGACGTAATCGAGTAGATCCCTTAGATTGATAACATTTTGCCAATAGAGCACGGCGTACACATATTATGAATTGAATTTAAAAAGAAAAAAGATTTCCGAGAACGAGGTTTGAACCATCGTCCTTTTGGTTGGTAGCTAGCCTTGTCTCCACGGAGACTTTGTACAAGTTGATGAACAAATGTGGGGTATATATTTCTCCAACTTCCAGAGCACGCTGTTTGAATATTAAAAAAAAAATGATTGTGAGTCTAATAATAATAATGATGTTTGGAATAAATGTGAAAAATTGCGAAGTGACGAGGGTGTAAAGTTTGAAGGTGTGATTCCAATGAGGAAAGTATACAAGTGTTTCAAAATGTATAATTTAAGAGAAATGAAAGTCACGTTCATTTAACGTGACTTGCGTGTGTGTGTGTGTGTGTGTCAAATATCATGTGGAAAATGGGTCATTGGGGCAATGGAGGGTAGCAAAGTATTCAGCAAAAATATATATAGGATGTCTTATATACTATTTTAGAGAAAAAAACATGGCTGATGCATGTGTCAAATATCATGTGGGAAATGGGTCATTGGAGCAATGGAGGGTAGCAAAGTATTCAGCAAAAATATATATAGGATGTCTTATATATTATTTTAGAGAAAAAAACATGGCTGATGCATGTGTCATATGTCATGTGGAAAATGGGTCATTGGGGCAATGGAGGGTAGCAAAGTATTCAGCAAAAATATATATAGGATGTCTTATATATTATTTAAGAGAAAAAAACATGAGGACTGCTTGTCAAATTTAGTATACCAGGTGTACCAACATATCATTCAAGAGGAAAAACATGGAGTTTAAAGAAAAAACACATCATTGAGCTATTGTAGGACATATTGGAGTATATCATCAAAAAATATGGAGAGAAGAAATAAACTGACCTTATAAAACGTCTATTTTAGTCGCATTTTTGCATGTTTTACCGTTTCAAATTTTAGCTGTTTTTTTCGAACGCAAAAAAAACGGTTATTGTGGTCACAATTTTACGTGTTTGAGCGTACTCAAATTACAGTTGATTTTTCGAACGCGAAAACGTGTATTTTCAGCAATTTTGAAATGTCAAATCTCTATAAGAAATGCATGTAATCAGACATTTTCATTCTATTTAATTTTAGAACGCAAAAACGTTTATTGTGGCTGCATTTTTGCGTGTTTAAGCGTTTCAATTTTCAGATTGTTTTTCGGAACGCGAAAAACGTCTATTTTGATTACATTTTTGAAGAGAATTGCCACTGCAGTACGTTTCGTTTCGTGTCAGTTTGACTCTGCTTCTTTGTTTGGTATTCATCATCAGGTAGGTGGGGGAGAGGGTTAGGTAACTTTATTTTTGGAAAGTATATTATTGCCATTGAACAGTTGAAATAATCAGTATTGAAATGTCATCTGAATAATACAGACAGAAGGTTGAAGATTTTTCTAGACGTGTCCAAGAGTTAAAGGAAGATATTCAATTTTATGAAGAAAAGGAGAATATGGTGAAACAGTTGACTGATTTGGGTATTCAAGACAAAGTGTTCAATCGAAAATTGCCGCAAACGAGATATCCGTTAAGAAGAATCCAGCCTCACGCATTGTAGAATATGTCTCTGCAATTGAAAACAAATTTTATACTTTTGACAGCAATATTGAATAATGTTTTATACGTCAACGTACCAAAAAGAGTGAAATACATGGCAATATGCGTGAAGCAAGAAGATTTCGATCGGGGTTGCAATAGAACTCAATGGAAAACAATGCATTTAACATCAGTCAATGGAGGGCAATTAGCAGTATTTGTTAGCCATGTTCCGAAGAATATAGCGTTCAAGTGCAAGTGGAGATCTTCGAGAAATAGACACAAAAATTGAGGAATTTGTTCCAGCAGGGCGTGAGAAAAACAAATCCAAAATGGAATTTCAGCTTTACAGAATCCTCATCATAGTATCTACGATATTAGCATGTATATTGATCAGAATTGTGAAGGAAATAATTGTAGTGGTTAATAGAAATGGCATTACTTTTTTTAAATAAAAAATGTAAAATTGAATTTTATTTTTATTATTACCATACAAACATTCTGCTATCAACTTCTGTTATTCGTTTCATATCAGTTGGCATTGAAACGCGCCATTCGATGTTATCAATTATGGAAAAACCGCGCAAACAGGAAACTTGATAATTATGCTGGAATTAATAATTAGTTGGCATTGAAATGTGTTTATCGAACTAAAGGTTATCGAAAAACCCAGGTCAACAGTGTCGTTATCAAAACTGCAGAGTAACGACTATTGTGTTATCTGTTTTGCTTGTTCTGAAATTTTATATCAAGTATTCTTGAATGTTCGTTTCCTATCACACCAGAGCTATAAAAGTAGTTTGGAATGCGCGGTGAACGTTAGTTAATCGTCAACCAGAGAAAAGTCAAGCAACCTAGACATCTTCAGTTATTTTTCGTTTTGTGCATCAATCTCTAGATACAAAGTAAGTTTTTCATAAATTTTTTTATTATGTGATGAAAGTGTTTTTCGGTTAAATTGAAATAAATGTTTTCGTGTTCAGTTTTTGAGTGTTTTTAGTATGAGCTTTTCAGATGAATTCAATTAAATGTTTTTAGATGAAGTTATTTTCACGTTTTTACGTTTGGTTTTTGCAATTTCGTTTTTCGTTCAATTTGTAATTCAAAGCGACTTAATTGTTTTCGAATTACAAAACTCTTTTTTAAATTTTTTGCTTGTTTTCTTTATAGCAAAGGCTTTTTATTCTGGTGGGTATTTTTCAGATGGATTTACAGAAAGTGAACGCGGGTTCAGTTGTGGCCAGGAAACCCATCACGAAATTGAGCGATTTACCTGTAGGGGTGCCGCAGAGAATATTCTCTGCGAAAATTGTTCGAAGTCCGTTTGGAGAAGCAATTTTGGTGGATTTGGTGGAGAGAGTGGTGTTTTTACCACAGCGCATGACTGAGGGATATCAACCGTATTTAGAAGAATTTTCCACTGGGAAATACGCCATCATCTTCAAAGGATTGATAGAAGTGGGCAAACCAAAGCCTGCTGCTTCATTTGAGATTATAGAAAAATTAATGTTAGTAGTTTTTTTTTCATTTGTCTTTGTTTCTTTGTATGTGCAAAAAGTTTGTTTGAAAATAAAAAAATGTTCTTCTTCATTTTCAGATAGTTATATACCTTCCCTAATCACAGCAGCACCATTTTTCTTCAAGCTTCCCTTTGGACATAATCTCAGTTCGCCACTTTGTCATTCCAGCAAGCTTTACTTCGTTCCTGCAGTTCCAGCGAGCCTCATCTTTGCAGCGTTTCTGCAGTTCCAGCAAGCATCCATCTGCTGCTGCTGTCACCTTTATATCAGCATTCATATAAATTCACGTAAGTTGAAACATTAGTTAAATATGGTGTTTTCAAAAACTTTATCTCAAATTGATACATTACTTGAGGCGATCAAGCAAAATTATTCAAGTGCCATTGCACGAACGTCTTTAAATTTGATAAGTAGACATATTAGAAAATGTGAGTTGGCAATGAAAAAAATTCAATTTTCGGTAGGGGAAAAAAAGAAAATTGTTAGTAAAATTGGGGAATTGAAACGAATTAGATGCATAATAAACGTTATGAAAAATGATAAATACATTGGGATCGGGGTTGAAACGAAGCAGTAGAGTTAAATGGGAAATTGTTAATGCAAATTTCAATGATAGAGTGAGGACGGGTATAATTATAAATTTTGGGCACAAAGAAGTCCGAAAATTTTTGGGTGATGCATATTTTCTTTTTAAATCAAGAATTTCCAAAATTTTGATGGACATGCAATGCCTCAAAGTGAACATGACGTTGTTGGGGGATTTCATCAAAAAGTCAAATGACGGCGAAATAGTCGATCGAAAATTTTTCAATACTCTTAATGCAATCATTGATTTGGGCACGGACTTGACTGCTTGGTACAATAAACATGTGGATGTTATTTTGAACAAATTGGAAGAATTTGAAGAAAAAGACTCAGGGTGGGCATTGAGTAAAATTCTTTTGCTTGAGGTATCAATAAACAAATACGAAATAGGCAACGGTTCAGGGTTCATATGGTTACCTGAAGAAATTCAAAATAGGAATGCATGCATCAATATTGATAATCAAGATGATGCGTGTTTTTTTAGAGCAATCGTGAGTGCTTTGTACCCTCCCAAAGGGAATGTTTCACGTGCATCTTCAAATCCAAATTATGACACAGTTTTGAATACAGAGGGTTTGGAAATTCCTATGCCAATTCACCGCATTACAAAATTTGAAAAACAAAATGATATTTCTGTAAATGTATATAGTTTAGAAATTAATATTGTCAAAGAAAAAGCATTTTACGAAGTAGTACCTGCACGATTGACCAAAAATAAATTGAATAAACATGTTAATTTGTTAATAATTCAAAATATATATTTCCCTAAATTAAACGAATACGACGCTTTGCCTTTGGATACAGATGATTCGCAAATTAAATTCCATTATTGCTGGATTAAGAATATGTCTAGATTGCTGTCAAGTCAGTTGAGCAAGCATAATGGTAAAGCATTTTTTTGATATGGTTATGTTTGTGGAAAAGGGTATAAGGGGGTTTCAGTTTGTTGTAATAGATATTCGGAAGCTAATAACAAGTATATGCCTACATACAATCCTACGCAGCCGTCCAAATTTTTCATGTATTTCGAAGTAAATAACTTATATGGGTGGGCGATGTCAAAATGTTTACCATATGGAGGCTTCGAATGGGTTGATACGAATATTGATGTGACTCAAATTTCTGATGACAATCCCGAAGGTTATATTTTACAAGTTGATTTGGAGTACCCTGAGGATCTTCACGATTTACATTCTGCCCCGAACACCGCACACCACCAAATTCCAAATTGAAGAAATTAATGCCAACTCTCCATATTAAAATAGAGTATACATTACACTATAGGAATTTGAAACAAGCTCTGGAACATGGTTTAAAATTATCTAAAATACATAAAGTTTTGAGATTTAAATAATCTGCGTGGTTGCGCCCGTATATCGAGCTGAATACTCGATTGAGGACTGCAGCTACTAAATCTTTTTAAAAAAATCAATTCAAGTTGGCCAATAACGCGATTTTTTTGTAAAACCATGGAGAACATCCGGTTGCACCGAAGAGTAAAATTAGTTTCTTCCTACGAGGGTAGATATGGAGCAAAAAATCTCATTTCCAGCCCTCGATTTCATAATCGTACCGTTTTCGATTCAAACTTGATGGCTATTGAACTGAAAAATGTCGAACTTGTATTCAATAAACCAATGTATGTTGGGATGGCAATTTTGGATTTGTCAAAAACTTGCATGTTCAAATTTCATTATGAATTTATGCTTCCCACAATAGGTGCGGAAAGATCCAAGTTAATGTATACCGATACAGATAGTTTCATTTATGAACTAACGTGTAACGATGTATACGAAGAAATCATCAAAAAACATATTTCCAAATTCGATACGTCTGATTATTCAAAAGATAATGAGTTTAACATTCCACTTGTGAATAAATAGGTACCTGGGCTAATGAAGGATGAAGCAAATGGCAAAAATTATCATACACTTTGCAGGGTTGCGTTCAAAAATGTACACTTATAAAGAGCAGGGAGGCAAAGTATGTAAAAAAGCAAAAGGAGTTAAATATAGTGTTGTGAAAAATTAATTAACCTTTGAGGATTACGTGGATTGTTTGAAAAATTCCAAGCAAAAGAATATTACACAATGCACAATCAGATCATTTGCTCATAACGTTTTTAGTATAGAGAAAGCAAAAGTGGCCCTTAGTCCATATGACGATAAACGTCATCTTATCCCCAAATCATTTGATACACTACCGTGGGGTCATTATAGTCTGAATTAATTTTATTATCCATCTTTTTTTTTTTTTATTTTCTCTCGTTTACAGGTAGTACAATGAATTTACAACAATTGTGCATCAAAAAGATCTGTGAGAATATACAGGAATGTTCCTTATCCGCTCGCATTTACCTCAATCATTAACAAAAGAAATTATTCAAAATGATTCACGTTTCAAATGGCTGTATATCATTCATTATCAACGTCATGAATATAATAATGATGATGATAATCATGATGAGGGTTGTTTATGTATTCTATGGGGTTTCGAATATGTTGACAGCATTATTGAATGTTTATGACTTGGACCCATATTGTCATAATGATTCGTACTGTATTTGGATGAAATATAACGAACTTGTTGATTTTAATTTAGTTGTGTGAGTTAGTTGTTTTGAAGCTTTCAAATATTGTGTTAAATGTGGTAATTATGGTAAATTAAATTTTAAAATTCATCATGTACATGAAATTTTCACCAGTTATGAATTACATAATGCATTCCAACAGAAGTTTTTTTGGTGTAAAAATGCCTTTACAGATGTTCTTTTTGAACTGCAAACTGAAGATGGATGCCGAGATAATTAACATAATCAGAAAAAAGTAAAATTTTGTTGATAATACACACACACACACACATGAAAGCACCATTTCTTGGCTAATATTTCAACTACTTGTTTATAATTCAAAATATGTACATACAGTGAGGACCAAAAGTCCGTCGCCCCCCCCGTAACTTCTTCATTTTCCATATTACAAAAAAATGTTAAATACTTAAGTTGTATTGTTTCATTCGATCTCTTTAATGGTTTAAGTTTCATTCATACAGAGTGTCTCAAAAGAGCAAGGTGACTTGGAAGTTAATTTTTTTAAATGGGATACCCTGTATTTCATTGCATTATTACATTCTACGTTGAATTTTGAACAAGTTTGATGAATGGTTTTCTATCAAAAAAGTTAATAGTTTTGGACTTATGAACACTTGTAAATAATTATTTCGACTACTTTTGCGCCAGTTCAATGAGAAAATCGAAACAAATGGATCACAATGTATTCCACTTTCCTATCCTAACTTTTTGAAAGCTATCCAATGTTGCAAACTGCTGATGGCACCATGTGTAACTTACCTCGTCGTACCATTTTACAATTGTTAGAGTTGTTGAATCTCACGAAAAACTAGTACAAATGAAGTTGAAACATTTTATTAACAAATAAGGTAGTCCATAAATACAGATCAAGAATCATTAAAAACTGAAGAGATATTTTAATTTATAACTAAAAACGGTGAGTTTTTATCTATTTCAAAAGATGTTCGACATGTCCACCATGCATTTCTTGACACATAAATAGTCGGGTTGTAAACTCTTCCCTAACATTAATCAAGGTTTGAGGTGTTATTTCTGAACACACTTCAATAATTCGACGGCGCAGTTCATCTAACGACCCACAAACTGTCTTAAAAACTACGGATTTCACATAGCCCCAGAGAAAGAAATCAAGCGGTGAGAGGTCCGGTGAGCGAGCTGGCCACTCTGTTGTACCTCGACGTCCAATCCACCTACCTGGATACCTTTCATCTAAGTCATTTCTCACCTCCCGAAAATAGTGTGGTGGCGCTCCATCTTGCTGAAATTTTACATCCAAGTAAAATTCATGTGGGTTTTGCGCAACGATCTCATCGATACTGGGACTTATTGTGTCTTGCAGCATTTGGAGGAATCTGGGACCATTTAAATTTTCTTCCAAGAATATGGGACCTACAATGTGGTTACCTAAAATACCAGCCCAAACATTAATTTTCTGGGGAAATTGAGTATGCCCCTCGCGGAATTCATGGGGATTCTCATCACTCCAATATCTACAATTCTGGGTATTCACATTTCCATTTAGGTAAAAAGTGCTTTCATCACTAAAGCAGATGTGTTGCAAATAAAGTCGATTGGCAACAATTCTTTCTGCCATGGTCTCGCAAAATTCAAGTTGCTGGTCTGGATCATCTTCAACCAATTAGTGCAAAATTTTTATTTTGTAAGGATGGAATTTATTTTGTTTTAAAACCCTCTTTACTGATGTTTTAGAAACATCACATGTCTCAGCTACTTGCTTAGTT
The DNA here is from genome assembly GCA_958502065.1 of Chrysolina americana. Classification (NCBI taxonomy): domain Eukaryota; kingdom Metazoa; phylum Arthropoda; class Insecta; order Coleoptera; family Chrysomelidae; genus Chrysolina; species Chrysolina americana. The sequence continues at coordinate 54,799,093 of OY293415.1, forward strand.
GATTGTTGTGGGTTATTTACCATTTCGGCTAGTACTTGAATTTCAACATCTTCCGTAATTATTTTCGGCCTCCCAGATCTCGGAGCATCTTTCACGGTGCCAGTTTGGTTAAATTTTGCCACCAATTTCTGCAGATATTTTCGACACATCGGACGTTTTGGAATCCGTTCATTGAAAATGCGAATAGCAGCGTGGTAATTTCGGTTAGCTTCACCAAATATGATAACGGCTTCAACTTTGTCTGCTACTGAACGAGCCATATTAATCAACAAGAGAAATTGAAAACCGTTTGAAACAAAGTTTTGAAAACCTACAAAATGTCAATGACATTTGGCAAAAACAGATAAGAGTTTTTTTTCGTTGCCATGGATAAAATAAACGCGCCTAGCGTGCATAGCCTACCTCATTAATTTATTCGTGAACTGGTGCAAAAGTAGTCGAAATAAGTATTTACAAGTGTTCATAAGTCCAAAACTATTAACTTTTTTGATAGAAAACCATTCATCAAACTTGTTCAGAATTCAACGTAGAATGTAATAATGCAATGAAATACAGGGTGTCCTATTTAAAAAAAATAACTTCTAAGTCACCGTGCTTTTTTGAGACACTCTGTATGAATGAAACTTGAACCATTAAAGAGATCGAATAAAACCCTACAACTTATGTATTAAAATTTTTTTTGTAATATGTAGAATAAAGAAGTTACAGGGGGGGCGACGGACTTTTGGTCCTCACTGTATATTTTTTTTGTTGCTGTATTTTAGGGAAGGTATTTCCAATATAGAAAAAATCAAATTATTTCCTGCGTTTTATTTACAATAATCCATTTGCAAGAATATTGAAATATTTCAAAGTTAATAAAGCTGTTTGTGTTCACATTTCACAACAAAATCAATGTGAATACAAAAATCTGAAGTCGCCCCAAATTGGGTCAACTTCAAAAACGGTGCAATCCAAGTCAAACTCAACGTTTGTTTTTGAAAGATTACAATATTAAGTATTTTCTTTGAAAATGCGATTATGCCTACAATGGAGGAGGAGGAGGATAGTGAACCCCCAGCTTTGTATAGTGTTGAGCAAAAAAAGAGGTAAGTTTTTTTTTTTTTTTCAAATCACGCTAAAGTAATAATTTGTTCGAAATAAAAAAAAGGTCATCACTTAAAACATTTGAAAACATGATGAAAAATTTGGTAGTTCATTGACTTGTTCTTTTAACCAACAATTGATGAAATAAAAGAAATTGATTACTTTTTCTCATTTATTACATAAATCATACACAAATTTTTGCTTATAATAAAATAAATATTCACGCAAAGCATTAGCCAACATACTATCTAAACATGAAGCTTGACAAAAACCTTCTATAATTTCTTCCAAACTTAAATTAGTTTTATTGTCATGTAACCATGATTGAATAATATCAAAATCACCTCGATAATAGTCACAAAAGTTTATAGCATCCATCATAGCGATACGGTCAGACAGCACCCCCAAGTGTGTATTTATAATGTCGGTTACATCTTGTTGGGACAACTCCATGTTCGTGATATCCTTGGAAATGGAAATTTGTTTTGTATTACTTTCGATGTACTGTGTGATGTAAATGTAATCCCGCAACGTGTTGTGATTGGATCATACTCATCTACATACTCATCGATTTGTGATTCAAAGAAGTTTTCCTTTATTTCTTGCAGGATGTCAATGAGGGTTGCCCATTCAAAAGAAGCAAAATTGATGGATCGAATGGAGAACTGCTGCTTCAAAATGATGCATGAGCCAAAATCCCTAGAGGGACTTATGCCACATTGAATTTCGTAGGATGGCATAGGGAAGACCATTAACATCAACTGATGTTCATTCCGAGTTGCCATTTCGTATTGCCCCAATGCTCGGTCGATGGCATTTAGAGTTTCTTTATAATTTTTTCCATCACTATCGCACATTACATCAACTTCACTGACGTAACCACTATCTAGAGACATTTTCGTTTTCAAATTGAATATTCGTCTGTGCTTGCATACGCTTTTATAGCTTCAGATCACGTGGTCAATTTAAAAATGTTGTTGAATGTTTGTTGACTGTGAAAAAAATATTTGAAAGACCCCTCGGAATTATATGATTTGTGTTTATTTCCCATAAGATTCTATACAAAATGAACGTTTTCGATCCAACTGTTGTTTGTTATCCAAACCGAGCCATTTAACGTACATTTTTTTGCCTTTCTTCCTCAGAACTTTTTCCACGAGATATATATCTGGTTTAGCAGTTTTTTGTAATTCCTCTGCATAAAAAGCACCCTTGATAGGAGCACCCTGCATATCTTCCAGCATGAAGGTGGCAGGGTTGGTGATATTGACTTTGATGATTTTGAATAATTCCGTAGTCCAATTGGGTGTGTAACCTTTTTCGAAAACGTGCTTTGCCTTACTAATTCGCACAACATCGCCGACTTTGAATTTTCTCTTTCCAGCTATTTTCAAGTGGCTGTATGTTGATTTGAGAATTTCTTTTTCGTTGGTTTTATCAATTTCTGAAGGTTTCATACCCGTCTTTGAATGACGTGTATCATTGTAAGATTTTGTGATTTCAGGTAATATATTCAGCCATTTGTAGGTGCCATTCAAACTGAATTACTTGTACAATCTTTTAGGCTTTGAGGATGCTGTACGTAATGTAGTGATTTATCTTATGTTTTTTCATCAAACTCTGGAATTTTCTGTTGTGAAATTACGTTCCCTGATCGGTTTGTAGATTTTTTGGACATCGTTTCGTGTGAGTCAAAATATCTGCAAACGTTTTAGTAATTTCCTCCCCCGTTTTCGTTTTCAACGGTCGAGTCCACACGAACTTCGAAAAACAATCTATAACGACTAGAATGAGTTTGAAATTACGATTTTGTTGGGCGTACGGTCTCATCTCAGCCAAGTCCATTTGCCATAAATCATCAAAGCCTTTAATAATGGTGCGACGTCGAGGACAAGTTGAATCTTGTCTTTGGAAGCCATCACGCACATATGTGATGGCGAAACTGTGAAACCTGCTATTTTATTATGGTGTTGCATACACTACATTTTGTCTTTTAGTAATCTCCTCGACAGCAGATTTTACACTCGCTATATCTGAATTTATTTTGGTGATTTGCTGTAAAATATCAATTCGAAACTGGTTTAACTTATTCTTGGTTAGCAGCGTTTCCTTGTGCTTAATATCCCATTTTAAATTGTGTGCATGAATCGAATCGGTTATTTCAGAAATTTTTTTCAACAAATCTCCACGAATATTTTCAATATCAGTTTTGTATTGTTGGTTGAATTTTTCGAAAAATGACCTTGTTTCATTATAGCGTACCTCACTTATTTCAATAAAATTACTTGCAAGTGTTCGAGTTTTCTTTTCCAGATAATTTTTTGTTGCAATCAATTCATTTTCAATTTCATGTTGCATCTTTGCCATTTTGTCACTCAGTTGAACTATTTCCGAATGGTGTTGTTCACCATGATGTTGTATAGTTGCAGCAATTTTTCTATCGATTTCATCCACATATTGTTTATTGGCAGCATCAGTATTTTTGGTGGGCCTCTTTACATTAATCAATTTCAAATTATCAAAATAGATGTTATCATCTGGAGTGTGCAGCAAGCTGCCGCCTCCAGAGGGCGTAGGTAATTTTCGCTTTCTATCACCGGTGTTGCTGTCGCTACGTCCGAACTTATCGATAACCATTTTGAAAATGTGAATGTATGCATGGATGTATGTCATCTTATAGAATTATATTTGCCTCTTTGAGTTCACTCAAAATGGCAATAATCTCATTGTCATGCGAAGTATTTCCGGCATCCCGAGCGGATATCAATAATTTGAGGCGTTCGCATAGTTCGTTTGGGGCATCCCAATAAACAAACTCCATAGGTTTGTTATTGAATGTCTTTGCAATAGGTATATTTTTAGGTAAATCGCTACCTTTTGCTGCAGGGTTGGATATTTTAGGTAAACCGGTACGTGTCGATATTTTACGTTGATTTCGTATAGGAAACATCGGTTTAATTATTTCGGTATATTTGTATCTTTTACTGCCTTTCGGATAGCCTAGGGAGTTTTTGGGAATGTTCGACAAATCTACAATTGATTTGTATGCCTGCATATCTTCATTATTATAGTTTTCAGGTGTGTTTAAAAATTTGAGCTCATATATACCGGGTGTTGCTTTCCACTGATATCCACCCATTTTAATGTATCTGCTGCGTTTGTCGAAATCTATTTCTTTGTTACCTACGAACCATTTTGAAGATAAACCATCATATACAGGACCGCATACTTTATGTATTTCTTTGTCATTACTCCAATGTTTTATAATGTGCGGTTGAGCCATTATAGGATATTGATCGATATATTCCTGTAAAACTTGTTCATTCATGACTGATACAAAGCTCTTATCTTGTTCCTCCTGTGTGCCTACGCTAAAGATATCCTCATCATCACCATCATTATCGTCTGTACTTGCAACATGTTCGAGGGATTGGAATGGAGTCATCGTTTCGATGGATTCGAATGGAGACGTGTTACGCTCTTCCACTTTCTCTTGTTTGAGTCCAGATTTTACCTCCCTTTTCATTGGGGTAGTAGGAGATTGCGACGTCGGCGGCGGCATTGCTGCTATTTTTCTCAAACACATCACACCCAAAACGTACATGGAAAACCCCCAGGAATTTTTCTATCTCAAACCGAATAATAACACGCTGAAAAGCGAAATATTCTGCCTTAAACACTCAATTGATTTCCGACCTGAAAACAGTTTGGCCCGCATTTAAGGGTTTTCGTCTATTCTTCTCAAACCCAACTTGCACTACGCATCAGATCCACCTGTAGATATCATTAAAGTACGTACCATACACATAGATAGCAACATTACGTTCTACATTCTACAACGACGCACCGTCTCATACGATATACGAATTTGCTGTTGGTGTTGATCCTGGATACGCAATTGACGAAACATCCAACCACCTCATTTATCTACCCATTGCTCATAGAGACGAAATAAACAATATTACGCTGCGAGTGCTGGACCAGCATTCTCAACTCGTTGATATCCGAAAAGAAGAAATAATCGTTCATTTGGAATTGAAGCGAAAGTATGGTGCTAACTATTCATAGGAATAACTCACCGCCATACCCCCCTTCAGTCTTCACCAAGACCTTCAACGTGCGTCAACTACTATCACCGGAGAATAAAATGTTTTTGGAATCTCTCGGTTATCATGTTGTTCAATCAAGTGTCCAACATTTTCCGAAAACCACAAAACGATGAATCCATACAAAAGGTGGAATGGCGGACTTACTACCCATATGTCAAGTCCTTTCGCAACCATGATGTCATTGAAATCAACATCAATCAATTTGACGCTTACGATGCTTTGTATGATAGCCTGTTATTCATCAGTGGAAAAGTTGTGAAAACCAAAGGAGATGATCGTGTAACATTCGTAAACAATGCTGGTTCTTTCATATTTCAATCTGTTAGTTATGAACAAAGCAGTAAGGAGTTGGAGACGGTTCGTGAAGTTGGAATTGTTAGTACTGTCAGAGGCTTTCTCACCTACACTGACGAAGATATCAAGCACTTGGCCAATTCAAGATGGACTTTTTCCAGCAACGCTGGGGTTATCAGCACCACTGATCTAACATTCAACATGCTCATACCCATCAAACATTTTTTGAATATTTTCAACGATTATCAATGTGTTTCCTATGGCAAACATACCATCCGATTAGTACGAGCTGCAGATGATAGCAACTGCTTCAAAATAGAGGAGACCGCTGGATCGCCGGCTGGTACGACAGCAGTCAAGTTGGAAATTGAAAATATTGAACTCAAAGTTAAGAGAATCTTTCCACATGATCAAATTAAATTGCAACTCTTGAAGGCCATCCAAGCTGATACTCCTATTCTCATGCCGTTCAGAAAATGGGAACTTCATATGTTGCCTGCTTTTACACAAGGTGCAAAAAGTGAAATATGGGCCGTCAAGACTTCCTCGTTTCTCGAAAGTCCTCGCTATGTGATTGTATGTTTGAAAAAAGACCGTGATTACACCAAATTCAACAATGATCCAACAATATTCGCTCATTCGAATATCACCAATATAACGCTCACTCTGAACGGTGAAAATTACCCGAAAGAAAATATGCATCTGAATTTTGCAAAGGGGAATTTTTCGCAAGCCTATTTCAACTATGCACAATTCGGTCTCAGCTACAAAATTACTAATCAACATAATCCTCTGCTGAGCTCCACCGAATTTGTTGGCAAGACTCTCTTTGTCATCGATTGTTCCAGAAGGGATGAGAGCATAAAAAGTTCCACTGTTGATGTGAAACTCGAAATCGAGGCAACTGAAGGATTTCCCCAAAATACTAGTGCCTTTTGCATCATTGTGCACGATACTGTTATTGAGCACCTCCCACTCAGCGAAGTCATTAACAAATTAAACCGAACATATGCTTGTCACTTCAGTATCAATCACAGAGTCAACATGAGAATAGCTGTTGTAGATACTCAAGGCTTTACCATCGAGCAACAATTCCATCCTAAGGAGATTGCCATTAGGATTGGAATTCAATGTAGTAATTTTCTGCTGCTGCCAACTATACCATTTTTCTCTTTGAGTAGAGATAAACGTACTGCCTGTTTCTTGGAGCGAAACGTTCATGGATTGAGGTATTCCTCTGGCTTTGTGGAATATCATCAATTAGATTCTATCCTCAAGAAAAATTTACAGAATGTTGATATCATTTATGTACGAGGACTCCAAAAACGTGACTATCTTACCGAGAAATTTCATCAATTGAACCTACCTACACGTGTTGTGAATTTGGAGGACTATGATAATACCCTGTATGCATCACATTGATAAGCAACCCCACTATAATTGCAGTCTCCGAAATGTAGATATTCTATACAAATGGATATGTGATATGTTACCAAAATAAAACTGTATAATAAATTTTTCTATTTAAATTGTTTTTTTATCTAACGTCACCTGATGATGAAAACGCAGCGTTTTGAAAAGTCTCACACACACACACACACACACACACACACACACACACACACACACACACACACACACACACACACACACACACACACACACACACACACACACACACACACACACACACACACGCACTAGTCATGTTAAATGAACGTGACTTTCATTTATCTTATTATTCTTCTTATTTATTCCAAACATCATTATTATTATTAGACTCACAATCATTATTTTTTTTTTAATATTCAAACAGCGTGCTCTGGAAGAGAGAAATATATACCCCACATTTGTACATCAACTTGTACGAAGTCTCCGTGGAGACAAGGCTAGCGTCACCAACCAAAAGGACAATGGTACAAACCTCTGCTGCTGAAATATTTTTTCTTTTTAAATTTAATTCATAATATGTGTACGCCGCGCTCTATTGGCAAAATGTTATCAATCCAAGGGATCTACTCGATTACGTCACACTATGAACGCGAAGCAGCAATGCTCTGATTTTCCCCCCACTCCAAAAAGAGCAAAAATTGCAAAACCGATTTTAAAAATCCTTATGGAGATTAACATGTAAAAATGATCAAATTGATTGTAGAATCAGTGCAGCCTATTTATTTACTTCCACAAAATGTTACCAAAGCTCCTTTTAAATAAATGAAATCGGATTATTTTACAAATTTTTTTTATTATGTAAGTATTATTTTTGTTTTGTTCTTTCGGTCAACCGGTTCTACGACATTTTGGTTCACGATCACCATTGTCCATGTATGAAAATTGTATAATCAGTGTATCAATTTTAAATCATTCAAACGTTGATTAATGGAATGCAATGGAATAAATATTGATATGAAGTTTTGATGTAATTTTTCATGGATATAGCAAGAACATGCAGAAAGTCTAATTAAATATATTTCAATTTGTAACCAATGACCAAGATGAAATTTGGGCGATAACAAAATGATTTATTTAATTATGGATTGAGACTGAAAGCGAAAAAACATGTTCTGCAAGCTCTTGATATAATTTTTTGATCTCATGAAGAATGAAGAATTCTGCTACAAACTTCATTTGTATGGTTATTGCCTTTCATTTTGATTCTTTCCAAATGAAATTTTTGTAATTGAATGATTCATACCAATTTGCCCCCAATGAAACAACAACATTTCTACTCTATGTCTTCTGCACTCCAAAAGCAAGTTAAATATTGATTTGGAACAAATGCTGGCAGATGATGTGACTGAAAACTCTAACCTTCCTTGGGCATCAAAGAACCTAACGGAAGATACAGATTCTGCGTGAACTATGATAAATCGAATGAATATTTCCAATATTTCGTGTGAATAGAATTCAAGAAATAGAAACTACTCAAAACACCAAAACCACGTCAATATCACTTGTATCGTGCTCATTTTCCTCCGTGTGTAACTGTCCCATTGAAGACACATGAATAAGACCAACAATATTATTGGATGTGATAAATAATATTTGCCGCCTGATTATGTAGGGCAACAAAAATACTTCAAGATAATGCAAAATTTCGCAAACAAAATTCTATAATTCAAAAGTAAATGACCTCTGCGCCACCTATGAATGAGGTACGCAAGATACGGAAGGTTTAGGAAGTATTGATGGTATTAGATTATAATTATTATTTGAATATTGTTAGTTGTGTAAATTTTCAAATGTATTACCTTTAACACATATGATCCGCATATCCAATTTACGATAGAAAAAGAAAACACCGATCATTCAATACCATTTCTAGACACTAAATTCATATGTTCTAACGAGAACAGAATTTCATTAGATTGGTACACCAGATTGCCTCAAGAAGGCGCTGGTGATACCTATCCTGAAGCCGGGCAAGGATGGCCATCAACTCGATAGTTACCGCCCGATTTCGCTCCTGAGTGTCGTTGCCAAGGCAGTGGAAAAGATCCTTCTTAAGCGGTTATTATCCCTCGAGGAGAAACTCAAAATGATCCCCGCTGAGCAATTCGGATTCCGTGCAGGTCACAGTACGACCTCACAAATCGTCCGAGTTGTTCACGAGGTGAAAGAGGCAGCTCATCGAGGGATGAATACAGTCATGGTCTTGCTTGACATGCAAAAAGCCTTCGACTCGGTATGGGTTGAGGGTCTTATCTGCAAAATGCTCCAAGCACGTATGCCTTTATACATGGTGAGACTTATGAACTCATTCCTGGTCAACAGAACTTTTGCGGTGAGAGTGAACAGCACAAGGTCCGCGGAGTATTCGATCGAAGCAGGTGTTCCACAGGTGTCAAGCCTATCCCCACACTTGTATTCTCTACATACGTATGATTTTCCTATGTGCGAGAGAACGAAGACGGCGATATATGCGGATGACACCGCAATATACGCCCAATCGTTCTCCAGCGTTGCAGCTGCTATGCAGGTCCAGACCCGTCTGGACAGGAGAATCATACCGTATTTAGAGGATAATAAGATCGTGGTGAACCCGGCTAAGTCTGAGGCCATCAACTTCTCAAAGAAATTCAAATTCACGAAAATCCCACAGAAGTTGAAGGTCAAAGGCAAGGCTGTGGAGGTGAAAACCAATGTGAGGTACCTGGGAGTGCAGTTGGACAAGCGTACAACATGGCACAAACATCTGAACCTGGCTATCCAGAGGGCCGCAGCTGCGGTAAAACGCGTGTACCCCCTGATAGCCAGAGGTTCAAGAATGAAGTTGGAATCCAAAATGGCGATTTACAAACAAATAATCAGGCCGGCGATGTTGTACGCTTGCCCAGCGTTCTGCAGCCTGCCCAAGACTCCTTTTATGAGGCTGGACAGGATGCAGAACAAGGTGCTTCGTGTCATCACAAACAGTGATCGATACATTCGCTTGGATGCGCTGCGTGCCCTTGCAGGCGTCGACTCAATCCCGACATATGTAAAAAGCTTGTCTTACAAGTTTTACAAGTATCATCTCCCCAAGAGTTCTCTAACCAGAGATCTCACCAGACTTAGAATTTTTGATAATGAGCCCCGCAAACACGGCGGGCTCATCTATCAAGCGTTGGACATCTTCGAGGAAAGATGGGAGGAACCGGTGCCGTAAGGCACTGAATAACGCAGTGTGCGCCCATTTCCATGACCCGGTTTTTTGCTTATAGCCTTTTCCGGGGTAAGCTCGCAATAACCATCCTCACACGAACTTAGACAACAGCAGTATCCAATGGAATGCAATGAACGACACGCATAAGCTTCGCAGGAGGCGTGTTATTATGTCACTTACGACCCATCAAAGCTCTACAGCTCGACCTGCCGTCAACACCAGCGGAGGAGGCTGTCAGCGCCCCCTGATCGGGGGCCCTAGGCACCACTTGGTACAAGCGCTCGCCCTCCTCCCCAGCAATGGGGTGGAGGGGGAGGCGGCTCTATGTGCGTCCGTGTCTCATTCCCCAACTTCCCAGCCTACGTGAGGCGAAGAAAGAAGGGCATGATATATGTAATGAATTGTAGAAATTTATGGAATGTTCAGACTCAATTTTAGAAAATATATTTTTATTTATTTATTTATTTTATTAGATTGGTACAGGCAGGTATTTGAACTACCTGTCCTACCACAAACTCTCTATAAAAGTAAATCTGTTAAAGCAGATGAATGTATAAGTTGTCTAAAAGAACCATTTGCAGTGAATAATTCAATTGGGAATTTCCAAAGGGTCGATCAGGAGATGAATATAAATCCTTTGTCTACTAAGTAGGAATTGTTTTGAAGCTTTTTCGAAAGAATGTATATTTCTTTAATTTTTCATTTGATCTGGGATTTTATTGAAAAGTACTGAATATACTTAGCAGAAACTTCTTTGAACTATTCTTTTTGTTCTGAAAAGATATCTTATTTTTTTCCAATTTGGATGTTGTATCGTATCGAAAGGTAAGAAACTTCTGTTTTTGTATTGCTTAGTTACTGCTCTGAAAAAATAGTTTCGGCGAATGCCTACATTTTAGATTATACAAAAAGCAAATCTGACGGATAACGTTGTGGTCTATACATAACTTGGAGAAACTTGTTTTGGATGATTTCGAGCTATTTCAAGTAGATTGCAGAAGCATTACCCAAAGCGATGATCCCGTAGGTTAGTCGTGATTCCACTAGCGCGTGATACATAAGTTTCAAGTGGATTTCAACCAAAATACCTTCGAAATATTTAAATTTAAATAAAATCGATCTCAGGGTTTGTACCGTACGCTGAATGTGAATATTCCATCTCATATTTGTCGATACATAACCCAAAATATTTTACTTTAACGGCTCTTTTAATCTCTACTTCTTCCTTGTGAATCTGGATCACAAATGATTCAAACTCTGGGAGTTTATTAGCGCAACATGTAAAAGGTCGAAACCTTGTTTCTGAAAAATTAACAGTAAGTTTTTGTGACTGAACGAGATTTTATTCACTTTCATATCTTGAACGACTTTTCCTTTCAATTGTTTCCACGTTTCTCCATCATATAAGACGACCGTATCGTCCACAAACTAATGATGGTGCCAGAGCTGTTCGAAGTGAAAATTTCGTAGATATAAATTATAAATAAGATGGGTCCCAGAACTGTGATCTGTGGAATACCATATTCAATGGTTTCTTTTTCACCTAGTTTGACATTTATTTCGACACGTTGTTCTCTATATTTTAAGTAGCTCTTCATCAAAGCATGTGCTGTGCCTCTAAATCCCGCGTTATGGGTTGTGTCTAATAATCGAGAATATTGTATCGGATGCTTACACGTGATCCAGAAACACAGCCAATACAGGTTTATCACCCTCTAGATTTCTATATATTCTGGATGTCATTAGGCGAATTTTATCTTGTGTAGAATATCCTGCTCTAAATTCAAATTGGTTATCAAAAAATGTATCGTTTTCTGATAAAAAGTTTTCCTTTCTTGATTTTATGACCTTTTTGAAAATTTTCGGTAAATTTGAAATTAATGTTATTGGGCGATAGCTCAGAACTTTGGATTTGTCTTCATTTTTGTATAGGGGTTTGATGACTTCCACTTTGAAGGCATTAGGACATTT